>JBBBVM010000463.1:1917500-2275838 GCA_037355625.1 Petunia x hybrida
AGGGGGTTTTTGGCTTCTTTATGGAACTTTATATGTTTCTTGCCTTATTTCATTGGCCTGCTTATTCTTGGTACCATTAAAGGTCAGTTAATTAGCTCATTACTTCTCTTTTCAATTACAGCAGCACCTTTTCTACCTATTTGTCTAATGTTATACTCTATGTGCTTGTATTTTATGTGACACTATTTCGTTGTTAGTTCGTCGTTGATTCGTTAGAAAATGATTGAACATTTGTATATTTAGAAAAGATTACTCCATCCGTTCAAAAAAGAATGACGCTATTTTTTCTTAATAGTCCGTTAAAAAAGAATGTCGCATTTCTAAAATCGTAAACAATATGACTTTAGATTTTTCATTTAACCTTAATGATGATTTATATCTACACAAAAACCAACTTGTCAAGTCAAACTATGACTTGTAAATTGAAACGAAGGGGTAAACTTTAAATATCCATAATTTTACCCTTAAGGAGAAGTTTTGTTGGACTAACAAATATTATGGTGTACTTGACCACATGTTTCAAAAGACTTCCTACGTTTCTTAAAACTATGTCAGTAATTGGAACAAAGAGAGTATTGAAAAAGGACCATTCATTTTTGTGTTCCTTCATTGGTCTACTTTCTGATAGTGCATGTTTATTTATTGCTTTACTGGGTACCAAGTATGTTAGATCCTTCAAATACAATAAAGTAGCAAATGTCAGATTTCATTTGACATTGTCTTTGCTTGTGTGTATATGAGCAATTAATCTCAAAAGTCTGCTATGCATAGAACTGACAGGTTTCTGCTACTCACTTTGTGCAGGTGCCATTTTGTGTCCTTTCGTCCTCCTTGTAATCACTATTGGAAACTCTGCGATAATTTTGTGTCTTTGGCCACTGCACTTGTTCTATACATATTATTGTCTTTTGAGGTGTGTTCTTTGGATCCTTCCTCTGTTCCATTTTATCGTGCTCTCTTTCCTTTTTAGCCTGTTTCTTTACTGTTGTATAAAATGAATCAGATAAAGTATTTGATTGTATCTGCTTGCTAGCCTTGTGTATCTGTTTGTGACAACCTTTCGATGCAGGACAAAACAGTTCGGTCCAATTTTGAAACTTGTGCTCTGCATATGTGTTCTTGTGGTTTTATTTCTGTATCCATTGGTTGGATTCGCCAGCAGCATTGTTGGCGGGGCTGCTTATGGATTTCTTGCACCAGTGTTTGCTACTGTTCGAGCTGTGGGTGGAGGAAAGACTAATGCTTTAATCCACATTGTATATGTATGTGTAAACGCTTCAACTTTCTGAAATATATTGTACTCCCTCTTTTTCGATGGTGGTGGTTGATTGTATACAGAATTTAAGAGAAAAGGAAAAGACTTTTGTCACTTGTCAAAAGTACCCTTGGAACTTGTGGTTCATTATATTTCTGTGGCTGTAAGAGCATCTCATTAAGTGTAAAATGAGAAGTTTAAAGCTGTAAAGTTTTCAAATTTAAAAATGTATCATTCTCTTTTAAACAGACTAAAAAGAAAACACAACACTGTCACGTCAAATGAAATCCAGTGAGTATATCTTATTTTACCATTTGGCATTGATTCTTTTGAGTTACTCTGTTGTTATTGTAGGATGGGATTTGGGACACAGTGGAAAGGAGCTTTACTAGTGTTAGGGATGCGAAAGATGTTTGTTACCATTCTTACTTGTCAGTAATGGATGATTTACTAAGTCAAGGCCCTCCTGCTGCAAAATACTATGAGATCAGGTTCTCTTTTTGGTGATTTTTCTAGAATTTCTTTTCCCCCCTTTTCTTGCATTTAAAGTTCGCTAATTTCTGATTTTTTTATCCTTCCGTTTAATCTTTTAAGTCAAAGAGTGGATAAATTAGTTTAGTGCTTAGTTTATGAAATCTTTCTATATTAGGATTGGAAAAGTACCGCAAAAGCAGCTTGTTAGATGTTTGAGCTATATGTAAGGTTCTGCATCATACTCTATTTTTTTCCATTGGTTCCATTTCGTTTCATTATTGGACAATGTTCCTTTCCGAAACCATTAAGTGTTCGTATCCGAATCCATTTTGTTTCTTAAACCTACTGCAGTTGTAATTGTAATTTTGGTATTATTTACCTTTGTTTTGATGTTGCTACGTCTCAGTATCTGTCGTTTTAGGTTAAGGAGAGTTCCACCTTCCATGACAAAGTACTCTTACATTTTCCTAGATGCTCCTTTAGTTGTTTATCGACAAAGCTAAAATAGGGTTTTAAAGTTAAATTTTCCTGTGGGAATTTGCTTATTTTTCCAGGATTTATTTTAATATTTTTGTTTCTTGCAGGTTGCTTTATATTCCTGGAGCACTGATAGCTGGGGCACTAGGAGTCTTGGTAGACACACCAATGATCATTGTAATTGCGGCTTGTAAATTCCCTTACATGCTTTTCAAGGGTTGGAGTCGTTTGTTGCACGACTGTATAGGTGGAGAAGGCCCCTTTTTAGAGACAATCTGTGTGCCATTTGCTGGTCTTGCCATCTTACTCTGGCCATTGGCTGTTGTTGGGGCACTCCTTGGCTCAATGTTATCAAGTGTATTCCTTGGTGCTTATGCTGGAATTATTGTGTATCAGGTTGTCTTACTAACTGTCTGCTTCAACGGCCTTGATGGCTGCTTGTGTATGTTTTACATTTCTTTAACTGCTAAACATTTACGTCTGCCTTGGACTACAGGAAGAATCATTTTGGTTGGGGCTTTGCTATATTGTAGCTTCCTTGTCCATATATGATGAATATAGCAATGATATTCTTGACATGCCAGAAGGGTCCTGCTTTCCTAGGTTCTGATAATTGCATCCTTTTAAGCTTGATAGTCGTTAATTTGTATTCTACATAATTTTGACAGGCCATAAATTTTTTCTATTCATACAGGCCACAGTACAGAAAGAAGACTATGCCAAGTGACAGCTCTCATGCAGCCTCTCTCTCAAGGCGTAACTCTTCCAAGAAACCGTTTTCTCGTACAAACTCCATCAACACTCCTATGATTGAGTTGAAGCCCCTCGAGGTACACTTTTTTCTGATAATAAACATATTAAAGCAAGAGATATAGCTCTTGTGACTCTTTCAAGGTACTCCTTAAAATGGATCATAATGATTCGCATCACTTTAATCCTAATTGCCCCTACATATTCTCCTGTAGCTTGCTGATGACTTTTTCAAGGACTGCCATAATTATGGGGAAATGATGGTATCTAAAGATGTATTTACAGTAAAGGATATTGCGGATGCCAAGTCTAATAAAGATAGTGGGCAGATTATTACCATTGGTTTACCTGCATATGCCATCCTTCAGACCCTTATACGTTCCGCCAGAGCCAACAGTACTGGCCTTCTGTTAAGTAAGTAAGATATGCAAGCTTTACTCTTTTACTATAAAACTGGGCTATTAAAGACTAACCTTGTAAACCTTTGTAGATGACAATATAACTGAAATGACTACCACAAACAGGCCCAAAGATACCTTCTATGAGTGGTTTCTCAATCCACTCTTGATCATCAAAGACCAGATCAAAGCTCAAAATCTTTCTGAAAGTGAAGCTGAGTACCTTGGTAAATTGGTTCTGTTTATTGGTGATCCTGAGAGGTTGAAAAAATCAAATATTGGATCACCACCAGAATCTGATCTAAGGCGAGCTGAGCTTGATGCATTAGCTCGAAGGTGATGATCCAAGTTATTCTTGGAAATCAAGAATCCTGCTCTTTTAATGGTTCTCATTTATTATGATTTTCTGTTAACACTCCTAACATTTTATTGAAGGCTTCGAGGCATTACAAAATCTATAACGAGGTATCCAACATTTAGGCGACGGTTTGATGATAGCATCGAAATTATTTTGGAAGAACTAGCCAAGAAGAATGGTGATAGCAGAAAATCAGAAGATTTAGCACCTCTAACACTTTACAGGTCAAAAAGCATGTTTGCTCGTATCTTTAGCCAAAAATCTGTCAGGACCAGAACAAGCAAATTCGATCAAGAGGTTTAGCCAGATGTTGAAATTCAATGGAGGAAAGTTTCAAGCCTCTTTCTTCTTTTCCTATTTGAGCTTTTTTGAATTTGTATATCCACAAATCATAGAAATCCAGTTAGTTTTTTTCTTTTTGTATTGTGTTAAGAGAAGTTAATAGCCACACCAAGACATAGCTAGACAATATTTCATAAATATTCCATTCTTTGTATCTATTGCTTATGCTTGTAAATTTGCTGGTCTATTCGTTCCCCTGGTTTCTTTTTATAAATATTCAATTTTAAGTTATCAAGTTTACTTGTCAAGATTCAAAAGGGGGAGGGAAGAGAAAAACTAACCCACACTCGTGTTTACACCATAACCACAATAGTTTACCATGGCTAAGTGAGATACATTGCAGTGATTATATGTACAAACTATGGCTACTGATAAAGTCCATTTAAAGTACATAGATCATGTACTAATTGGTTTGGTGGAGCCATCAAGTATGGTTAAGTTTTTCAAGGAAACAAGCTGTGTATCTTTTAAAAGGTAAATGTAGCCGGCATTTGGTCTACAGCTAGAAATAATAACTCAAATACAAGAATGCTATTAATCTTTTGGTAGAGAATCCATTCATGCGCATAAACATGATGACACTGAGTCTGAGTATTTGAAATATTTTCCAACAAAAATGCCACAAGAATAAAATCAAACTTATGGCACATCAAGAATTAGAATCACTCACTTGACAACCCAAACTGAGAGAATATATGTATACAGAACTCAGAAACCTGTATTCTTTTATATTCATACCGAAAACAGTTGACAACATTGTAGGATGACACATAAAGATGGTCATAAAAGGTCTAACTGAAATAACCTCACAGAACCTATAAATGAGAAATATCCCAGCTGAGCAAAAGACTCAGAGAATATGATCTTTCTTATTCCTTCTTCCTAGAGTCCTTCAGCTGTCCCCTCTTCCGGATTGCAAGGCAGAACTTCAGACGCCAAGCGTCAACGATTGACTCTGGCAAAGAATTTATCAAACCCCACAGAAGTGAATGGGGCCAGTAAGGGGTACACCGTGGTTCATAACCTATCCATCGCAAGGCAGCACGAGCATAACCATCCGTTGATGGAACAAAGAATGAAGACCTTTTGATCGATGCCATTTTCGTTGCCACATACAAGGGTACCTATATTTGATCAACACATACAAATATTGTGACATGGATGAAGAAAATTAAGCATATGTATACAACTTCACGACAGCAAAAAAGTCACAGTTCAAAACAGAGAGAAAAGTGAAAGGTGTTCCTTTAATTTGAGAGGAGCTTTTCTAGCATTTTTTGACCAATGTTGAATTAAGCCCAACAAACATATTGATCCATTATAATAAAAAGAGTAGCCAATTATTCCAGTAACTGAAAATACCAACTCCCCCTTCTCCTATATCAGTTTTGACTTTTAGCTAGCATATTCATCCACAAATAAGCAGCGACTAGTAATGATAAGTTCTCCATATGTGGTCCTATTCTGAAAACCCTATTATAGAAATTCCTTTTTGCATGGTACAAATTGAGTGTTTAACTTGTGTAATTGCAATGATGAAGCAAAAGATGGCATAAACAGAAGAAGTCTGCAGAAGAGATGTTTCTAGGAAAGAATAAAATGAAACTGCAAACTGGGATTTCAATTCAGTGTAAAGAAGTGTTTCGAAATTCTGAATCTTATAGCTTTCATACAAACAAACAAACAAAAAAAAAGGGATCAAAGTCCACGAAAGTGCAGTCAAGTGATCATTGTACGAAAAAGAACTTATTTTAGTCCTAATCTTCGTATTTGGGCTCCATGTGGTTTCAAGATTCATAACCACACTACCGAGAAGTCAGCAAAGCCAAAAAGTTATACATTTTCTGATCTAAGTTACATATTGAGGCCTTTTTCTTTTCTTTTGTAAATGTTTACCTTGTTGATACTCGAGGAGTTACAGATATTCATGCGTTAACATGTATATATCTGAAATTCATTATATCTGCCTTTAAAGAACTTATTCAACACTAAGAAATAAACACCCAAATAAAAAATGGCACAATAACAAATCCCTGTGGAACAAACAAATCCAAAGGGAGAAGAATATAATCTACTCCGAATCAGAACAAACAAGCAAATATGTTGCTTGCTAGCTCATGGGTGCAGCGTATACCTGACATTGCACATCAATCCCACTCTTCTTGTACTCTACGTAAAGGCATCTTGAGAACTGATCAACATATCTGAAGAATATGTTGTAAAAAGCAATCAGCAAAAAACAATATCAGAAAACATCTAATGTATCTTAGACATGCAATTCTCACTAAACAAAGTCAGCATTAAGTACAGGGTGGTTTCCAATTAATAAATCAGTACCCTGCTTTTGTCTGGTGGGAAGACGAAGGACAAGAGTGGGGAATTGGAAGGTAATATGTTGGGACATCAACCTAGTTTTGTGAAAGGTGCTGGGGAGAAGCCCCAGCCTAGCAACTTTTCCCATCTCCAGAATCAGTTCACCTTTTTTCATATAAATTTAGCCCACGAGTAATTCTTTTTAGAACAAAAACGACGATCTGAAGATTCTTGTAATCCAACGATTTAGTACTATTCTGAAATAAAGACCTCCCAGTAAGCAAAGTTAGCTCTCATGTCTTTACTGAAACTCTCCCCGTAAGCAAATTTAGCTCACAAGTTTTCACTTAAACTTTCCCGGCTTCCACTATGCAGAAAGCTGAGTAAGAGAAATAATCAAAACTCCATTTTGATTCATTGTTTTGAAATTCATGCATATTCAGCACATAAACATGAATCTCAGATCATATAGTTAATATTTGAGGAAATATCACTAATTCTAGTGGAATTCTGAGTCTATTGATTATTGTATCATTTTGAAATCTCTTGTTCTAATGAGTTCTGACTAAAATATTAGAGCTCTATATTTACAAATTCCAAGTTCTTACACTCATTTGATATCAGTCCATCCACATGAGGCCTCAAAGTATTGCTCGTTTAAACTACAATTCTCTCACTTTCCCAATTTACGTGACACCTTCCATTTCGAACCATTCCAAAAAGTTTGGCATCATTCACAACTTTCAAGAATTCAAATTTGTTAATCTATTGAAATTAGAACTTCCATGTAATGTTTTCTATATTCAACTAGTTCTCTAACCATTATTTCAACGTTTTTTCTTCTGCACTACTATAGGCGTAATCCAAAAAAACAACAAGAATGCATCCATCACAAAGCAAGTCAAGGTTAGCTATATGACTCCCCACTGCCCATGTCGCTCCATTTATACCCGTCTCGGTCCATACTATTATTTTATGTTTTTGGATAACCATGAAATCCCCAAAATCCAGTGGCACACGGTTTTGACACTTAATGCATAATGGGCCCGTCCCTCTACCTTTCTCCACTTAAATACCACCAGAGTTCTAATAAAAGAAATTGGCTTTCTATAGGCACTTGCCCCTTTACTCTTGACCCAGCTTTAGCATATTCTATTACTACTACCTTAGAGGCCTTTGTCTGTGCCAATGCACCTAACGCACACATAACAAGCTGTACTCCGACAGTTTATTTAGACTATCCAAAAAGAGAAGTAAAGAGAGAGAGAGTTGAACATACGCTTTGGTGGCAGCATAAACAGCATAGAGAGGATCAGAGGGAATGACAACAGCAGCACCAGAACCAATATTAACAATTGCACCTTTTTTCCTCATAACCATACCAGGCAAAACAGCTTGAGTAACTTTACTAGTCCCTTCAACATTTACTTTAATCAAATCATTCAAAAGCTTATCATCCACTTCATGAAAGAATCTTGCATAAGGATATGAAACACCAACATTATTAATCAATACACCAACATCTAATCCTTCAATTAACTCCTTAATCCTCTTAATCCCTTCATCTAAATCACCAGAAAAATCAAGAACCACAGTTTTAATTTTTATATTACCAAATTTAGCCTTAATGGACTCAGAAACATCACTTAATTTATTCGGATTACGACCCACAAGAATCAAGTTAAGACCTTTATGAGCTAATTGAAAAGCAAAGGCTTTTCCAATGCCATCAGTTGGTCCAGTGATGAGTGCCCAAGAACCATACTTTTTTAAATTCTTGGCTGGTCTAAGGAAATTTACATATACCCATTTAAGGAAAGTGAATGAAAAGCACAAGATTTTGAAGAAACTGAAAGAGAAGAGAAAAATAATCCAAAGGGGTTGAGATTTTAGGTGTTGGAAAATGGAGGTGTCCATGAAGGATGAATGGTTTTCAAGACTGGCCGAAACGCGGGAGCTTTGTGTACCGGATTGCGAGATTGGATTTTTTGAGTGTTATGAGAGAGGGGTTTGCATGGAGTGTTATAAATTGGTACGTTGGAAGGAAATATGGCATTAATAGCGCATGGCTATAGTAGAAGTTTGGTACTATTGGTAGAGTTGGATAAACTAAATTTTGGGATGGCTAGTTGTAGGTGAACCATCATAGGACAGTAGGAATTTTAAATGTTTCTTTTAATATAACCGTATTGTTTGGACTTTGGACTAGTTTATGCACAGCTCAATTAATTAGTTGTTGTCCAACCCTAATTGCTAGTAATTGCTAATGAAGTGAGACGAGTTAATCTAGAAAATATGTTTAAGGATTTCTTCTTATTTGTCAAATTATCATCACTTCATTAGGGTGTATAATTTTCAACATGTTAACTAGGGGTGCGCAAAACCGAACCGGTACCGATAGCCGAATCGTTATCGCTACCGATAAGCATAACGGTATCAGTATAATTGTTATTGGTTCGGTAATGATATTAATTTTCAATACCGATAAGATATCGGTATGATAAAGGTTTCTATATCTCTTTACCATTACCGTACCGATAACTGATAAGGTTTTTTTTTATAATTTTTATATATTTTATTTTATTTATTATTAGTATATTAAGTCATTTAAACTCTTAATTTACAACATTAACTTATAGGTTAAACTTCAATTATTATTATTATTTTTGGTGGTTATATGTCAATACAAATATTCTTTAATTAATGAGTCCGACCTATTTTATAATTAGTTTTGCTTTCTCGGATCATTGATCAGACTTTCTTATATTTTCTTTTTCTATTTTATTATTTTGTGTTATGTTAGCATATTGTTAAGACTTGTTGATTGCACTTGTTTACTTAGTTTGTGTGGATGGTTTGTCAATTACTTTAGTGGTTATTCATATTAATTAAAAAATATTACCTTTTGACAACCATCCACCAAGAAATCACGCATTACTTCGGTGTACCGGTTACCGAACCGTTAAGAACCGATAACCGATAGCCTATTGGTACGGTATTGGTTTTACATAATTACATACCGTTAACCGATATACCGTTACCGATAAGCTCAAACACGATCCGTACAGCCCATGAACACCCCTAATGTTAACAACAACAACAACAACAACAACAACAACAACAATAAAAACAACAAGTACCTACCAGTGTCATCCAACAAATGAGGTCTAAAGAGAGTGAGATATACGCTGACCTTACGTCCACTAAGGTGGAGAGGCTGTTTCCGATAGACCCTCGGCTAGAAAAATATTTGAAAACCTGTCTGAACAAAACAGTAAAAAACACATGATAGCTCAAATAGTTACACAAAACTGCAATAACCAGAACAAGCATAAGGCAGCAATAGCGATAAAAACGCAGAACATGATACAACTACTATGTATAAGAATAATAAAGCTAATATAATAGTAATCAATCATCTGCCACCTAACCTTCTACCTAATACTCGACCTCCACGCTTTCTTATCAAGGGTCAAAGTCCTCAGTGATCAGGAGGTGAGCCATATCCTGTCGAATCACTTCGCCCCAATTTTTCTTTGGTCTACCTCTTTCTCTCCGAAGACCTAGCACTGCCAGCCACTCGCACCTCCTCACTCGAGCACCAATGCTTCTTCTTTTCACATGACTGAACCATCAGAACCTCGCTTCTCACATCTTGTCCACCACTGAGGCCACTCCCACCTTGTCACGAATGACCTCATTCCTAATCTTGTCTATCCTCGTGTACCCACACTTTTATCTAAGCATTCTCATCTCTGCTACTCTCATCTTCTGAATGTGTATGATCTTGATGGCCAACACTCTGCTCCGTACAACATAGCTGGTCTAACGACCGCTCTATAGAATCTAACATGTTAAAAGTCATAATATTTTGGCTCTGTTTTGGTATAGAAGATACAAGTTATTAAGGTTCAATTTCACATTTAATCTTGAAAGTCTTGTTTTTTGGTTCCAATCTTATTTCGTAAGCTATGAAAGTGATAAGAACTTGAAGTTTAGCTGATTTAAAGTGATTGATAAGCATATATACTGAAAAGCTCTTTTAGGTACTGAAGCTGATTTTTAAATAAGCAATTATGTGTATGGATTTAAGTATTGAAAGTGGTAACAATCAGTTGGTGTGTTTTTAAACTTTTTTTTGTTAGAATAACTAAAATATCCTTCAAGTTATTTACAAAAAGAATATAAATTTAAGAGTATTTTATATTAAAAATGACAAATAACAAATATAGAATGAAGTGGAGTTGAAAATTTTATTTTGAAAAGAATATCTCATGCAATTTTAATATTAGTCGTTAAAACTTTAAGGGTAAATAAATAACATTTAACCATAATTAACTGACAAGTATAGTTTATGTAAAATATATCTTGCATTTGTTTATTTATTTATTTTTTCATAACGGTGGTGTTAATGTCAGTTTGCTCGCACTCGACTAACCGAATACCACCGAATTCCTACCACCTCCCAGCACCAAAATGGACCAGATAACTTTAGCCACCAAGGATTGGATAAATATAAAGAAAGACTTTTTGCATTTATTGATTTTATACAATTACTAAAAATAAGTTTTTACAAGTCTAGTAAAGGAGCTAGTGATCTAGAATTTGTCAGTCATATATTCCAGTTGGTTGTGCCGTAATGAATAAATGCTTGTACTTTAAAATTTTACTCCCTTCGTCCCATTTTAGTTGTCGCCTTCAGCTTTTTCACGCCCATTAAAAAAATCATTAAATAGAGTATGTATTTTACAATGTTACCCTTATTTAATGTTTGACTATTAACTTTCTTTGAGAATTATTTTAATTATTAAGGGTATAATTGGAAAGAACTAGTAAATTTAGTCTTGAAATCCTAAAGTGACAACTAATTTGGGACAAACCATTTTTCCTAAAGCGACAACTAATTTGGGACGGAGGGAGTTATTCCTATTGGTCCCGAACAATAAATCAACAGCTCAGGTTCTCTTATAATTAATACGATCCTTATGACATATAGTGCCATAAATAAGATCCTTATTACACAAGTAGCTCAGACAGGTTGGGGGAATTTATTAGAAGACAAAATGGCACACAAGGTTTTGGAAATTAGAAAGTACTTTCATGTTATGCATAATTTTGACACAGGTTAAATTGTTAAAACGTCTTATGAGGTGCAATAGTTTGAGGTATATCATGATCTTGCTTCTATGCGACAAAGTGATAGAAGCTTATTCATGAGAAATGACAACTATTTCTCAGATAGTTTGAGGTATTTCTGATAGATTTGAGAGGCTAATTAAAGTCTGTTTATAGTCGTGACTGTTGTCATAATCACCATTTCGAAACTTCAAACTTAAACAGCAGTTTAAATTCTTGAGAGCAGCAAACTGCTATGAGTACAGAGCACAAATGATCTTCTGTTTCTATTCATCATGGTCTACAAGTGAACTGTATTCAATCTATAAGCAATAAGGAAGCAACTGCAGTTGTAAATCACAAGAAACTGTGTTTCTGAAATTGGACATCTCTTCTTGGCAATCCATATAGGAGAGGCTAGAAGAAGCTTTATATGCTACACATACCACTAGAAGAAAACAGAATACAAGAAGCAGTAAGCATTTCCCACTTCTATAAATAGACTAGCTGGCTTGAACTGCAATTCAGCTGATAGGCGATAGCTATCCAAACATCCAGGTTTCAGAAACAGCAAAACCACTTTTTCTGCATCAAAATACATTGAGAACAACGATTAATATTTTAACTATGGTGCAGTAAATAAAAAGTCGATTGACTATCCGTGAAAATAACTGAAAAGGAAGATATATATAAGATTTAGTTGACATTAGATATACCGTTGGATCGTGTTGATAAGAGTCATTGTGTCTAGAGGCAGCTTCAGTCCTAGGTGATGCTGCTGCTGCAGAATTGGCTGAAGTGCTGGTGTTTTTCTTCTCATCTCTAGCCTTTGCAAATATTACTGTGAATCCATCAGCTGAGGCAGGATCATTCACATCCCATTCACCAAATTTGGGCAATGGCCTACCTTTCTCTTGCTGTGCATTTTGTTAAAAGAAACAGGAAGTTATGCAACTTAGACAGGTGAAGGAAATGTAAGAAAATTGACAGAGAAAAGAGTGCAAAATACAACTACATCCACTGTTTGTTTATGTTCATAAGTTCCAATTGAATAAAAACATTTCTGAATGATGTTCAATTATACATAATTCGAGTCGAAAGTTGTGGATGCGAAGAACACATAATCAGACCTTATACAACTATTCAAGACAATTAACTTTAAACAAGATTGATCCCATCCATTTTCAAATCAGCAATTTTCAAGAATGAACATGAAATGAAACAAGAACCAACTGAAAGTAACTGAAAGAGATCAAGAAACTTACAGAAGTCATCAATGTGTTATAGTGCAAGTCTTGTAATTGAAGAGATTAAAGAAGAGAGATACAGAGATGATCAGAACGAGTCTTATGGGGAGAGTGGAGATCTAGATGGTGATTTGAAGGAATAAAAAGTGGTGGCATCAATTTGAAAATTAGTTGTCGTTCCCATGACACTCTAACAACTAATAATAATGTCAGATCACACACGCAAAGGATCCAACCTGTTCATCCCCCCCTTGTCTAGTTGACGGATAACATTTATAAAAACGCGATTGTAAATATGAATATTCAATGACATTCGTCGTGTCTTAAAATATTACTGTAAATGACACTCCTCGGCATAGAGCTGAGCTTGGCTCGACTCGATCAACTTTCATTCATTAAGCTCAATTACTAAATAAATTAGAAGACTACTAATTAATATTTAATATTTAATATTTTAATACAGTAGTTAATAATTGATAAGCTGGTACTTCTATCCTTATTAATGATCATGATTAAAAGGGAAGTTTAATATTAGTATTTTTATATTATTAAGTATGGAGACACAAAAAAAAAGTCGGCTCAAGCTCAGGCTCGGCTCATACTCGATAAAAATCTAGCAAAGTTTGGTTGAGCTTGGCTCAGGCTAGGCTAGGCTAGGCTCGGCTTGGTATGGTATAAAGCCCGATTCGGCTCAGTAGTATAGTAAATTCGGTTAGGCTCGGCTCGGGCTCGGCTCGCTCGCTCGATGTCCATGCCTACTTCCGATTCTTAACGAGTTTGAACCATGTGAATGAAGTCACTTTTAATAGTGAGCCTTTACTCTTAAGAGCAAATCTGAATTAATTGAGTCCACACCAGGCACCCGATGTCAAGTGAGTAACACAAAAAAAAATAAATAAATAAAAAAAAGTTCTTTTTTTGTTTGGTTAAAAAGAAAGGATAGGTAAAGACTTCTGTGAACAATATCCACAAATTTTCAGTTCAAATTGTCACATGTTCAAGGTAAAATTAAACAAATATTCCATCCGTTAATAGTTATGCATCTATGCCTCTACGGTTTCCACTTTGGTTCAAATATACCATTCTTTAATAGTTTGGCTCATTTAGGGCCATCTTCAATTCTGAATTAGGTTTTGGGTTTAATTTCTATCATCTTCCTTATTTTCCTCTCTATCTTATTCCAGAAAAATTGTTGAATGTCTGAGTGTTCCATATGGGTCTACTAGGAGGTATCATTATGGAGTAGGTGTGCTTCGAAATTGAAGATAGACCAAATATGCCCTTATAGTTTGCAATTGGTTCATATTTACCGCTAGACGAGCCAAATGAATGTAATAGTTAGACCAAAACGATAATAGCCGGGACATGGATAATCCAAACTATTAATGAAAGGTATATTTGTTGAATTTCGCATAGTATGACGGCATATTTGGACCTTTCCATAAAAAAACAGAACTATTAACTCTCGGATAGAGTATTAGAACGGAAAGATCCATTAGATAATGAACTATTGGTTCTTTTGCGCCTCAATCTCAAACAAGTTCCTTTCACATATGTTAACCCTCTAATCATGTATCTCTAGTTAAATTCATCTTAGATCAACGTACAAATTAAAAATAAAATGTACTAGAAGTTCTCGATCTTCTATTGATAAAAATATCTTTAATATGGTTAAAAAACTCCTAAAATATATAGGACATAAACTAACATACCAAAGTAGAGTACATTTTCGACTACTCACACTAACTATAGCTGATATATACATTGATTTATATCGACAAAAGTTACATAAATATTTATGCTTTGAGACGACAAATATGAAAAGAGACACTCTTTTTAGAGTAAACAAAAAAAACGATAAAAACTCATTTTGTGACCACGAGAGTAACATATTTTTACATGATTATTTTCTAATATTCAAATTATAAAAAGCTACAACGAACTACTCCCTCCGTTCCATTTTATGTGTCATAGTTTGACTCGGCGCAAAGTTTAAGAAATAAAGGAAGAGTTTTGAAACTTGTGGTGTAAAATAAGCCAAAGAAGTTTGTGTGGTTGTAAATCATTTCAGTAATGACAAAACTGTAATTTTGAAGTTAAATTGTTACCAAATTTTCAATGCTGTCATTTTTTTTGGAATCAATAAGAAAATGCTGCCATATAAATTGGAACGGAGGTAGTATTTATTACTCTAAGAACAGTATGTGAGTAGAAAAAGAAAAACTAAAAATATGTGAAAAGAATATTGGGTATTTGAATAAGGACGCAATACAGGTCAAATCCATTATCCACTATTGGGGGCTTTCCTGACTCGATCTGTTGGCCTATTGGACTAGCCAAAATAGAATCTACACTTAACTACAAATACAAAAAAGATTCATTTTAATCCATTGTTTGGATTTAGAGAAATCAAAGAATAGTACTACTTATGGCATCATGGAATTCAATTCCTCTTGAAGTATTATACAATGTTTTAGGATGGATTGCATTCTTTTCTTGGTCTATTAGCTTTTACCCTCAAGTTATCTTGAATTTTCGCCGCAAAAGGTTTCCAATTCTTCCTTATTGTTTTTGGTTTTTGGTTGTTTACTTCTTGTTTTATATAAATATTAAATCTTTCTAACTCGAGGGTCTTTCGGAAACAGCATCTCTATCTCACTCGAGGTATGCACCATCCCCTGACCCTACTTGTGGGATCATACTCGTTATGTTGTTTGTTTATATCAAAGTTCAATTCTTCCTTTTCAATTTTAGTTTTGGTTGTTTACATAAAGATCAAATCTTTCTTGATTTTCTTTCTGGGTTGAGGGTCTTTCGGAAACAGCCTTTTTACCTCACCTTGAGGTCTGCATACACCTCATCCTACTCAAACTACCTGTGAGATCATACTGGGTATTTTTTTGTTGTTGTTAGTTTATAATCAAAGTTCAAATCTTTTTGGTATTTTTCTTTTGACCCTTTTATTCCTATTGTTTGTTTATATCAAAGTTCAAATCTTTTTGGATTTTCCTTCTGACCCTTTTTTTTCTTTCTGTTGGTTTGTATTAAAGTTCAAATCTTTTTGGATTTTGTTGTTGACCCTTTTCCTTATGTGATATGAAATGCAGTGTGGTGGGATTGAATTTCGATTTCGTGGTGTTGAATTTGACAAAGCATTCGTCTTATCTCATTTACAATGCTTCCATGTTCTTTAGTTCTGCTATTCAGCAGCAGTACCGTGAGAAATATGGCCTTGATGAGGTTAGACTTTTTTGCTTTTGTTGTTTTCTAGCTTAATTCGTTTTGTGTCAAATTGTATATATGTGGAAAAAAAATGAAGGGAATATATATTTATTGTTAATCTGCATCGATTGTCACAAAGAAATAGTGGTTGCATTAGTAGTTATTAGTAGAATTGGGGTTTAAAACAAACTCCCCAATGGATGGTTGAGTGATTTAGGCATAGGAGTAATAACCTGGACATCATGGTTGGAATATAGGCTTGTAGAACACTAGCATAAGTGCATCTTGATGGGCAGGATTACGTGCACCTGTGCATCACACTTGGCATTTAGGCTACTAAACACTAGCATAAGCCCGTCTTGATTGACATGATCAGCTTAACCTGTGCTTATACTCGAGGCATACAAGTTGGTGAGGCACCATAATCTTCCAAAATAGAAAAAAATTGTTGTCATATCTAATCGGTCATAAAGAAGTAATACTACTTTTGTCTTGTCACCTCTTCTTAAGAAATGCTAGCATTTTGATCTAAAGTTAACTTAATTGATGTTATGTGAAGGAAGCTTCCATGTAGTTTTCTCAAGTTAACTTAATGGATGTTATGTGAAGGAAGCTTCCATGTAGTTTAATGACTTTCATGCTTATTGCATTGATTGTTGAACTGCAGATGATACCTGTGGCTGCCAATGATGTTGCTTTTTCAGCCCATGCTGTTCTATTGACAGCATTTACCCTGTTTCAGATTGCTATTTATGATGTGAGTAGACTGTTCTTATATACTCTTTTCAGTTCGAATTTTGTTCTGCTAGGGAACGGGAAATGAGGTGAATACTTTCTAGTAAAGGTTGTTCTTTTACTGTTTTCTGAACCTGAAAGTAGTTCATGGAGACCCTATATCTTGTTTGAAGCCGATGGATACCTTGATAAATGCCTTTGTACTTACTCTGGCAATGATTGCTTTTGTTACAGCGTGGGAACCAGAAGGTCGCAAAGACTTCTATAGTGATCGTGTCTGTTGCTTGGTTGACTGTTGCAGTTTGTGTGTTCATAGCTTTCCCCAGCCATTCCTGGCTTTGGCTGATCTCCTGCTTCAAGTAAGAACCTTTTCCTATTGACACCCTGTCCCTCCTGTACAAAACTTCATGGGTTATTGTAACAGAAGTGTGAAGTATGTGACTGCCTGTGCTATGTCTCTTTGTTCCAAGAACTGTTCACACAAGGGAAAGACGTTTGTAAAGTAGTAGATGATTGGTCAGTCCGTTGACTGAGTACTTCTGAAGTACCTTATGAGCTTGATATCTTCTTCATTTTCTTCCCAAAGGCCAAGTGTTTGTACTTCTATATGTGTGGTGTATGGCTTATTCACCACCAGTGTGCATGTTCCCCGTGCTAATCTTTTATGATTGAATCTTGATTGCAGCACATTACAGGTTGTTATGACAGTGATTAAGTACATTCCTCAGGTATAAGCAATCAAATTCTTGCACCTTCTTTTTGGTTTACCCTTTTCTTTAAAATTACTATAATTGTTTGATATGTCTAAAGTTTTGTCTTTCGTTGATTCTGCTTCTCAGTGTAAGTTTCTTTGTACTTCCTGAAATAACTCTTTCTTCTTTCAAATGTATAGGCTATTATGAACTTTCAGCGGAAGAGCACTATTGGATTTAGTATTGGCAACATTTTGTTGGACTTGCTTGGAGGTGTTACAAATTATGGGCAAATGGCAGTGCAATCCATTGATCAGAGTGAGTTTGTTTTTCAATTAAATAGGCTATCTTCAGATATAAGTCATGGTTTCTAGTTATTTTGGTTATGAAGTCTAAGAGGAGTTGTATGTGTACTTAATATTGTTTGAACTCCTTTTATGCAGATTCCTGGGTTAACTTTTATGGAAACATAGGCAAGACATTATTGTCGTTGGTATGGAACATTACTTTCTACCCATCTATCTTTTTGCTGCATTCAGCATGTCTGTAGTTATTATACTTTATTTCAATGTTTGTGAACTTTATGCTACTTCATCCACGAAAATGGCTCAAAAATGACTAATCATATGAGTAGCTTTCCTTTAGAGCATAGTGGACTTGTGAAAAGAAACCGAGCGAGTCATAAGATAATGACGGGTTACAACTAACAAGGTTATAAATGAAGCTAACTAAAGCTAGAAAAGGCTTGAGGCCTTCTTAGTATGAACGAGGGATAATTTCTTCTTGATTAGTTCCTCGTTTCTTAATTTTAGCACTTTGATTGCTAGTATGGTGAGGCTCTGACTACTATTTGGTTTGGTGGATGAATGTTGCAGGTGTCCATATTCTTTGACATTCTCTTCATTTTGCAACATTATGTGCTCTATCCTTCTTGGAAGTCTCGAGATGTTGATGTGATAGGCAAGAAGCCGTTACTTAATTCTTCCGATGAAGAACGCAAGGAAGATGTGTAATGCATCATTCATCTGAAAATATCTCCATTGTGAAATGGTGGAAGATGTATAATGCATCATTCATCTGAAAAATGCGTCTCCACTGTGAATTAGCAAATGTATATTTTGATTATGTACACTGTTATTCTGAAGTAGATGAGCCTATGTGCACAGCTATTTGGACAATGATGATTCATGTAGCCAACCCCAACTTGTTTGGGATTGAGGCATAGGTGTTGTTATTGTACAGTTATTCTGAAGTTAAGACAGATAATTATTACTAAAAGAAATGAACCTCTGACCAGTAACTTTCCTCTTTTCTGATTTTGTAAGCATGAAGAAACAACGTGAGTTCATGCATGGCCTATGTTCTTTAGCTTTCTTATGTGTATATGGCAGCTGATTAAGAAAGATGGAATGACGTAAGTGATATGTTAATATGACATGGTACTTGGCTAAATGGAGAAAATATTGTGAAAATACTCATGGACAAGTATGAATAGGGCATTTGGATCATTGGAATTTGGAAAAATTGTTACTTTTATTTTTTCCTGGTCTTCTTCGTGGTTAATTGGAAGGGATGTTCTTCTGAAATGATACTAAAACACTTGTGATGTGTGAAAAGTAGAGTAAATGCTTGCTGTTACATTATCGCCAAATACCTTTGTTTTCTTTGAGCTTCTTTGCTGCCCCGACTCCCTATAAGTTTCTTGTGTTATTGTATTGTGGGTAATGAAACTGCATTAACAGTGTTGACACACTAACTGCACTCATAATATGGTGTGATGTTGTCCGCATTATTATTTGAGAAGTTTCTCTAATCTCACTAGTTTACAATTCATGTTCATTGCACGTCAATAGGTAGTTTCATAACAGAAAGGACCTCTTTTGCTACAAAAACGAATTCAAGAAAGTTTATGTATAAGTTCTGGAATGTCATTGATAGATAAAGATTGATGATAGCTAAGGAGGAAAAATTGAGTAATCAATGGTTGTAGTTTCTCCAATAGAAGAAGTCTTCTCCGAGTTGATTGATATTGTTGTCCCATGAGAAAAATGAATCCGCACTATAAAAACATTGCTGTATAGAATCTTGTCCTTCAGATTCAGTAGCAGCTGATGCTGATGAAAGGCTGATGGATTCAGCAGAGTAGGACATAGTTTTAGAACCACTGCTCCACAAGTCCATATCCAAATTTCCAGACAAAATGGAGTACTCATAGTCTAGTAGTGAAAAATCTTTAGTGTTATCCTCAAATTTGGTGCTTTCTTCATTTCTTTTATCGTATTTGTTGTTGCTGCTGTTGTTGATACCCTCTCTTTCTGTCATCTTTGTGCCACTGCTTGTTGATGACTTCTCTTCTGTTTCTTGATCATGTGTTAGCATGTCGGATTGCAAGATTGTGTCATCTGCTTTCTGTTCAACATTGTCAATTGGCTCAATTGGTTGGTGGGTTAAAGGGTCTATGCCGAGAAGCTTTAGTCTCTTCTTAGTCCGAGTGTTCCAGTGGTTCTTGATCTCGTTGTCAGTTCGTCCTGGAAAATACGATGCTATCTTAGACCACCTGCATAAAAGGCCAGAGAAGTTTATGTTCAATGCAGTGAACAGAATTTGTGCACAATCTATTGACCTACAACAATAAGTAACTCTTCATACCAATAAATTTGACGTGGTAGCTTGACAAATGATTTAACATTTATTGTGTAAAAGAGTTCGTTACTATTAATGTATTTAACTTCTTGTAGTAGGTAACTTATCTTATTTTCAAGTTACTGATCCTATTTTTTTTTATGGATGGCTACATATAAACTATAATTATCTTTTAGTTTATCCGACAGAGCAAAATTTTTTTTATATTGGCCTTGTATAGAAGTTGATTAAATTACCTAAAAAGAGAGATAACATCAACAAGCTATAGCCGGTGAATTTACTCTGATTTGTTAGTATATAACTTAAATCCTTACTAGAATCAGATATATAAATCTAAGCAGTAAAACACACACAATAATATTGCTCTATATCAGAGTAAATGATGAACAAGCACCTGTTACCAAGACTGGCATGTAGTTGTATAATCTGATTCTCTTCTGCTTCTGATAGTGGCCCTCTTTTAAGGTCTGGTCTAAGATAATTAATCCATCTCAGTCTGCAACTCTTGCCACATCTCAGCAAACCTTCACCACAAATTAAGAACATGTTTATCATCTTATATAAGACAAAGAAGTTAAAGCATGCACAGTCCACTTAAGGGTGTGATCCATAGTTCAAATTCCAACAGAGGCAAAAACTGCTCGTCTCTGCATGAGACTTGATGGGTCGAGTTACCCAATACCTGTGCTTATAGAAGGTAGCGAGGACCAATTAAATACTTGAGGTGTCCACAAGCTAAGCTGAGCGCCATGGTTATTAAAAAACATGCTGGGAAGCAGATAGATATAATATATACCAACAGAGTAAAGAAAGAAACCTGCATGCTTGGGAACTATTCTCCAGCACTGAATGCCATTGTTAAGAATAAAATTCAACAGCTTGTGGTCTTCTTCTATAGTCCATGGACCTCTCTTTAATCCAACTTTATCACAACATGGCTGCCTTCCCATTTTACAAGAGAGTTGAGAAAAGCTAATAATAAGCAGACAAATATATAGGTACTCTTTTTCCTATATATATATATATTGTGGTGCGGGGCAAACAAAGGGGAGTTTGTATTAGAAGCAAAGAAAAGATGCTGCCAGGTCAGTTAGACAAATTATAAAAGAGATATGCTGCTTAGGAGGGTATATATATGCATGATTGAATGAGGAAAAAAAAAAGCTTGTAAAGTTGATGGGCATGCAAGACCTTTTTTCATATATATTTTTTTTAATAGAAGTGGCCAGCCACCATAACCATAATCATTGTCATGGCAGCTTCTCATCAATTGGTAGTAACATAATGGATAAGAGTTTAAATCTTGTGCACTGACGCTGTTTAATTTTTTTTAAGACGATCAAATTAAGTTGATCTACAAAAAATAGGACAAGATCATATTAAAGCTTGTTAACTTACTTTGGCCTTTAATGTTTATAACTCAAATCCAATAACCAGTCATCGTCTTTCTTCTTTAACTAGTACTCCCTCTGTTCCATTTTATTTGTCATAGTTACTGTTTCGAGAGTCAAACTTCTTAAATTTGACCGTAGATTAAGATATAAAATCTTTAACTTTTCTTAAATAAAATTTACATATTTGAAAACTATATGAAAAGTACTATAAGTCATAATAAATTACAACTCAAAATATTTAAAAGATATATATAAAGATTACGGTAAAAAATAAACTCGTTTGACCCTCGATATCCGAACTACGACAAACAAAGTGGGACGGAGGGAGTATATTTTTTTCCTTTTCAAGGAGAAATTTTATACCCATGAAAAGCAAGCTAAACAAGAATCAGCAGACGTGGACATGTTTGATTTCATTGAGAATTTATAACTATATTGCTGCCAAAGACTCCCTAATGGACCTTATTAGAAATTTTTAATAATTAATACTGAAATAGATGATATTCCTTAAAGCTGGCCAGTTTTGTCGTTGTAAGCAACTCCTTTTCTCCATCCATTCAATATAATTCAAAGTACTAAAGGTTAAAATAAGTAAGCCTCAGCAATATATATATATATATTTGTTTAGTGCTGATTTCATTTGGTATCTCACCATACTATTAACTTGTATCTATCTCAAAATCAGAAAATGCAAACAATAAGGCGACATAGATTAAGTCATTACAAGAAGATAGTACATTCGTGCAATGCTTCTTTAACTGAATTAGAAGTTGGCCTATTATATTGCTTTTCAACTTTATTGTGTCCTATAGAAAGCGAAGAAAATAAAGAACTCCCTGGATTTTGACTCATAGAAGAAAATTGTAAAATTCACGGATAGTCATTTAGTTTTTGGTTTTATTTCAGTAATGTCATAAGCCTATTTTAATGTGTCACAAGGGTGAAAGTGGCTAGCTAATATCAAAGGTCAAAGAAACCAGCAGAATATATTTCAACCAATCAAAAAGTCAAGAGTACTTGTTAATTATGTTGTGCTTTTCTTTGGTGGCATGAAGGGTCATGCAACCCTGTAAAGCAAACGTACTTAAAACATCATTATCAAATTTTAAGGAATCAATGAAATACTTCAAACCAAACTATACTAAAACTAAATAAATAAATTGGATGTTGGGTTCATGTAGAGAGTTAGTTTTTCATGCATACAAGTCAGGCATATTCCCTAATGATTGTTGTGAACACTAAGGCTAGGCAAGTTCAACGTATGAAGGTTTATAAAGAGAGCATTAAGCTATTGGTATAGTGATTTTGTATTTATTATATTCAAAGGACATGATCTTGTAGGATTTGAAACAGAATAATTGTCTCCTCTCAATTGCAGCTAGCTGTAATTAAGATTATTGAACCTTATGAAAATTTTACTTTAATTAGTTGAAGTATAGGTAAGATTCAATCTGTTCATTGACTAAAATCAGTAGGCTAGAGAAGCTGAAAGTTATGGTACCCATATGTCACACCATGCCTTTTGATAATAAGGCAGTAAATCATTTTTCCAAGAAATTGTTACTATAGTATATATTAAAAGTCAATAATATTCAAAGAATATTTTTAGAAATGTATAGAAAAATTATATGAAGATTACTATCTTCACCTTTTGCAACTTATTAATTGTCCCAAAACTCTTGCCTCATAGATAAAATTAACTTACGCACATTACACGTAGTTTATGCCCACTTATGCAAATTACAAATATAACATATGTTCGATGGGCAACATAAGTTTTGTCGAGCAAAATTGTTTAAGCTTAGGTTTGTTTTTTTAAAAAAAAAAATTGTTATGCAGGGCAATAGGTCCAATATTACCGTCTATTCTCGTAAATTAACCACCTCAAGTTGATTCGCTCTATTCAGTTGTGGAGTGTTTATATATATATATATATATATATATATATATATATATATATATATATATATATATATATATATATATATATATATATATATATCTGCCTATAACTAAATATTTATTTTTTACTATTCATAAATTTTTTTAACCATAATAATAATATAAAATAAAGCAGATCTTAAATATTAAATTTACTGTCTTAAATTAGTGAATATTCCTGATGCGATTCGGATTAATACTCGAAGCGTGGAGGGTTCACGCTCAACATCAGGAGCTTGGAATGCTTCAAAAGGACTTGGAAGACAATAATCACGCCAAAGGATTGGCCAAACAAGCAAATGAGAGCTTACTGAAGTTTGGGTGCACGCGATCGCGAGGCAACAGGCGCGATGGCGCAGAAGCAGTCAATTACGTTGCGCGATCGCGAGGCTACAGGGCATGATTGCGATGAAACGGTCCATACAAATACGCGGCCATGAGATACTCAACGCGATCGCAATGAAGCTTCATGAACACATGACGCAATCACGACATTCAAGATGTCGCGATGAAGAACGGAGGCCAGAATTCCAGAATCAGCAGTAGGAGCTATTTAGTCCATTTATCCTTGTATTTAACTAGCTAATATAAATAGTCTAATTCTAGGGGTTTAGATGAGATTTTGGATGATGAATGATTTGAAAATACTCTTGTGAGAGTGTGTATGGGTTGTATCCCTTTTTCTCTTCTTAGATCTCTCTTGGATTCCATTGTGTGAGAAATCCATTGCTTGAGTTCAAGTCTCTTCTCATTTGGATATTGATCTTTAATTGCAACGTCTAAATTATGGTATCATAATTTATTTGTAGTGTTCTAATTTAACTAATTGTGGGATTTGATTTCTTTCTTTCTTCTATCTTTTACTTTGTGTCGTTGATTTTACTGTTTGGTTGCTTATTTTCCTATTCTTATATATGACATATATTGATATTAATTGAATACAATATGCTAAAAATATTACAATATTTATTAAAAATGTACGATATCGATTAAAAATGTGCAATATTCGAGATTTATTTATCAATATACAATACTCGATTGCATAGGTACTATTTATTCAACTTATATTTTATATATAATAAAACTTCTACTTTTTTAATAGGGTTATATTTATAGTAATTTTTTTTATAGGCAACACATATAGTTCCGCCAAGGTCTCCTGTAACCCTTTATCTTCCAGTTTGAGTGGTTGTCGACATGAACCAGAACGTGGCGTTGTCAATAGTAGAGGAAAGAGAGTCTCTGCAAGAAGAGAAAGACAAAATGAATGAAAAAAATTATGATTCAGATGATAGCCTCTCTAAATTTTCTAGCCTTTTCGCAAAGGAAGGTGATTCTGATTATGATTCAGAGGAAGAAGATGAAGAACTTTTGGTTAGGTACTACCAACAAATCAACGAGAGCGATGTATGTAACCCTCACCCATTTATTTGAAATTACAATATTTTTTATTTTTTCTCCAAGTTACTCGTAAAATTAGCTAATTTCCAGGTTGAGGGACTTGTGACTTAGATAACAGGATCAAGCACTGAGCCATGCAATCTACGTCTGATATTTTAAGTGGAGAAGGGTAGAGGGGCGGACTCATTATCCCATATTTCCAACACTGCTGTTGGTCCTCAGTATTCGCCCCACGTGTGTCTCGCAAAAAAAAAAAAAAAAAAATGTTTCTGTTTGTGCTTTAGCTAAATTTAAAAAGTTGACTGTGCATGTCTAATCTTGCATAATTTAGCAGGAGGAATAATTGGTGAGTGCGAGTTAGTTCATGAGATGAATTTTGGTACATAGTCTTTGTTTACTGAGTTTAGCACATTTTATCAATGGGGGCAGAATCACGAGGCAGGATGGACTATGTCGACGCCCTTTGGGTGTCTCCGTCTGTTATATTAAGGTAGTTGGTATACATAGTTACAAAAAAGTTACTTGTCCATAGGAATGAAGAAACTTGGTTTTGAGTGGCTACACTCAAAGAGGTAATGTATCCAAAGAAAAATCACTATGTTCTGATATAGGTTCTGCAATTGTTTTCAATGTTAACTTGTTACATTGCAAGTTCAATGCAATAGGTGATGTTTGTCTCTTATTGGTTCAATTTTACTTTGGTAGGGATTTGATGTCACAGAATTTCCAGGGGGCTGGCATACTAGCGTCATGAACTGGACATACTACTTAAAGGATCCCAAGTATGTTGACAAGATAAAGGAGTATGCTGGAAAGGCACTTAATCTATACAACGATAGTAATGTATAATTTAGATGCAATTCTATGTCTTGCCAGTTTGTCCTTTTCCTGCGTTTTCTTCTACTGACGAAGAAAATTGTATCTACTGATTTTACAGGGCACCAATTATGAGGTCAAGGACATTTTGAAGTTGAATGCAGGTGGTGGTGGCATATTTAATTACTATATTACCTTTTCTGTCTCTACACCTTGTGGTGAGGTCGCCATTTTTCAAGCAAAAGTGGAGGAAGATTTAAGAGATAATTTGAAGTTCCTTATAGTCAGGCCAAAGGTAATTAAGGCTTTTATGGGGTAAAGCTGTTGTTTGAACCGTTAACATTCGTTGGTGTTTCATCTTCTTGTTCTTCTGATGTTTTTAGCATGTTGATGTTTCTTCTGATGTTTTGAACATGTTGATACTTATGTCTGGAGTCTTGGTGTAAAATATAGATTAGTCACGAGCAAATTAACTGCTTTAAGAACCAACTAGTATTTATCTAAGGCATAAACTTTTGTAAAAAAATGCAACTCCTTCCCAATTGTATGCGACACACTTGGTATATAAAGGCTGTACATAACTTGTTGGGTTAGAAAGTACTCCCTCCGTTCCACTTTATGTGTCATAGTTTGACTCGGCACGGAGTTTAAGAAATAAAAGAAGACTTTTGAAACTTGTGGTCTAAAATGAGACATAGATGTTTGTGTGGTTGTAAATCGTTTCATTAATGGCAAAACTGTAATTTTGAAGTTAGATTGTTACCAAATTTAGAATGCTGCCATTCTTTTTGGAACAGATTAAAAATGAAATGCTGCCACACAAATTGGAACGGATGGAGTAACATAATAGTGGTGGAAATCCACCGGATTAGCGACTCACTGCATCGAGGGGTTTGGCAGAAATCTTTTTCCTATACATGTGGCAGCCACTTGTGTTTTCTGCGATGGAATTTAGGCTTTTCTAGTTCCTTTTTGTTTTCAATATATACAGGCATAGTTGAGTCATTTTCTGTTGCAAAAGTTAGTTTTACGAATTCATGCATACAAGTCATCTACTAGCAGCTCTGCATGTTTTAGATACACAATAACAATCATAACAATATATTCTGCTTCTTTGGGATAGTCAAAGGTTATGGTGGGGTGGTAACTACTCCTACATTCTTAACCAAGAGCTCTTGGATCCGTGCCCTACGAAATGGATCCACCTTCGATAGCGGTAGGAGTGCTTTATACACCAAAGTTGGACGTTTCAATGCGAATACAATATTTGCTAGTAAACTAAAGGAAAATAATTAGATTTTGCTATTGCTTCCTGCAGGTATTACTGTTTATTGTAAGTGAAGGTTTGTTTTTCTTAAATCCTCCGATCCCTGGGTACTGAAATAAAGACAACAATATTTGATAAAAACTAGGATAGTTCTAAGTGATGGCGGATCCAGCCAGGGGGTGGTGTGGGTTCAAATCCTTTATATATTTGTGCGCGCATCCGATAAGCAATGGTCTTCCATGATGGCGGATCCAATCGCGGGATCTCGTGGGATTACTCACTCCATTCCATATTCGGATTTCGAGAGTTAAATTTTATAATTTTGGTCGTAAATTCGAATATAGAATTTTTTAAGTTTTTTGAAATAAAATTTACATATTTGAAAATTACATAAAAAATGACCAAGCGCTTTAGACTGTTCGTATGCTTTGGTCACTTGGTGTTTTGTATCCTCTGGTTTTTGCACATCCTCCTGACAATTCAGCTTTGGGCTAAATTGTTGATATCACATAATACCTAAAATTGGCTAGTCATCACTTTTTCACCTATCATCTGACCAAATTGTAAGAGCCATAAAATACCTTGTAACTAGTTTCACTTCTACAGTTCTACCCTACTAATAAGGGCTAAACGTAGAATTTACACAATACATATAATGTTGGGAAGCGTGCCAAAAAAATATTTTGTGAATAGTGACTGTGAATAGTAAAAACGTGAATAGTACTATGCCAACACAGTCTGCTCTAATATTAATCCCCACACAAAAATATTATTCACGGTATAAAAGCAACAATATTAACGGAGTACTGAAAATGCGGTAATTAACGAGAATAAAAATAATAACAAGGACACCGAGATTTTTACGTGGAAAACCCTTCTGAACTAAGGGAAAAAACCACGGCCCGAGAGGAGCAAATAATTCCACTATAGCAAGGACTTTTACACCGTGTAGTAAATACCACTACACACTCACAAAAGAAATAACCCTCTTTTGATTTTTCACCTTACTATAAAACCGCTCACACTCTCTATTTTTCCTCACAGAGTATTTTCCTACACTGTGTATTCTCTCTTACACTGTGTCTCTCTCTAATACTCTCTGAAACTGGATGCCTTAAATGAGGAAAGCACTGCCCATATTTATAGTGGCAGAATTCCATTGTCTAGCTCATCGCTTACATAAGCAAGAATAGAAATGTCAAACTTTTGGTTCAAACAAAGTGGCTGGCCGGTTACTAGTTGAAAAAGGTACAGTAACCTTAATTTCAACAATCTGCATGTTTCTTATTTGGTGAATGGGGCTGGACCCCACAACAATCTCCCCCTCCAGTCCCATGCACCTGAAGGAGGGATATTCAGCTTTCAGATAAAGCTCGTGCCGACAAGTTCTTTGCACGACTCGAACTTGTCCCTTTGAATAACCTTAAGAGCGTCTTGCTCCCCCTGATCAGCAATCTCATCAGATTGCTCCCCCTGCTCGGCAACATCAGCAATCGTGCTTTCTTCACCTTGACAAATTTCTGCATTTGTCCTGTACAACATGTCACGAGCAGCTCCTTCTGCAATCACCAATGATCCCTTGGTGAGTCTCCACCTTTGATTTGCTAAGTGATTCTCGTACCCATCTCGGTCCAAAGCAATCCCCGAGATCAAGTTCTTCCGCAAATCAGGCACATGCCGCACGTTCTTTAAAACCAAGGTGCATCCCATATTTGTCTTAATGCACACATCACCGATCCCCACAACCTTCGAGTAACTCGTGTTACCCATCCTCACTACGCCGAAATCACCTGCTACATATCTGTAAAATAAATTTCTTACCGGTGTGATGTGGTAAGATGTTGCTGTGTCAACCACCCATTCCGACTCTTGACCTGCCAGGTGCATACATTCCTCATCCTCATTTATGATGAGAAGAGCATCTGCGTCATCATATTGCATCATGGCGGTTGTGTTAGCTTCATTATTTTGGCCACCATATTTGCCTTTGCCCCTTTTAAGATTTGGGCAGTTCCTTTTAAAGTGACCCGGTTGATCACAATTGTAGCAATTTCCACCTGATGTTGTGGACCGGTTCCTGGACTTTCCCCAACCTCCGGATCTACCATAGTTCCTCGAACCCCTGCCTTTACCTTCTGTGATGAGAGCCTGTCCATGACCTTCAGGCTTCTTTCTCATGTTCTCATTGAGTAGAATAGCCGATGTGACATCATTCAACTCAATAGCAGTTTTACCGTGCAGGATGGTCGTTGCCAAATTATCATACAAGGATGGCAACGAGTTCAGGAGCAAGATGGCTTTATCTTCTTCCTCGATCCGTACTCCGAGGTTGGCCAGCTGCGTGATTAGTCCATTAAACACATTTAGATGTGACAAAAAATTCATACCTTCACCCATTTGCAGGGCATATAACTGCTTCTTCAGGTACAATTTATTTGTCAGCGTCTTCGACATATATAGACTCTCCAACCTTGTCCATATTCCACACGCAGTGTCTTCATCAGTGATGTTATTGACCACATCATCTGATAAGTGCAACCTAATTGCACTAGCCGCCTTTTCATCCATCTCCGCCCAAACCTCGAGCTTCATGGGTCCAGGCTTCTCTCCATCCAGTGCCTTCTGTAATCCTTGTTGGATGAGCAGATCCTTCATCCTTCTCTGCCACATTGAGAAACCGCCCTCTCCGTTAAATTTTGCTAACTCGTACTTTACTCCTGACATTTTTTTCACCGAGTATAGTACCGCCTGCCGTGAACAGTATTCCTGTAAATGAACAACACCTGTGCTCTGATACCACTTGTTGGGAAGCGTGCCAAAAAAATATTTTGTGAATAGTGACTGTGAATAGTAAAAACGTGAATAGTACTATGCCAACACAGTCTGCTCTAATATTAATCCCCACACAGAAATATTATTCACGGTATAAAAGCAACAATATTAACGGAGTACTGAAAATGCGGTAATTAACGAGAATAAAAATAATAACAAGGACACCGAGATTTTTACGTGGAAAACCCTTCTGAACTAAGGGAAAAAACCACGGCCCGAGAGGAGCAAATAATTCCACTATAGCAAGGACTTTTACACCGTGTAGTAAATACCACTACACACTCACAAAAGAAATAACCCTCTTTTGATTTTTCACCTTACTATAAAACCGCTCACACTCTCTATTTTTCCTCACAGAGTATTTTCCTACACTGTGTATTCTCTCTTACACTGTGTCTCTCTCTAATACTCTCTGAAACTGGATGCCTTAAATGAGGAAAGCACTGCCCATATTTATAGTGGCAGAATTCCATTGTCTAGCTCATCGCTTACATAAGCAAGAATAGAAATGTCAAACTTTTGGTTCAAACAAAGTGGCTGGCCGGTTACTAGTTGAAAAAGGTACAGTAACCTTAATTTCAACAATCTGCATGTTTCTTATTTGGTGAATGGGGCTGGACCCCACAACATATAATGCCAACTTCGAGGCTGTATATGACCATTGACCATTAGTGTGTATATAATTTTTCGACAAATGGGGTTCGAACCCCTTTAAGTATACATAAATCTGCGACCTAGTTTTTCTCTGTAAACTTTGGACATTACTAGAATGGGATGGATAATCATGGATGCTGGTCGTTGGTCGGCCCATGAATCCAATCGCACGGATACTTCAACTAGGATTATAAAAGGGTAACATCTTAGGCTCGATAAGTGCAAAGAAGCTTGAATAAGTTCCAATAGCGATCGCTTAATTTTTGTTACTGCATATATGTACCTAAACTTAAACATCATCCATGTTTATAAAAGTGCAAGTTTGGTGATACTAGGGCTTTGGTCTAGTCGTAATAACTTAGTTTGTGATGTGACGATTAGGCGTACGTCACAAAAGATGATATTTAAGTGGAAGATGATATTTAAGTGGAAGGGCAGCCCCATTATCCACTGAGTTTTGAATCATAGGCCATTGCACCCTAGGGATTTCTAGTCATCAAAAACAAAAGTGGATATTTTTGGTCCTAAGCTAAACAAGACGTTAAAAAATTAATGGAAAAAGCTCTACGTTCTCTTCATAAATCTTTCGTCACGTGTTAGAGTTGAAATATACTTATTGCATTTGGCGCAAGAGCCATTTTTGTAAAGTGTGATTTTCTAAATTACCAATGATGTTCATAAAAAAAGAGTGGTGGAAGAGAACCAACTCCATGTTATGGTGAGAATCTATTTTGCTTAGGTTGCTGTTTAGTCCTAATTCAACTATCACAGTTGATTATTCTGATTAACCTGAGCCTAGTCCTAATTATTGCTTTGGTTCGTAGAGAAATTATAGCACCAATCAGTGAGGTAAAAGCTGGTGAAACTTGCTATCCTAGACATCCATCAAAGTTATTACACTGCAAAGTGCAAACATAGTTACATCTCACTACCAATGCCAGGGTTGTGTTCATATCTTCGCATTGAACCGTCGTATTATTTACAGTTATTACAACCTGTCCTAAAAGAGAAGTAAACCACGACTCATTGATGAAATCTATATACTTGTCGAGACTAGGGATACTTGATTTTCACTATTAGAGAGCCTGGTTTCGAGGGGTTTTGGGTTAAAGGGATTCTTGGAGAAAGGGGCTGACGAGGTTTAGTTTTGTGAAGATTGGAAAGGTCACTTGTTATTCATGTGGTTCAATGACGGAAATTTAGTTGCCAGGAATTTGTTTTTTTACTGTGACTGTGCTTGTCTAACTTTGCATAAATTAACATGCTAGTTTGTTCATTGGATGAATTTTGGTACATAGTCTTTGTTTACTGAGACTAGCACAAAATGGCGCACTTTTCAAACTAATGGCAGATCATGGGGCAGAAGGGACTCTGTGCACACCCTTTGGCTATTTTTCGCATCTTACTTCGTACGTATTCCGAGGCAAACCTTCATATGCGATGGCAAGTGCACAGAGTGGGGCGAGGAACTCTTATACGGGGCGGGATGGGTTTAAATATCTCCAAAATTCAATGAGGGCGGGGTGGGTTGCTGGTTTATTTGGTGACAATACGCACAGAAGCATTCACTATTGAGTATTGACAATGAAGCTATCATCTTAGGTGAATGAGGTCCGACACGTTATATCTTATTGCAGCAGTATTTCCAGATATTGTTATCATATTTTCAATACTAACATGAATTTTAACACACTTTTACAGCAAAAGACAAACTTCAGACCAATTGAAAATAATATACAATTTATATTACGTGGTATCTTTTTTTTATTTTTCCTTCCTAATTCCTTTCATGTCAGATCACAAGCATTCATCGTATTATGTGGTATCTACGTTTCGGTTTGAGAAACTAGGCAACTAGCCCCATATCATAACTCTTCCCTAAAATGGTTCACCAATCCCGTTCTAGGTTAGATTACTGACATATATAGAAAATAAAAGAACACACTGCAAAAGGAGTAGCACAAACAGAAATGAAAAAAAAAAAAAAAAAAATACTAGGAATACAATTTGAAAGGCGGTTCTATACGCAATCCATATTGAAATAACCAATCTACATTTGTTAGGTATAGATCTCTAGCTAAATAACAAAGTGAACAAATAAAACTTATTCAAGGCATAGCTAGGAAAGTTGACATTACGGAAATTGCAATGCCGGGCAGGGTGGGTTAAATCTTTTGCAAATATTAACTTCACAAAAGGCTAAATGAAATCTTGGTTCCTATTCATTAGAACCATTGATCTTTTGGCTGCTCAAAAGTATCAAGCTAAAGAAAGTACTTAATTTAACTTAAAGTCTAGTCTAAACTTTATAGTTCAGAATGACTCATAGACATGGTTCCACCAAGACTCCAGATAGAAATATTAACATGCTGAAAACATCAGAAGAAGCACCAACATATGAGTGACAGTACTGATAACAGCCTTTACACCACAACAGCCTCACGCTTCGGCCTAACGATAGGAAAGCCTAAATGACCCTCAATATATCTCACCACCTGTGCTTGAAAAATGTGAGCCTCACCATTTTTGACAGAAAAGGTAATATAGTAAATGAAGTTACGATTGCCACCTCCGTTCAGCTTCAAAATCTCTTTGACCTCATAATTGGCGCCCTAACAAAAATCAATAGAGTAACTTTCTTCATTAGCACAAGAAAATGAAGGAAAAGGACAAACTGGCAAATTGCGTCTAAAGTATACTTTGTCATTGTTGTACTGCTTAAGTGCCTTTCCAGCATAATCCTTCATCTTGTCAACATACTCAGGATCAAGCAGGTAGTGCGTCATGGGGAAGACTTCTGCATACCAGCACTGTCCAGGAGGAAAATCTATGACATCAAATCCCTACCAAAGGACAACCAAACCAACAAGAGACAAATATCACCAATTGTATTGCTATGTAGTAACAAGTTAGCGTTGAAAACAATTCCAGAACCTATATATCATGCGAGTCTCTAAAAAATACACGGGCTTGTGAGTATGTCACCTCTTTGAATGCAGCCACTCAAAACCAAGTAAAAGCTACAAATAACATTTCTTGTTCCTTTTTATGGGCAAGAAAATTCTCATGACTTTCTAACCCATGATTTTGCCATTGGTATGAGATGTGCATCATTAGTGCTATAACTCAGTATACAAAACTATATATACCAATACTCATTTCATGAACAAACTAGCACACAAAATAAAATTAGCTAAAGCGCAACCAAACAATATAAAAAATGGTAACACATACATACAATACTTTACTTGGCTAAGGTATGATTATGCAAAAGGCGTACTCCATTACTAAATTTGATCTTTTTAAAAGAAAAAACATGAAATATTTGAGCTATTTAGTTAGGTGGGCCTTAATCTGAACTCAAAAGTATATCAATGTTAACCCCTCCCCTCTGCCTTTTTCCAGGAAAAAAATATTCCCGACTCGTGAAATTTATTCATGCTGTGTTAATTTCACTTATCGAGCCTAAGATTTTACCCCTTTTATATTTCCACTTGAAAATTCTGCTTAATTGGGATTCATGGGCTGACCAGTTTTTGGTATAACCATCTGGCAAGTGATTCCCACTGGCCAGACTAATTCGTATCCATTAAGGGGAGAAGCGTTTCGTACTAGGAAACTTTTCCATTCATAGGGCTGGAACCCGAGACCTCTTATTGAGCCGACCAAACTTCCCATGATTATCTATCATATACAATCTACAATGTTTAGACAAACCAGTTTACGGAGACAAACTAGATCATCATGCACAAATTATGCCGACACGAACAAACAAACAAAAAAAAAACGGCAACTAAAGGATGTGAAGACTGTTTTTGGCGCTTTGTTACATGCAGTTAAATGGGAACTAAATGGTGTAAACAGGTTGATGTATTACACAATTAGTGTGCACTGTTCGAAACTCAGTAAATAATGGGGCTGCCCCTTGATAAGCTTATGTGCATGATAGAGTTGGAACTCCTAACCAACATAACTAGCTAATTTCGAACAAATGAGGTACGTACATCGGTTTCATAGAACTGCTGGTGGTGCCTGGCCAAAAGATCTCGATCAAAATCTTCCTCAGAATCATAATTTGCACCGTCGAAAAGGTCTGCAAAAACAACATCTGGATCATCCTCTTCTTCATCCATCTTATGTTTCTTTTCCAGTGGGGACGGAAGCGGAGAAGGAGGCGGTACACTATTCATATTGACGGCTAATATGAATGAAAATCCCTACAACCACCGAAGAGGAAACCAGAATCTTATTGTTAATAAAACTATTATGTGTAACGGTGTTAAAAATGATGTTTATGATATTGTACTATTATGGTATTCTTCACAATAAATATTTATTGCTAATAGTTTTTTTTTTTGTCAACATTATTGCTAATAGTTATGATGTGTTAGGGTGGAATTTTTGAGTTGCTCAAGTTTGGATGGTTATTACCCATTGTATTATATTGTATTATTATTAAGAGTACGATATTTATTTTGATTGTTTTTCTAATACTTATTATTGTACTGTATCATTAAATCCATCGTTTACCTAACGATAAAAAATTGTCACCTTTATGTAACAATCGATTTGGTATGATCATTACCTCTCTTTTCTTCCTATCATGCCCTTACTTATTTTTAATATTTTTGTTTTACCTTTTACCTTGTTATACCACATGAAACAATACAGTCTATCCAAACGTCGTAGAATACAATATGATACAGTACGATACAATACAATATATTATGAAACGATGGACAACAATCATCCAAACGGAGAATACTATTTGTTACTCAGGAGATTTATACACGACATCACTATTTTTTTCTAAGTTTTATTATTATTATCTACCTTTTTTAACAAGAAAAAAGAAAAACAGTTTAATTTAAAGTAGGAAGGAATGCATAATTACAACCCCTTTTGTCACCTACACACTTAATATTCACTTAATAGGTTTGATTTTTTTTTAAATCTGTTTCAAGAAGATCGAATCTACTTAATGGAGGTAACTTTCTTCAATTCACTTAGACAGAAATATTGATGTTGTGTTTTCTGAATGGATTCACCCCCTTTGAGTGTCAATAAATGTTTGGAAGCACAATCTTCACCTCTTCATCATAATCTCTATTACGTCAGGTCAAGTAGAAGCAAACTCTTCAAACTCATGGGACCAAATTTATGATGCTACAACCTATTAATCTTATTTGATTTCAGCATCTTGTAATTCTATGACAAATACTAGAAAGGTCGGTAGGAAAAGGATTTCCAATTTTAGGTAACAACAGCATATTTTTTGCACTAAGTTAATATGATGTTTACCTTGTCCGAATCCTTGAATTTAAGTTCTATATATTCACAAGTTCTATATATTAAGTTTTTTTTTTTCCAGCAGATCACTAATTAAGTAATGCAACTAACATGTGTAAAAAGTAATAGTGTTGGTGACAATATGCACACGAACACATACAGAGTAATGACTATAAAATTGGTGCTAAATATCATCTTAGGAAATGTGGTTTTGGAACAACTTATACGTTCTTAAGGCAATATTTCCAGATATTGTTACTGTAACCATTACTAGTTTATAGCAATACCTCATGAACTTTGATACTCCATTCCAACGAGACACAAATTTTCCGACAGATATTAAACTAATCTTTGGTTCAATGGCTGCGGAAAGTTCAAGTTAAAAGACTGGTTCTTCTGGTAACAAAAAATGCATTTAGGAATGACCTAATTGCTAAAAGGATCAGAGAAGTTTTCTGGTACCTTTCATCAAAAAGAAAAAACAAAATAAACACTTAATGTCTAACAGCGCGGCTTTGATAACAGTCTTCACTCAACAACAGCCTCTACCTTCGGCCTGGTAATAGGAAACTCCAAGTGACAATTAAAATCTTCCACCACCTTTGCTTGGAAAACCGTACGGTGCACACCATTTTTAACAGAAAAAGTAATATAGTACACAAAGTAACCACAACCACCTCCATTCACCTTCAGAATATCATTGACCTCATAACTGGTGCCCTGTAAAGTCAGCAGGGTTAACTTCCTCAGTTAGTAAAAGAAGACTGGCCAAGGGAGTGCATCTAAAGTATACCTCTCTATTGTTGTACTCCTTAAGTGCCTTTCCAGCATAATCCTTTAACTTGTAAACATTCTCAGGATTGTTCAAGTAGTTAGGCATGGGGAAGGCAGTCGTCATCCAACATTGTCCAGGATAATCTTCGACATCAAATCCCTACCAAAGTACAACCAAACCAATAAGAGATGAGCATCACCATACATCAAATCTACTACGTAACAAGTTAACCTTGAAAACAATTGCGAACCAATATCATTTAAAAATATATGGGCTTCTAGGTACACATAAGATAGGTTTGCTTTGGATATGCAACCTCTTTGAATGGGGCTGGGATCCCTCCAGTAATTATATTTGGTGCATTGTTTTTCCATGGTTGTTTCAGATTATACCAACTTATCGAACATACAAGCGCTGTAGTTATTCGAATCCGGTGCCAAAATGAGCCAAAAATTTAAGAATGCAACAGAAATGGGGTGCTCAAATATATGGTAACAAAAATGGGTATATCGGCACAATTTGTGCCGACTAAATGGGGTGCTCAAATATATGGTAACAAAAATGGGTATATCGGCACAATTTGTGCCGACTTACAACAATTAAGTAGACGGCGTGGCTAAAGAAAGTAATGGAGCAAGTTCTGTAAGTCGGCAGAACAAATGCCAACTTACCATTTTTTACAAATCCACATATCGGTATTTGTTTTGCCGATTTAAAAATCGGCAAAACTTCTGCCAACTTATGCTGCATTTTCCGCCCTTTCCCATCTTTCATTGATTTCATAAAGAATCTGAGCTAAATGGATTAAAAATCCAAAAGTTAAAATTGATTTCATACTAATAAAGAATCTGACACCTTGTTACAAATTATATGTCAACATAATACAAAGAAAAAAAATACTACCATAGCCACCAGTCCAAGGGAGCTGAAGCACCAAATCTTGGCCAAAATCTAGAGTAGTGAGTCTAAAACGAGTCTTGATCTTATTACTAGTACATTATATTTACAACACAAACTTCACCATTTTGCATGCATACACTAGGATCAAAATCAAGAATTGCTAAGTAAGTAAAGATGGTGCAAGTTTCAGAGAAATCAATTTTTAAATGATAGATGGCTAGTTTTTGTAGGATCTATGTGGGTACAATCTTGTTCTGGAATTGGGTATTTATTTGGGAGCTTATCACCAGTGATCAAAAGTGGTATCTTATGTGAAGTTTTGCCCATTTGGGCTGTTTTATTCAGTGGTATCTTAATGACCTTTGATGAAGTAGTAAAATAAGGTTCATCTTTGATGAAGGTTAGATGTATACTGCTTTTGCTTTTCTGTTAGTAAGCTGAAAGTTGCCTTTGTTGGTTTTGGTACCAAGAAAGTATTGAAATGGTGAAGGAGGAATTTTTCTTGCTGCTGTCTTATATATGACTGACACACAAGATTTTACGAAGTGTTTCAGAAAAGTGAAGTTGTTGTAGGAAGAGTTATATAGAGCGGAAAATGCAGCATAAGTCGGCAGAAGTTTTGCCGACTTGTAAATCGGCAAAACAAATGCCGATATGTGGATTTGTAAAAAATGGTAAGTTGGCATTTGTTCTGCCGATTTACTAAGTTGGCAGAACAAGTAAGTCGGCACAAATTGTGTCGATATACCCATTTTTGTTACAATATATTTGAGCACCCCATTTCTATTGCATTCTTAAATTTTTGACCCATTTTGACGCCGGATTCTAGTTATTCTGGTCCATCAATTTCTCTCACGTTTAAAACTCTCTGAACAAAATATTCTGTCTAGGTTCCTCTTCTTCCTCCAAGTTTCTCTCAGATTACTCATGTTCTACGTTTAAGCTTTCTCATACACACGCATTTGAAGACCTCTTTGCAAAGTTGATATAAGAACTTTGCTCAGCAGACTGGCAGTGGAATCAAATATACTAGGATTCTTGGGTATACTGTTTTCAAAACTCTAAAAACTTGTCCCAAATCTACTGTGTGCTTCTTCTATTATTCATCATCATCTTGTTCTTTTATTTCTTTGTTTTCGTCCTCCAAGGGTCTGGAACAGTTTTAACCAAGATATGTGAAATGTCTTTTTTCTTATTGAACTTCCTAGTTCTAGTTTTAAGCCCAACTTATCAAGGTGGAATCTAATGGTGGCTAATTGAAAGCCAATTTCTGCAAGTCCATGCAGATTGGACGCTATGATAAGCTTTCTACATAAATAAGCCATAGCTGCTTGATTTTATTTTGATAAGTTGGCATAATCCAAAATAACCGTTGAAAAATACAGGAGCAAAATGTATTGGAAGGGATGCACACCCTTTTGAATGCAGGCTGCAGCCATTTAAAACTAAGTAAAAGCTTGCAAAGAGTGCTAAACTCAGTAAACAAAAGACTATGCAAAAGTCTTTAGCATGCATCAATTAATTCCTGGCTAACTTTTGCAATGTTAGCCACGCACAATCAGAATAAAATTAGCTAACGCACGGCGAAAGTATATTTAAGATGCACTTTAATTGGCTGAGGTATGGACAATGCAAAAGTCATACTCCATTACTAAGGTCATTTGATTTCTTTATTATTTTAAAGCATGAATAAAATTCGGCTAGGTCCTTTTTTCTGCTGCCTAAAATATTCTTGGAACTTATTCATGCTTTGTTTCACAGGGGCGGATGCTGGATTTCCAACAAGAGATTGAATAATATAAAAAGTGAAGCTTTAGCTTTTGTCAAGGGGGTTCAATATATGGTATATGTAGATAAAAAACTGAATTTAACCTTGTATAGAACCTCAATATTCTGTCCAAGGGAGTTCAATTGAAAAAAGGTACCTCCGCTCTAGTTTCACTAATATTTACACCCTTAAATTTCCAGTTGAAGTATTTCTATCTTATTCTTTGCAATGTGAAGCGAAAGGCGAGAAGTGAAGCTCACAATTAACGAGATTAAGAAAAATATCAAACATATATGACTATTTTTCAGTATCAGGATCTAACTTTACACCTAAAATAACAAATTTCAGTATTTATATACTCCTACTATTGTATTCTTTGCAATGTTTAAATTACCTGGCTCTCCTTGACTTGTTGGCAATATTTCTTCATAAGATCATGATCATAATCGTCTTCTGAATCATACTCCCCATCGCTGAAAAGGGCTTCGATATCGCTACTACTTTCGTCCCCATTTTCTTCACTCATCTCCAACACGATTTTGTGGCGGTAGATCAATCAAACTGGATCGAGAAAAGGGTTACAACCTTCAGTATTATATTTGTTAGAATATGCAGAGAAGCTAAATTATATATGTTCGAATTCTGAGTATGTTGTTTTGTGGAATGGATATTAGGTTTAGAACATTCCGTGTTTATCAAATCAAATACTCCTACAAAACAATAAAATAAAATAAACTATTGCGGATTCATAGTTTAATTATTTAGTGATAGATTGAACTCAGATTTAGTTAAACTAAAATGTGCATTCATTCATCGAATAAGGATCAACGAGTGAAAAATTAGTCGAAATACAATAAACTAGATGCTATCTTATTCTTGAGTTGTTAACGGAAGCTTAAAGCTATTAGCTACTCAACTTTATTAAATATGAAATGTTTAGTTGAAAACCATGTATTAAAATACGAGAGAATACACAATTACCTCTGAACATACATGTCCCCTTTTGTCACCTACGCAGTACGCACCTAAAGTTCGTGAAACCTATCCAAATTCAAAAGGAAGGAGAACATTTGATTTTGATGTGTATTGTTATTTATTTTAATAAAAGGCAAGCATCCCGCTCACCCAGGATATGCGGAAGGGCTGCAACCTAAGGGGTGGGTTGAACGCAGACTACCTGATGCAAGCATCGGTGACTGTTTCCATGGCTTAAACCCGTGAACTCTAGGTCACACGAAGACAACTTTACCAGTTTCTCCAAGGCTCCCCTTCATTTATTTTAATAAATATAGAGAAATAAATGTAATCCTTTTTTGTTCTTTCTAACATATGGTTTATTAGTCTTCCGTAGGTACTGTTTGCTTGATATAGTCATTGGTTGCTCAAGCAATGAAACCTTTAATGGTTTATTAGTCTTGCGTAATTATGTTTATTCTTTTGTGACGATAAGCACACCAACACATACAGAGTAATGACTATAAAATTGTTGCTAAATACTGGAACACCACTTCATACGTCATTAAGGCAATATTTACTGTTACCAGTTTATGGCAATAAACTCATGAACTTTGAGGTATAAAACTAATCTTTGCTCTTTTGGCCGCGCAAAAGTTCAACTTAAATTCTTCTGGTAATGACAATAGATGTTCAGGAATAAACCATAGAACACATGGTTCCACTAAGACTCCACATCTTTATATTAACACGGCTATAAAGATCAGAAGAAACACAAACAAATGTCTGTTGTCACCTTTCATCAAAAACAAAATAAACACTTAATTTCTAACGACTCTGATCACAGTCTTTACTCCACAACTGCAGCCTCTTTCTTTGGCCTGACGATAGGAAACTCCAAATGATTATCTATACATTCCACCACCTTTGCTTGAAAATAGCTGTACTCACCATTTTTGACAGAAAAGGTAATATAGAAATGAAAGTCGCGACAACCACCTCCATTCACCTTCAAAATGTTATCGACCTCATAACTGGTACCCTGAAAAACCAGCAAACGCATTTTCTTAGTTAGCAGAACAAAACAAAGAAAAAGGACAAACTGGCAAGACAAGGAAACTCCATCAACAGTATACCTCCTTATCATTGTAGATCTTAAGTGCCTTCCCTGCATAATCCTTCAATGTGTTATAATTGTTGGTATTGTTCAAGTAATTTGGCATGGGGAAGACGGTCGTCATTGGGCACTGGCCAGGATAATCTACGATATCAAATCCCTATGAAAGTACAACCAAACCAATAAGAGACAAACACCTATTGCATCCAACTTGCAATGTAACAAGTTAACCTTCAATGAATTGCAGGACCTATATCAGGTGAGTATCTAAAAATATATGGAAGGGTAGTACATAACATAGTGCTTTGCTTTGGATATGTTACCTCTTTAAATGCTGCCTCTCAGGCAAACATAGGGACTATGCTCAAGTTAATCAGAGTAATCAACTGTGCTAGTTGAATCAGGACTAAGCAGCAATCGTAGGCAAAATAGATTCTCACCATAACATGGAATTGATTCTCTTCCACCACACTTGAACATCACTGGTAATTTAGAAAATCACAAATGCCAAATTAGAGCTTTGGCATTGATAGAATGGTTTTGGTGCCAGAAGCAATTAGAATATTTCGCCTCAAACATGTGACGAGAGATTTATGAAGAGAAGTGCTTCTTTTCCTTCTTTCCAGATTCCATTACAGGCACAATCGTTAATGTAGTGAACCAACTAGTATTGAACCAAAGGTAACCAGAGATATGATGGAATTAAGCAAGACTGGAGTTACAAATTTTCATCGAGTAACAGAAAAAAAAATAAATAAATTAGCTAAGAAAATAAGAGACAACTTCATAACATGTCCTAAACTTTAAAGACTACACTATTTATAGCTATCATATTCCCTTTGGCCCATTAGTAATATTTTCTCCTCCTGGATCCCAAATAATTGTTGACTTCTCCTCATTTCAACTCCAAGCCCAAATACCTTTTCCAGATCAGCTTCTAGCCCATTATAGTTATAGATAGGACTGTTCACAACAGTCCATCATTTTTTATAATGAAAATCTGCAAGGGCGACGCCACACGGCTCGAAACAAGGTAGATAATGGGGCTACCCCTACCTTTTCCACTTAAATACCAGACGGTTGGGTTCGCCAAATCCACACTTGCTGGTGTAACCTAGGCTGTCCGCTTTTAGAAACATAATTGATGCTTCATGTTCAGTTATATATATAAAGTACCAAGATTATTTTGGTTTTCTCTTCGCTATTGGAATTTGTTCAGCATTGAAGCATCCGGTTGATTGGAATTCATGGCGGACCAGTATCCCCAGTAATTATATTATCATATACTCTATAAAACAAACTAGGTCATGCAACAATTATGACACTTAAAAGGCAGCGAATAAAGGATGTGAAGCTTGTTATTTTATGCCTTGTTGATACATACAGTATGGACTCTTAAATGGTGAACTAATTTCAAAGAAATTGTAAGGGTTACCTGGGACTCCTTGACCTGTTGACGGTACCTCTTCCAAAGCTCTTTATCATAGTTTCCGTTGTAACAATCTTCCTCTGAATCATACACGCTATAAGTTGGTTTTATGGGACTGGATTTATCATTCTCTTCATCCGAGTAAAGTATGATCTCGTCATCACTATCGACCTTCTCTTCTCCTTCATTGATCTTTGGCTTCTTTTGCAAAGGCGCCTTTGTTTCCTCTTCTATTGACAATGGATCGTTTTGTGGTGGCGGAGGACAATTCATGTCAGGGAGGGATAAATGGAACCTTACAGTCTCCGAAACTAGATCATATATAGGGATGAAGCCTTGGCGGAGTTTATATGTATGTATAAGTAAATTCTGGTTTTACCCCTAGTAGAGATATTCGAAACCTAATATAAATTACCATATTGTTTCATAATAAAAGTACCTGATATGATATAAAAAGAATAATTACTATATCATACCAAACAAATCTTAACTAAGCAAGCCTACATATTTGAAAGTTCTAAAAGTAATTTTTTTCTTTTTTGCTTTACCACAGTTGAAAGGCAAGCATGCCAATAACATGAAATTAAAAGAGCACAGTGCCATATTGCATTTTGGATAATCACATGCATGATAAATTGGAGGATGATCTAATGATCTTTGTTCATAGCTCTCATTTAAGTATGCTTGCGATGAAAAACAAATATGCTTGCGATATAAAATGATCCCTACTCCATTAACTATATCATTGGTGTAATTGTAAGATCTTTCCATCACATTGTCTTTGTCGGCTTCTTCATGGCTGCAAACATGGCAATACCTCATGAACTTTGATACTCGGTTTCAGCGAGACACAAGTTTTTCCTGACAGATATATAAAACTAAGCATTGTTCTTTTGGCTGCGGAAAACTTCAACTTAAATTCTTCTGGTGATGACAAATACACGTTTAGGAATGACCCATAGAACACATGGTTCCACTAAGACTCCACATCTTAATATTAACACAACTAAAAAGATTAGAAGAAACACCAAAAAATGTCTCTTCTTACCTTTCATCAAAAACAAAATAAACACTTAATTTCTAAGAATTTTTTACATAAAGTACAGGTTTTAGAGCTTAATTACCAAACATAGCAATATTTTAGAAAAATAACCCTATATAGAGGAAAACACAAGTTAATTACAAATATAACAAAAACATAGCAATATTTTCCCATAATATACCAAACTCTTACATTCTTCCTCCTATTTCCCCCACTATCACTTTTGCTCCTCTCATTTCTCCCTATTTCACTTTTCCTACCACTATTTCCCCCAATTTCACTTTTATTCCTATCATTTCCCCTAATTTCACTTTTTCTTATCCCATCCTCGATGTATCTCGTTGTATCTCACCGTTTCTGCACCGTTTTAACCGTTTCTGCAGCACCGTATCTCAGCTGTTTCTGCACCGTTTTAACCGTTTCTGCAGCACCGTATCTCAAATGTTTCTGCACTGTTTCAACTATTTCTGCAGCACCGTATCTCAACTGATTCTGCACCATGTCAACTGTTTCTGCAGCACCGTATCTCAACTGTTTCTGCACCGTATCTTAACTGTTCTGCAGCACCGTATCTTAACTGTTTCTGCACCGTTTCAATTGTTTCTGCAGCACCGTATCTCAACTGTATCTCACTGTATCTATACTGTTTCAGATTATTTCAACACCGTATCTAACTATTTAGCGACTGTATCAAGCTGTTTCTTCACCGTTTCAGCATTGTTTCATCTCATTTATGCATTGTTTCACACTGTTTCTAAGCTATTCTTACCTTTTTAGCATTGTTTTTCACTATTTGTGCATATCAAATTTTTAACTTGACTTGATTATTAACTAGCCATCAAACCATTACTATTTGAACACATTACAACATCATATTAATTTTTGTTTAGCTTTTAAACAGAATCAGACCAGATAAAGTGATAAAAGGCTCTGTTTTAATCACTAAAGTTGAAGGAAATTTGACCATAAATTAGAATATAAAATTTTTAACTTTTCTTAAATAAAATTTACATATTTGAAAACTACATGAAAAGTACTATAAGTCACAATAAATTACAACTCAAAATATTTAAAAGTTATACATAAAAATTACGGTCAAAGATAAACTCGTGTGACCCTCAGAATCCGAACTACGACAAACAAAATGGGACGGAGGAAGTAGTATAATCATATATATACTCCTTTCTGTTCAAAATAAGTGGTTATTTAGTCATTCTCTCCGTCTAAAATAAGGTTCCATTTAGAAAACAAGAAAAAACTTATGTGTTTTTTTTTTGTTCCAATGGTGCACTGTTCCAACTTGTGAGTGATAGATGTGCACTTCTATAAATGATGTTTTATGTCCAGCTATATATAGAGAGAGAAAACCAAAATGAAGGGGTCTGGACGTATCATTCTCCTCATCTGGATAAATGAATATCTCGTCATCGCTGGAATTTACCTTCTCCATCTCCTTCACTCATCTTAGGCTTCTTTGGCGGAGCCGACTCTGTTTCCTCTATTATTGATCTTAAGCTTTCCTTGTCACTAGTATTTTTGCTACCATCTCCTTCATTATGTTTATTTTCATTCATGTCTACAACCACACCGAAACTGGATCACCAAGGAGAGGCAGCTTTGGAGTTAAACGCAAATATATGTATACTGTAAACACTACTTTTAGCCCTTAGTAGTTGTGTACATGTGAAACAATAAGGAACGTCATTTTAGGGCTCTTGGTGCTTGTTTGGATAGCTGTTACTTATTGTATCGTGTTGTTATTATTTCAATAAAATTTTGTTCTGATTGTTATTGCATCGTTGCCATTTTTTCTCACTTGTCGTTTCAACGCTCTTGGTTTTCTTCCGACTGGTTGAAATTATGCTGATTTTAGTTTAAACCTTTGACAAAGTAGCTTTGCTTGATGGTATAATGTTCAAAAGTGAAGAATTCCCTTCATCTATCGTAATACTTTCATGGATGGATTGTTTAACTTCCTTTTTTTTTTCTTAATAGAAAAATGACTCAACTATATGTAGCACATAAAATAAAAGACGCTAGAGAATACAAAATTCAGTCTTAGATTTCTCATCGATGAGGAGAGTCAATGATCCAATGGATTTTCACTATTATATCAGAATTTTCTTGCCAACTATTTCTACAGTAGACAAGTCTAACATACCAATTCTGTCATAAAATGGGAATGGACTAGTATTTTTCCGAGAAAAGCTTATACCTAGATAAACTACTAGTTGGTTCTTAATTAAAGCTGTTAACTTGCTAGTGACTAATCTAATATTTTGTAGCAGCCTAACGACTTATAGAACACACGATTTCACTACTCCAGATAGATACACCACTGTGTTTAAAACATCAGAAGATACATCAACATGCTAATAACATCAGCAGAAGAAGCACCACCGAATGTTTAACGGCTTGAATAGCAGCTTTACTCGATAACAACTAAAAGCTGTTACAATGTTCTTCTTCCAAACACAAATTTTGAAACATCCGGACAGAAATATTAACATGCTTAAAACATCAAAATAAACACTGACATGCTGAAAACCTCTTGTCTAACAGTTTTGGTAGCAGCCTAAGCCTTTACTCAACAACACTTCGGCCTGACGATAGGAAAGTCTAAATTATCTTTTAAATGCACCACCTTTGCTTGAAAAACGTCGGCCTTACCATTTTGGACGGAAAATGTAATATAGTGTATAAAGTAACGACAACCACCTCCATTCACCTTCAAAACATCCTTGACCACATAATTGGTGCCCTAAAAATCAGTAGAGGTAACTTCCTACATTTAGTAGAGGAAAACGTAGGAAAAGGATAAACTGGAAAGACATGCAAATTGCATATATCTAGAGTATACCTTCTTATCGTTGTAATATTTAAGTGCCTTTCCAGCATAATCCTTCAACTTGGCAGCAGTCTCAGGTAGTTCCAAGTAGTGTGTCATGGGAAAGATGGTCGTATACCAGCATGGTCCAGGAGGAAAATCTGTGATATCAAATCCCTAGCAAAGCACAACCGGACGAATAAGAGACAAACATTACCTATTGCATCCAATTTGCTACTATGTAACAGGTTAACCTTGAAAAAAATGCAGACCTATATATATGTGTGTGTGTATAAAAAAGGCAAGTATTCATAACTACATGGGCTTGTGGTTACCACATAACAAAGTAATTTGATCTGGATATGTTAATTACCTCTCTGAATGCAGCCACTCAAAACCAACTAAAAAAGATACAAAACTAATTTTCTTATTCCTTTTCATGGGCAAGTAAATTTTCATGACTCTAAACCTTCTTCCTTAATAATAGACATAACTACAGTCCATTCTGCCCATTGGTATATGAAATGTACATACCTAGAGCTAAACTCAGTAATCAAAGCTTATGCACCACTACTCAACTCAAGCCACTACTCAACTCAAGAACTAACCAGCATGCATCATTTAATCTCTAGCTAATGCATGCAAAGTTAGACACACAGTTAGATTAAAATTAGCTAACACACAACGAAACAATATTAAAAATAGTAAATGTATACACAATATCAATACTTGGGTGAGTTGATAATAGTTGCACAGACCTTTTGCTTCTTCATGTAAAGAAGTGGGGCCTATTCATTCAACATAACCGCATGATGTCTCTGCAAAGGAACCAGACAATTACCTACTAAGTTCTTGAGTTTAATTTCTTGCAAGACCCAAATCGATCTTATACTTTTACGCGTTTATATACTCTACGAGTACAAGGTAATATTCAAAACTTTGCAGATGATCGATGATGCTCTTAAATGATGGGACGATGTTTAAAACAAACTAGTTTACGGGGACAAACTAGATGATCATGCATCAACTAATTTAACTGTTTTGCTAGCATATAAATATTGACTCCTGAAATAAGCTAAATGATTTGTAATGTGAAAACAAAAGGTAAGGGGTTACTTACATCGCTCTCCTCGATCTGCTGGTAGTACCTGTCCAAAAGATCAGGATCAACATCTGCATCTGAATCATAATCAGGATCATCTTTCTTCATGAAAAGGCTAGAGAGGCTATCATCTGAATCGTACTCTTCTTCATGTTTCTCTTCTGGCATGGACCCTGTTTCCTCTCCTATTGACAATGCCACGTTCTGGTTCATGTCGACGCTGATGAACGAAAACCAAACAACCACCTAAACTGGAAGACAAAAGGGTTACAGGAGACCTTGGCGTTATCGAATAAAGGGCATCAACTCGAGTGGGGTTATTTACAAGAATAGACCCAATAGGCAGTAATATTGGACTGTTTGCCCCCGCTTAAAAGAATCTTTAATAAAGGATTTGCTCGAATAAACTTATGTAGCGCATCCCACGTAAGTTATATTGATATAGTTGCAATGTGCATAATTTAGTTTTGTTTATGAGGCAAGAGTTCGAGATATTTAAATTAGTTACAAAAGGTGAAAATAAAGTAATGTGTTGCTTATTGGACAGAAGTTTTAATTATATCAAATGAGTTACTCCATTATTATGCAATTGGCTGAGGAATGGACTATGCAAAAGTCAATACTCCATTACTAAGGTCATTTGATTTATTTTTTCTAAACATGAAATAAATTCAGTTAGGTCCTTTCTTAATCTGAGCATAAACGTAATAATAATGACCCTCTTTAGACTGCAGTTTAAGCATTTTGGGTTCACAAAGGTAAGGGAGTTGCTATTTGCCAAGCTAGAATGGCCTTTTTACATCTCTGAGGAGTTGCTGGAAGTATGTGAAGACTTTAGCATCTACAAACAGAGGTAGCCTATTTCGCCGGTTCATCAGCTACCTGATTGACTTCTCTAAAACGGTATTCAATGTTGCAATTCACTTGATGAAAGATTTGGACAATGTCATCAATTAGAGGCTTTAACTGGGGGTGGGCTCTTTTCCGAAAGCTGCATGAATGCAGGATGTTTTGTGCACTGAGCTGCCCTTTTTTAAAGTAATATAATTGGTCTGCTTGTACTGCAACATGTTGGCTATTATCAAAGAGTCAATTCTAAATTGATGTCACTGAATAGAAGTCTTAAATGGAGCATTTAAAGACTAGTTTGAACTTTATAACTAAAAGCTGTTACAATGTGCTTCTTGCAAACACAAATTCTGAAAGCATAAACATGGTTTCAGCAAGACTCCGGATAGAAATATTAACATGCTTAAAACGTCAAAATAAACATCAACACACTCAAAACATCTTGTCTAAGAGTTCTGGTAGCAGCCTTTACCCAACAGCAGCCTTACCCTTCGGCCTGACAATAGGAAAGGCCAAATTATCTTTCAGATCTTCCACCACCTTTGCTTGAAAAAATTCGGCCTCACCATTTTTGACAGAAAAGGTAATATAATATATAAAGTCCCGACAACCATCTCCATTCACCTTCAAAACATCCTTGACCACATAATTGGTGCCCTAAAAAAAATAGAGGTAACTTACTACATTTAGTAGAGGAAAACGTTGGAAAAGGATAAACTGGAAAGACATGGAAATTGCATCTAGAGTATACCTTCTTATCATTGTAATATTTAAGTGCCTTTCCAGCATAATCCTTCAACTCGGCAGCAGACTCAGGATCATCCAAGTAGTGTGTCATGGGAAAGATGCTCGTATACCAGCACCGTCCAGGAGGAAAATCAGTGATATCAAATCCCTAGCAAAGCACAACCGGACCAATAAGAGAGAAACATCACCTATTGCATCCAATTTGGTATGTTACAGGCTAACCTTGGAAAAAATTGCAGTCCTATATATATGTGTATATATATAAGAGGCAAGTATCCATAAATACATGGGCTTGTGGTTACCACATAACAAAGTAATTTGATCTGGATATGTTACCTCTTTGAATCCAACCACTCAAAACCAACTAAAAGCTGCAAAACTAACAAGTAAATTTTCATGACTCTCTAAACCTTCTTCCTTAATAATAGACAGAACTACTTGACGGGCGTCCACAGAGTCTATTCTGCCCATTGATTTGAAATGTACATCCTTAGAGCTAAACTCAGTAATCAAAGCTTATGCACCACTATTCATCTCAAGAAGTAACCAGCACTCACCAATTAGTCTCTAATTAATTTATGCAAAGTTAGACACACCGTCAGATTTTTATTTATTTATTTTTTTTGATAAGACACACCGTCAGATTAAATTAGCTAATGCAGAAGGAAAACATATCAAAAATGGTAAATGTACAAACAATACTTAGGTGAGTTGATAATAGTTGCGCAAATCTTTCGCTGCTTCATGTAAAGAAGTGGGACCTATTCATTCAACATAACAGCATGATGTCTTTGGCAAAGAACCAGACAATTCCCTGTTCTATTGTTGAGTTCCTTGCAAGACCCGAGTATCACTTTTGAAGGTTGAAAATCGATCTTATATTGGAGGTTACTGCAGGAACATCAGTCGTGTGAGAGTAGTGGATATTGGTTATTTGGCTGCAAAAGATATTAAGAAGCCAATGCTTCTCACTTGAAGAGTTGGAAGTTGAAGCGGAGTAGATATTAAGCCCTATCACCAGCAATGGAGCAACATAACACGCGTTTATATATTCTACAAGTACGAGGTAATATTCTAAACTTTGCAGATGATGATGTTCTTAGATGATCATCTCAGCTCATCTGCCGATGTTTAAAATAAACTGACTGTTTTAGGTGTTTTGAGCATATGCATTATTGACTCCTGAAAATTAGCTAACTGATTTGTAATTTAAAAAAAAAAAACGGGGTTACTTACATCGGTCTCCTTCATCTGTTGGTAGTACCTGTCCAAAAGATCAGGATCAACATCATCATCTGAATCATAATCAGAATCACCTTCCTTGGCGAAAAGGCCAGAGAGGCTATCATCTGAATCGTACTCTTTTTCATGTTTCTTTTCTGGCCAGAACTGCGTTTCAACGGCGTTCTGTGGCAGTGGTTGCAACGAAGGCGGCGGCGGCGGAGGCAGTACACGATTCATGTCGACGTCGATCAATGGAAACCCTACAACCACCCAAACTTGGCTTTACCCCCTAAAATAAGAATACCCGAGGGCATTTAACCGAAAGGACCCCTTAAGTTGTGAAGAATAGCCTGGAAAGACCCCTCAAGGTTTCAAATGAAAAACCAAAAGGTCGTCCTATTTTCTTTTTGGCCAAATACATAAAAAGACCCTTAAACTGAAATACAATTTCATTTTGGCACCTCAATTGAGAGGAGTACTATTTAAGCACTTTTACTTGATTCAAAGGGTGTCAAAATGATCTTTTATTTGCTATGTGAATTTAGGGGTTAACTATGAACAAATTAGCACATTTAGGGATTGTTTGGCATGAGGTATAAGAGATTACAATTACATGAGTAAATTTGAGATTAGTTTACCTTATGTTTAGTTGGAGATTAGTTTACCTTATGTTTTGTGAACTTTAATCACAACTTGGGAGAATGATTTTTTAAGATACTTTGGATAAGTTGAGTGATATTTTTGTCCAAAATCAAAGGAAAGTGACTTTTTAAGATACTTTGCATTAGTTCAATGACCATTTTAGGAATTAACTCTTCTATTTAATTATTTTGCAATGTATAAAATTGAAAACTCATAGCCAATTACATAAACAACTCGATTCAAAAGATAAGGAGAAATCATGAGGAAGTTAAAGTGCACACATATGAAAGAAACTCTTTACTCCTCAACGTTTGTTGTTAGGACTTATAGTGAAACCACGAATTAATATCTTGTAGAAAAGGTAAAACATACAAACTGTATGGGGCCTAAATCAGTTTTAGAATTACAAATTGAATTTGAATTCAAATATAAGTAAATCTTCGTATCAAAGTTGAGTAAATACACGAAATAAACGTAAATGCGGAAAAATAACTGGATTTCAATATATGATTGTGAGTATAAATTTGGGCCGAGTTTCGGTATCAATTTCTGGATCCGTACAATGTAAAATGAAGTGCTATTTATAGATACAAGGTGTTATCTCACGTTCTCCACTACTTGCTCATGGCCAACCCACGTTTGCAGCATTTATGGGTGGAGTTAATGGGCAAAAGTAGTGGGCTGAAGAAGTGGGCTGCAAAGCCGCTTGAACCGAGGGGATTCACCGAGGTGCGAATAAATGGCCTTGGTGGGAACGTCCCGTTGTATGACCTAGGTGGCTGTCACCGAAGCTTAGCTTGCGGCTTGCCTTCGGTAGCGACCTCGGTGCCCAACTTCGGCGATCCATTCATTTGCTTCGGTTCCTGACTTGCTGACATATGTTCGGTCGTTATCAATTGACATGACCGGGGCGAATCATCGCAGGTCGATTTTTACCCAATACACAAACTTTTCTCCCTTCGCTGGGCATCCGACAGATGCACTTTTGAGTTCTGCACGGAGTACCTCTACATTTGCAGATGAACTCATTCTGCTAGATCGAGTTGATTGATATGTGCCAATAATTTATAGCTAGAAGACAATCAATGCACCACAAAGAATGATTAAGAGTTAAGGCCAAGCTTAAATGATCATTATGGCCAGTTACGGTACTTGTGGCCTTGACCTGTATATTCTATGAGCTGAATGCATATACTCTGCCGTTTTGTTTTGCTTAGAGTAGTAAATATATATTGAGAGGATTTAAGTTTTCTAGCATAAATAATACTATGAGTGAGTGGGGCAGCAATAACTCAGTCATTTATTCTTATATTATGATAATAAAGAAAAGGGAAAAAAGGTACAAAAAAAAATTGAAAAAAAAAGATAAATAAGAATATTGGCCAAAAAGAAGTGCCACATCACTACTTTTAAGCCTAGAATTATAGATATAAATATATAGATTAGTATGGGTTGCACATGCAATCCTATTGGATAATTACATTGACAATCATAAACTTCAAATAAAAAATGATACTTTAAATTTACTTGCGAGTCAACTGTTTATGATAGATAAGTATTCAGTTATTACTTTAATAACAGAAACAGATCATGTTTGATTTACATACACAAATAAACAACTTAACCATATTGTAACAACAAATTTCGAAGTCTAGAAAATTCAAGACAAGAAATAGTGTAACAAAATATTGTATTTGATATCAACAGAAGATGCGGGTTACAATCTCTAGAGTGTCACTAATTTTGTAAATGACGTCCTCTGATTCTTCTCCTCACGAACTTTGATTCAAGGGCTCGGAAGCTTGATCTTGAACTTGATGAACTTTGGATTTGATTTCAAGAAGCTTGATCTTGGATTTGCTGTGCGTCACGAATACTTTGAAGATCGCCACGAACAAGATTTGAGATTCAACCTCCACGAACAGATGATTTGAACTCGTGCACGCCGAATCTTGATTTGAACTTTGATTTGGATTTGAACAGGGACGTAGATCGTGGCCTCCGTTGTTAAACTTGAACAAAGACGTAGATCGTTGCCTCCGTTTGTTGAACTTGAGCAAGGACGTAGATCACAGACGTAGAAGAAAACTTTGAAAGCTTTCCTTCGGAGCTTCTTTGATTGCCCTTCAATTTGCTTGATGTGCTTTGCTTGGCCTCCTTTGATGTTCTTCCTGCTGATCTCCACCTTGATGTCCTTCTCCTTCTTCAAGTTCTCCTTTTTTTTTGGCTTATGGGAGCTCTCTATTTATAGAGAAATTGTGATAAGCCTAAATATATTTGCTTTGATTTGATTGGTTGATTTTGAATTACAAACCAATCTCTTTATCTTTGTGATAAGCTTTCATTTGATTTACCAAAGCTTATCATTTGTACACTTGGCGCATTCCGATTGGCTATTTCATTTATTTGGTGCCACGTCATTTGCCATGTGGTATTTTATTTTCTTAAATTTAGGAATTAATCCAAATTTCTTATGGAATTAATTCACCAAAATTTAAATGCTTACACATATATTTAAGCAAAAAACCTTTCCTTAGCAAGACAATATCTCCAGCACCATTGCAAAGACTAATTTTCTTTCTCTCAAGAGCATTAAGACCAAACTTCTTACATTCTGATCAAAGATTAGATCTTCACTTTAAGACAACCAAAAGATTCAAACTTTACATGTTTTGGACTAGGTTCATATATAGCACAAATATATTGATTCATCTCTATAGCACAAATACACTAACCAGATTAGAGGTAGCTTCCCAAAATCCCAATAGATTTATAGACAAGAGCTCAATAAAACATTGAAATTTTGACAGTACAGATCTTTTTCAAGATAGATCCAATATTTAAAATTAAATTACATCACCAACATAAGTAGCAGTCTCTATGCTTTACATAATAACCTTGTCACTAATTGATAGTAATACCCAAGCTCGTAAATGCCTAGCTAATCAAACCAATTAATATGATAATACTATTAATAGGAGATCCCTACAATTAGCCAATAACAGGAACCGATAATCTTGAAAGGACACTTCGTTCAATTTTCGCAAAACCTTTATAACCCCAACCCTTTCCCCAACTGCTTTTCACTAAATAAAATTCCACACCCTCTTCCACACCATAGCCAACAATTAATAGTGCGTGCATTGCTTCTGTACCTTCTTCTTCCTTTTGTTTCTCTGCTAGTTCAAGTTCTTTCTTAGTAGGCCCCATATAGATTCCCTAATGTTTTTAAACACATAAACACAATTAAAATATAACCCATATCAATTAGTAACTAAAAGAATGAAAAATTAGGAAATAAAATTAATTCACCTTGCCGTGATGTTTCTTAAGACTTTTCGCGAAAAGAACTCCGCATGTAACAGGTTGCTGCTTAATCAAAATTTCTAATTCCTTCTTGTTCCATAAATTCTTTGCCTTTACCTTCCGATAGTTTTTTATCTTAATACCCTACAACAAATGAAGCTATCAAAAGTTCTATTTGAAAACTAAGAAACAAAACAAAGAGCAATAATTAATGATACTTACTGTAGGCTCAGGGCACTCACACTCACCCCTTTCTTCGGTATAGGGGTATTGAGTTTCTTCAATTATGCCATAGTCAATAGCAAATTGATATGCCCTGTTACAAGAACAAGGAAAGCACTCGTTCTTTTCCAATCTTGCAAGCTTGGTGGGCTTTTCATAGTGTTTGTACATGCAGTCCACAAGTTGCTGCTTTGAAAGTGGAATCACTTTTCCAGTTTTACGGGCATATGCGGCCGTAATAGCTTCAGTAGCAGCAAAAGCCCAACAACATTCTAAAAGAACAAAGATTTTTAGATTATAAGAAAAAGCTCAAACCCATAATAATATATACTAATACCCTATATTATTTAATCTAAATAAGAGCGATAGAAAACATACTACAGCTGCCCTGATCATCCACCTCTAGAAGATACCCTTTACCCACCCAACAAAAATCAACCTGACATATACAAAAATATTTACATTAGTAAAGTTAGAATTTATAAACAAGAACACACGGGTAAAAGAATAATGTTAGCTCATACATTCTCTTTGAAGAAAGGGTCGTTGCCTAGTTGTTTATCTTCGGGTATCGAACAACTCCGGGAACACTTAGTTCTTCCTTAGGCATCTCTCCTTTTGACTCGTAGCTCGACATCAATAAAACTAAGGAAAACAAAGGATTAGTTAATGATTATTTCTTGTGTTTTTACAAGTGCATGTGTTATCGAAACAATGAAAAAAAATCAATTGAAGATAAGAAATGATTTTACGAAAAGAAAAACTTAACAAAATTATTTCAAGTAAAAACAGTAGCAAAGAATTTTAACCTATTGTAAGAAACACTCTTTTGCTGAGCTCTGGTAACACAGTACTATAAATGGCAAGTTTAGCCTTTATTTTAATTTTTCCAAATGTAAACTTTAGTCAACCATTTAGAATAAAAAGTAGAAAAGTAAAGAAGAAAAGGGATAGAAAAAGTAAAAACAGTAGCAAAGAATTGTATTACAGCAAGTTATTTCAATGACGGAGAACTGCATATGTTGCTTACTAGAATGAGTTTTTTTTTTCCCCTTATTTCAATGTTGCAGAAGAACGACATTATGGAGTTTAAATGAACCAAAAATCTACATAGTATCTACGTTTATATGTGTCTAAACTTACTAAACAAAGTTTAATCTATAAGTCTTGAAGTTATACTTACCGTGTTAATGGAAAGAGAATTTACCAGAAAATTGTTGAAGGAAAAATGTTTGCGGAGAGAAAGAGTGAACGAGATATGGAGAGAGGTCACTGGTAGAGTATATAAGCAGGGTAGAGCTAATAAAAGGGTTTGTAGAGCTAACAAATAAAAGGGTTTGTAGAGGTAAATGACAAAAAGTAAAAGGGTTTGTAGAGGTAAATGACAAAAAGTAAATGGAGAATGGTTTAATTCAATTTCTACAATTTGTGTACATAAAAATAGATAGGCAAACCTTGTATCCGGCACAGAATATTCTTTGACTTAATGTATACTCACTATTCTATATGTTTCACTTTTTGCAGCGAAATTCCAATTAATATGAAATTCAAAATAAAGATGAACGAGTTCTAAAATATGTGATTACAAACTTTTCATAATATTTACCCCTTCCGCTTAAAAGATGATGAACCTATTTCCTTTTTAGTCTGTTTAAAAAAAATGACTTTTTTTTAAATTTGGAAAGAAATATTCACTTTTACTCATCCCTAGATCATTTAATTTGGTAGAGTAGTGCTTGTACTCACTGCATTAGCAACAAATCAAAAAAAATTTTGCAGCTAAAAGGACAAAAAGTAAACAGATGAGGAGGGGAAGAAGATTTTGCATCAGACCTATTGCACAAAAATAGATTGGCCACTAAACCTACTCCTTATGCATGTCATAGAATATACTCTACTTAAGACTTCATATATATTTCATACTGTATGTTTCACAATTTATAGCAAAAGTTCAATTAATATGAAGTACATAAGAGGGGATGATGAATTTGTGGTTATAAACATTACATAACATTCATTTGATTATAAATACATTTTATAAAAGATAAAATACAAATTGTCATTCTTTTGAGAGATGTAATCACATAAACTAATAAAGAGTACAAAGGGAGGTCTATATAAGATCCCTTAGCTTATATTATTACTTTATTAATTAACATGGATAATCTAATTTAAGTGTCTAAAAGTGTTTCTTTGGCTTCGCATTTGTTTTATAAAATAATAAGGCTAATCACAATCATCATCAAGAAATCTCTTTTATCCTTTTGCTGCTACATAGAATAAAATAATACATGCAGAAATACCCTTGATAGGTGCCTACACTTTTATACTATATATAACAACCAAAGATGTAGAATGGATTAGAACATAAGAGGAACTCTAGGGGTCAACAATATTTGGCTTGTAAGTCTGTAAATGTATACTATAACTATCACGGTGTTATCATATTTTTCTTAATAGTAACATTTTAAACTCCAAGTAAAAATCTCATGTTAAATTAAGGCGCAATTTTTTTAATGTGATGTTAAACGAGTTAACTCCAACGTTAAACTATTTTTTTTTTAAGTTTTGTGGCGAATTATTCAATGTTATTTTATGATTTGTTCTGCCTTCCTATCCAAAAATAAGGAGAAAATTAAAAGCTATTCAATCAATGTTGCTAGAGAGATTACCAACGTTAGCTTTTGTTAGATATATATTAATAAATCAATTACATAAACTAGGTACACGAATACTATATTTACTCATATTAAGCTAATGATTATAAACTATAAATCGTACTTTATTCCTTTTTTTATCCTTGCTCATAAATTAACACTCAAAATTATGTTTAAGAAGTTTGACTAAATACAAGTTGATACTCAACTATTGACAAAAAAAATTCTCAAAAAATTGGCCAAACACAAACTTTTACTCTCCAAAAGCACTCAACATAAGTAGTTTTTAAAAGTTTAGTCAAACAGGATCTGCCCCGTTTTCATTATATTTTGTAACAAAAAATGTGGTGAAAATTATCTCAAATAAGGAATGACAATTAAAATTTTAAAAAAGGACGTTGGGAAGATCTGGTGTTTTATATTTTACCAATCTCCTAAAAAAAGATTATACGAGAAAAGAACATTTACAATGTGGTAGGTTATATAACCCGTAGAATAAAGTTATAAATGATCATAGAAGTATATGAATAACTAAGGTGTTATTGATGTGGTTAATTGTGCATTAATAGAAGATTACAGGTTAAAGGCTACAAAGTTGGACATAATTGAGAGAAATATATTCTTCCATGATGATATATAACAAAGAATGGTAATCATATTGAAAGAGATTGAATCGTCTCGGATATCCCTGTAATGCAACAACATTTCCAGCTTGTAAATGGAAAATCTCTAGTTGTTTTAATGCTAACATATGCAAATTAATGAATGTAGACATCGATTACACACCTTATATTGCCTGACCAAATCAAACATCAAATTATAGTGATAAGCCATTTGCTTTAACGCACCATTTTTGGTTCTTAATCAGCAAAATGTTTATAAGAAACACATTGACGTTTTTCTACATATCACCAATTTGCGGACGCTTTAATTATTTCATCATGCTGTCTATTATCTCCTCCAAGTACAGTTACGGGTTCAACAATGACCATTTGCAAACTACTACTTGCATATATCCACACATAACACATTACAAGGTCTAAGATCTCATTGGTAAATGGCAAGTGTAAGGCTATTGTCTATGTTAGTTATTGTTATGGTACTGGTTTCAGTAGCAGTAGCTGGGGATTTCTGAAGGAGCAACAGACTCTCCTACACCATCACTCGCTCCACCTCCAAATTCTGGTGATGGAGAAAGGTAGTCCAGCTTCCTCTGCTGCTGCTCTTCAAAACCTGCGCCACCACCTTCACTGGATCCAACAGCTTACCTGCCTCTACAGCCTTCCGAGCCACATAATCAGCTATATTTCCCACACAACTCACTCCTAGGAGGACACACCTGGTTGAACATAACAGAAAAACAGAAACAAGTGTCGAGTTTTTACTTACATTTGAAAGAAGATTAGAAGAACAGGACAAGGAGTAAGTCACCATTTGACTTTGATTTGGCAAAACACCTAGCAAGTACTATAGGCTTGTATTCACATCTCAACAATGTCATCTAACACATAACTGGAGGGGACTTTCTTAACGATGAGTAATATACCATCACCAACGAGCAGTAAGGAAATGCTGTGTAAATGTACACCATATTATAGGCCCAAGGAGCTAAGTCTTACATCTATCGACTTCTTAAGTAATCCATGTTACACCATTAATTCAATAAAGTTGCTACAAAATGATAATAGAGTCAAGAGTGGCCGCTTGTCCTTTTAAAGCATCTCCTATGCAAAAAATTATACAGGATATTTCCCATGAAAATCTTTTTTTCAGGTTCTTTACTTTTACTTATACTACTTGTATTATGAGAGCTCGCTCCGTTAGTTGTAAAATCCCATGGGTAGCAGTCTCCAGATCATGCACAAACTTCATGAAATCATTGAACTGATATCTGGCAGGCTGGTGATCAAGCCAAAATCTCACTCTCTGCCCATTTCCAACTTTGAAACTAGTATATTTAAAGAAAATTTCCGCAACGTCTTATTAGCTTCTGCCCTATCTACTAAAAAGGATAAGATACATTGCATTGAACACCATAAATCATCCATGGTTCGGCTTTACCAATATAAAATCTCTCTAAATTCCCTTTTTTCCTTTGCTAATTCTCGACAACCATATGGAAAGTAAAGTTCTGTAATAAGTTAAGATTTGGTCAATAAAAAGGCACCCATTGATAAACCATGGTTTACTAACATGAAAAGTGTATGAAACAGCAAATTATCCCAAAGTGTGACGGAAAATGATAAGAAGACAGTCAAGAGGATGGCAATGCAATCATTGTGCAGGGGTACGATTCATCAAAAGTTGGGGCAACTTCTTGCCTCTTTCCCATCTAAAAGTAATATTAGGGGTCCTCTCGATCGTAATTCTCTCTAATTATCATCTCTCCAGCATGGGGAATGGACATAAGATGAGTAGGGACAGTAGGCAAGCTTTTACCTTTAACAATTTAAAAATGAGTTGGCAAGCTACTCAGGACACTACTTATCGAAGTTATCTAACCCCTTCGAAAAATTTATTTTGCTAGCAGCTAATCTTATCTTCAATCTTTCTTTTCCGCGTCCACATCAAGCAAGATTCGGATGAAGCCCTTAGAGGTAAGCGAAGATACATAGTAGCAACACAAACAGATGATACCATCGAACATCACCCTAGATCGTGCATTTTAAACAGTATCCTACAACGAAGAGATGACATTTGCCAAATTTATGTTTAATCACTATATCCCTTTATAGAAACAACATTCCCTTCAACAAGATCATAGTGTCGGCAACACACTAATACGCCAGATTACAACCAGAATTTCCTAATTTCCACTCCCATGGAAGCACCTTAACCATTCCTTGTATATTACTATCAAGAGCATTCTGCTCAAAGTTTCCATAAAAAGGGAAATAGTGAATCACCACAACATAAGACTCTGTGCACCAAAACGATCATCTTTCGCTCCTATTAATGAGATTTGAGAATTTAACTTCGGCTATAAAATATTTCATCCAATTTATCTACATTCAACACCACCATTGTCATCAAACAAAGAAAAAAAGCAACATAGAAGGTGAAAAGCAGATGTAACAGAAGGAGAGCATTCACTTCTCCTTTGAATAAAAGCATTACTTGGTCACAATGCCCAAAGCTAAGCAATTGATAATAGTGGTTGGTCGCAAGACCCAAAACTAAGAATTTATTGAAAAGGATTGTTTGGTCCATCCAAGCTTTACATTCAGCAATAGTGTTAGCCATATTATGCTAAAAAATAAGTATTTCACACTTCACAAGCTACATTTGCGACCACATTTTAGATTAGTGCTCGATCAAATTCTATCAAAACAATTAAGGCAACAGATAAGAGTCCGTGATCTAAGCTTGTAACTGGAAAGTAGAAATAAGACTATAACCATTGAACGAGAAATTTAGACTAAAAATCTAACCTCGATGGGTCTCCGTGAGCAGCCAACCAAGGCTCCACCAATGATGCTCCAAACACATCAGCTATATGCCCATACGTATCAAATTTCCTGAAATGCCCCTTACTACATTCAGCTAAATTAGCCTGTTTCGCGAGCCAATGCAGCACTTTTAACCCATCCTCGAACGCAGCCGGATATCTATTCTCAGAGAAGCTACAGGAGACGCGTCGCTTCTCTCATAGCGGATCAGAAAAAGTGAACCCAGAACTTGAACGCCATAGCTGCTGCGTCGCTTGTCTCACAGCGCAGGGTAAAACAGAATGTCCAGAAATTGGAACGCGATACACAGGCATCGCGCAGGCCATAGCGGATGAAGCAAAAATTTCAAATTAACTAGAAAGCCATGGAACTGGCGTCGCTTCTTCCACAGCGTGGATCAACAGTGAGTGACAAATTCTGGAAAGCTATAACCAGGCGACGCGTATGCCATCGCGAGCCTCTAACAGAATACGCAGGATTTGGAAACGCTATTAGCGTGCATCGCCTTCCCCATCGCATCCCAGGTAAGTTTTATAATTAAACAGTTTCCCCATCCCTCTTTTCCTGGGTTAAACACGAACGACAGAGAGAAAGAGTGCTAAGGCCATCGCACCACTGCTTCACTATTGCTCTGGTATATCACTCCATCTTTTGAATATATTATTATGGTATGCGAGGTGTCTGGAGTGAAGAACTTATTATTGGACAGAGGTTGTAGACTTGTAGCTCACATATTCATGTCTATTAGCCGCATTTCATGAAAGAAGATAATCGTTTCCAGATAAGACCAGGTTTGGTGGCAAAATCTCTAGACAAGAAAAGAGTTGGGAATTTAGGGTGACAAAAAGTACATGTAAAAGAAGTGAGGCGAGTTAATCGTATAACTCTGTACATGGTTATTGACTTTAAAAATATCAAATGCAGAATCATAAATATCCAACCCTGCGTCAGCTGGCCCTCGGAAATTATTCAGTTAAAACTTAAAAGAACAATCACGAAATGGTGTTGCTTAAGCCTATTTTATGAACCTCCAGAAAAAATTAAGAATGACCTTCTCCCATTGGTCAACCTAATCAGCTTGTGCCTACATCTAGTATGTGCAATTGTTGAGACAAAGGAGTTCACTTGCCATAGTATCAAGTCATGTCAATGAGGATACCATATTACCACACCCATTGTGAATTATAGCCAGCTGTAACCAGGTTTCTTACTCAATCCTCTATCCAACATAAGTTTGTGCTGTCCCTCAGCATCATCCCAATTCCCTTCGGATGCTAGCACATTTGCCAGTAATACATAAGTTGCAGGATCATTAGGGCAAAGTTCAACAAGCTTTTTGGCAGAAATTCCTGCAAGCTCCTTATTACCATGAAGTTTGCAAGCACTTAGTAGACTTTTGAAAACCGAAGGTCCTGGTGCTATTGGCATATTGTTAATAAAGACCTCTGCTTCATGTAGATGACCAGCGCGGCCATAAAGATCAACTATGCAAGCATAATGCTCTAGCTTCGGTGGTGGTAGAGATTTGTCGTTCTTCATCAAATCAAAATATTTAAGTCCCTCGACAAGCAAGCCAGCATGTCCACATGCCGAGAGCACAGCAAGGAATGTGGTTAGATCTGGTTTAATACCACTTCTCCTCATTTCCTCAAACATGATTATCACATCCTTACCATAACCATGATGGGCACAGCCTGTAAGAAGTGAGTTCCACGATATAAGGTCTCGCTCCTCCATTGATGAGAATATTCTCATAGCATCTTCAAGTCTACCGCACCTTGTATACATGGAAAGAAGCCCGTTTTGTATGACAACTTGAGAAGTATATCCTGTTTTCAGAGCTAGAGAATGGGTCTGCATTCCCTCTTCTAGGCCTGAAATGTTCCCAATAGCTTTCAAAATGCTTGCAAAAGTGTAGTGATCAACAGTAAAACCCGCCCACCTCATTCGGGCAAAGCATGTGAAGGCTTCTCCACCGACTCCTAAATTCGTGAAGCCAGCAATGACAGCATTCCAAGAGATTTCATCCCATTTCATAATGTGAGAGCACAACTTACGAAAATCCTCTAAGTTACAACTACACTCTGAGTAAACAGACAATAATGTTACCACCAAGTAATGGTTAGAGCTAAAACCTTGCTGAATTACATGACAGTTGACTTGTTCACAATAAACCAAGTAATCCGGACAAGAAAATGAGTTCAACAAACTAGTATACGTAACATAATTGGGTTTAATTCCCAATTTCAACATTTCCTTGAACAAAATCATAGCTTGAGAAGGGCATTGCTTTTGGGCAAAACCAGTAATCATGGAGGTCCAAGTAATTACATTCTTTTCAGGCATTTGATCGAAAACTCTCCTCGAAGTCTCAAGATGGAGACATTTCGAGTACATATCAATCAAAACAGTCGCTACAACAAGCTGCAAAGCAAAACCAGCTTTCCAACTTAAAGCATGCAACTGAGCCCCAAGTGCACATTCTTCTAACGTAGTACAACCAACCAAAACAGCAGAAACAGTAAATGGGGTTGGACAAATACCCTCTCTTAGCATTTCAAGAAACATGGCAATAGCATTTTCAGGATAATGGGTGTCCAAATAACCAGAAATCAAAGCATTCCAAGTGACCACATTCCGTTCAGTCAATTCATCGAACAGCTTCTGTGCTAGTAGAATAACACCAGATTTAGCATACATATCAACAAGAGCAGTGTTGATAAACACATTTGAATTGAAACCCATTTTGATAATATGACAATGGGTTTGAATGCCAACTGAGAAAGAACCCAATTTAGCACAGGTGGAGATGATATGATTGAGGATATATTGGTCTCGTAAATGCCCATTTTGATGTAAGGTGTATAAGTTAACGTTATTTGACTCGTAAAATTTGTGTTTGAAGCTAGTGTTGAACAAGTAGTCATGGGTTGTTGTAACGTGGTAATAGATTTGGTTGGCTACTTTTCGTATGTTGTAGCAGAGGTGAAATGCAGTTGATTGTAAAGCCATTAGCATTCTTTCCCCATCAGTATTAGGGTGAGGGTAAAGAATTCAATAGATTGTCTAACCAAGAAACTAAAACATTTTTCTATTTCTGTTCTTGTCATTGCCATATAAGAACATGTGGAAGTGCAGTAACATCCATCCCATAAGTATATTTTCTTTGTTGATTGTTATTCTTAAAATTGCCATGTAAGTGCATGTAGGAGAAAAAATACATTTATGCAATAAAGTACATATAGAAGCTGTAATCGGCTTCCCATATATTACCATGCTCGTCACTTCCCTCTTTTTGTTTTATGTTTATTTAGTCTACTAGATAGTCATCACTATAATTTATCATAAGTCGCATTTAATAAGTGCGACTTGTAATCGGCTTATAAGTTCATTCACCATATTTAACCTATGGCTTGTAATGATTAAAAGGCTCATGTATATTCTTTATGTCATGATTTATCCCTAAGTCTGCATCCTACAAAAGCTTTTTGCATATTTCTACTATTCTAGTGAAAATAACACACTACTGGCATGGTTGAGATAAATTAAAGTGCACATTCTGAGAAAAAATTCTGAAGATGCCCATTTGATTGTTCTGTTTTGTAATAAACTTGAATTTGCATCTGTACGTTACGCATAGAGATATCAGTTTGTCATGCTGTTTATTCGTGAACCAGTGATGGTAAGTCTTTACTTATCAGCATTATTTTTGCTTTCTCCATGAAATGTTAAAAACCCCACTTTACATAGTTTTGGATTCCTTATGGCCCTTCGTAGTAGTAATTCACACCTTGCACGTAGGTTTAAAACATGCGACACTTCCCTATTATTAAAACTAAAAGCATCATACTGAAATTTCATATGGAAATACGCGCATCAATAATGAGTTTCTTACTACAAAACAGCTTTCACCTAATGGACATGGTAAAATTTTGTCAAATCTAAATCCTTAAGTTTTGGAACAATAATTTTGCAGTTTACTTAGTCAAAGGACAGAAAATTTGATTGTCCTTTGAATATGAAGACCAACAAAAACACGAAGGGTTGAACTCTAAATTAGCATTAAGAATCATGCTTTTCAATTCCTCGACGGCTAAGATTATTGAAACAAGAAATACGAAACAGACTCGCTGCATACGTTAGTAACACCAATGCCTCGTATATTAATCAGTTATCTAACTTATGTTGAGAGAAAGAATCCACTAAACTCACAAAAGGCAAGAGATAAAAGAAGTATTTCATTCCTTGATCTCTCTCTCGTGGAAGAGGTACATCGCAATGAAAGGAAAATATGCTGACAAGGATGTCAAACAAGCATGTTTAATTCACATAGGAGGAAACTGCGGCTAAACTCAACTAAGTTCTACTTGTCAATCTATATTACAAAAAGAACACAACAAGGAGGACAAAAGAATATGCCTGATATGGGAGACGTCAACTCCCAAGTATCATTATGTCATATATGCTGCTATACAGGACCATCTATATGACTCAATATGAGAACTCATGACCTCGTAGAGAAATATATTTCTTAACCCAGATGGCAATGTCCTCGGCACAGGCCTGAGCTTGAGGGGTCTTGAGAAGCATATCAAGAGTCGCAAACTCGTGAACTGCATCCTTGTATTCGAGCACGGGAGCATCAACATTTACCTTCCGTAGTTCCTCTGAATAAGCAATAGCTCGGTCCCTCATCCAGTCATGCTCCGCAATGACTGTCATGGTCGGAGGCATTCGTTTTAATGGAGGTCCTCTCCCAGCGGTAAGGGGGTTAGCGGCAGGATGATCCAAGTCAAACTCCCCTTCAGGTAAAAATAATTTCCATGCAAGAATGCACAAGGCCTTATCATAGAAATAGGAATTTGCTAGCTTAATCTCGGAATGTGTGGGGACACTTCCAATGAAAAAAGGATACATCAAAACCTGCGCCACCACCTTCACTGGATCCAACAGCTTACCTGCCTCTACAGCCTTCCGAGCCACATAGTCAGCTATATTTCCCCCACAACTCACTCCTAGGAGGACACACCTGGTTGAACATAACGGAAAGACAAACAAGTGTTGAGTTTTTACTTACATTTGAAAGAAGATTAGAAGAACAGGACAAGGAGGAAATCACCATTTGACTTTGATTTGGCAAAACACTAGCAAGTACTATAGGCTTGTATTCACATCTCAATAATGCCATCTAACACATAACTGGAGGGGACTTTCTATAGGATGAGTAATAAAATACTATCACCAACGACCAGTAAGGAAGTGCTGTGTAAATGTACACCATATTATAGCCCAAGGAGCTAAGTCTTAGATCTATCGACTTCTTAGGTAATCCATTTTACACAATTAATTCAATAAAGTTACTACAGAAAAAATAATAGAGTCAAGAGTGGCCACTTGTCCTTTAAAAGCATCTCCTATCCAAAAAATTATACAGGATATTTCCCATGAAAATCTTTTTTCAGGTTCTTTACTTTTACTTATACTACTTGTATTATGAGAGCTCGCTCCGTTAGTTGTAAAATCCCATGGGTAGCAGTCTCCAGATCATGCACAGACTTCATGAAATCATTGAACTGATATCTGGCAGGCTGGTGATCAAGCCAAAATCTCACTCTCTGCCCATTTCAAACTTTGAAACTAGTATATTTAAAGAAAATTTCCGCAACGTCTTATTAGCTTCTGCCCTTCCTACTAAAAAGGATAAGATACATTGCATTGAACACCATAAATCATCCATGGTTCGGCTTTACCACAATAAAATCACTCTAAATTCCCTTTTTTCCTTTGCTAATTCTCCACAATCATATGGAAAGTAAAGTTCTGTAATAAGTAAGATTTGGCCAATAAAAAGGCACCCATTTATAAACCATAGTTTACTAACATGAAAAGTGTGTGAAACACCAAATTATCCCAAAGTGTGACTGAAAATGATAAGAAGAAAGTCAAGAGCATGGCAATGCAATTCACTGTGCAGGGATATGATTCATCAAAAGTTGGGGCAACTTCTTGCCTCTTTTCCCATCTAAAAGTAATATTAGGGATCCTCTCGATCATAATTCTCTCTAATTATCAAGTCATCTCTCCAGCACGGGGAAATGGACACAAGTTGAGTAGGCAAGCTTTTACCTTTAACAATTTAAAAATGAGTTGGCAAGCTACTCAGGACAGTACTTATCGAAGTTAACTAAACCTTCAAAAAAATTTATTTTGCTAGCAGCCAGTCTTATCTTCAATCTTTCTTTTCCGCGTCCACATCAAGCAAGATTCGGATGAAGCCCTTAGAGGTAAGTGAAGATACATAGTAGCAAAACAAACAGATTGATACCATCGAACATCACCCCAGATCGTGCATATTAAACAGTATCCTACAACGAAGAGATGACAATTGCCAAATTTATGTTTAATCACTATATCCCTTATAGAAACAACATTTCCTTCAACAAGATCATAGTGTCGGCAACACACTAATACATCAGATCACAACCAGAATTTCCTAATTTCCACTCCCATGGAAGCACCTTAACCGTTCCTTGTATATTACTATCAAGAGCATTCTGCTCAAAGTTTCCATAATAATGATTAGAAAAGGGAAATAATGAATCACCATAACATAAGACTCTATGCACCAAAACGATCATCTTTCGCTCCCATTTATGAGATTTGAGAATTTAACTTTGGCTATAAAATACTTCATCCAATTTATCTACATTCAACACAACCATTGTCATCAAACAAAAACAAAAACAACATAGAAGGTGAAAACCAGATGTAATAGAAGGAGAGCATTCACCTTCCCCTTTGAATAAAAGTATTGTTTGGTCACAAGTGCCAGAACTAAGCAATTGTATAAAAGTATTGGTTACTCGTAAGACCCAAAATTAAGCATTTATACAAAAGAATTGTTTGGTTCTATCCCAGCTTCTACTTTCATCACATAGTGTTATCCCTGTTATGCAAGACCTAAGGATTTCATACTTCACAAACAACATTTACGACCACATTTAGTTTAATGCTCGATTAATTCCAACCAATTACCATGCATAAGTAGAAAATAAGGCTATAACCATTGAATGAGATATTTAGACTTAACCTTGATGGATCTCCGTGAGCAGCCAACCAAGGCTCCACCAATGATGCTCCAAAGGCATCCGCTATATGCCCATACGTATCAGATTTCCTGAAATGCCCCTTACTACATTCAGCTAAATTAGCCTGTTTCGCGAGCCAATGCAGCACTTTTAACCCATCCTCAAATGCAGCCGGATATCTATTCTCGGGTGCTAACCTGTATCCGACAGCTAAAACAATAACATCACAAAGCTTCGCTATCCTTCTACAAAACAAATCATTCGCAACCGAATCATTACTCCCACTCACAAAACCCCCACCATGAAATTGCAACATTACCGGTAACTTCCTGCAAATCTTTTTACCCCCACCACCACCAGCTGCCGACGCCGGAGAATACCCTCTATACGTAACGCCATTTTCAGATTTTTTCAACAAATCATCAGCATTACAACCGTAACTATTTCTCCTATGATTAAAACTATTACTATGACCCCCACCATTACTCTTACAATAATACGTCTTCTTATCATCATTATTCTCAATCACATTATCCGTCGTATAATACCCGTAGCTGTTCCGTCGGTCAAGATGATCCCGGGTCGGTTCGGATCCGGGTCGGGTCGAAACCCTAGTATTTCTAGATTTGGGATCGGAATCAGGGGAATCTAGGCAAGTTTCTGGAAGGAAAATACGGATGGATACGGAAGTTGTGGGGTCCACGTGGAGGTCCTTGGTGGCGACACCGTCGGTGAATAATGGATTGGGGGCGGCAACGGATTCTTCATTGGGCCGTGAGGTGACACCAAATGACCCGGACCCGACATCGTCGTCGTGGATTTGGATACGGGTCTGTAAACGATGCTTTAACATGAATTTGAAGAAAACACTGTATAATTTAACAGCTACGCTTGGCATTTCTCACCAGCTTTTTAAAAATGAAGAAATTTTGGTATAATGAAACTGGTGATAATTACATTAGACAAGGATTAAGAAAAGGGTTTAGGGAGATGGATTGTGATTAAGGGAAAGCAATGTTGGGGATGACTTGATTGAAATGTTGAAGAAAAGTTTTAACTTTTCAAATCATTTTCAATCATAGTCCAATAGATACTTAATAAATTATGCGAACAAGGAGCATAGCTGTTTTTTTTTTCCATTTTCTTTTTCTTTTAATATAAAAGAAACATTCATTAATCACGTAAAAGCAAATAATATCATTTCACTTGACGTTTGTATCTAAACAATAAGCATGATTGTTTTGTGTAAGTTTGTGCGATATTTTTTTTATGTTCGTTCGTTTCAAAAAAATTGATAGTTTAACAATTTGACAAAAGTTTACTTTAAATACTTGCATTGTTCTACTTTATATGATAAAATTTGAATAAATACGAAGTTTAATAGGAAAAGGTAATGATACAGTAAGTAACATTTTTATATGATACAAAAGCTTTCTTGTTAAGGTAGATTGAAAACTTTAAGTAATTATTTCGAAATTTATAAGATTTGTATTATTTTAATAGACTAAAAAAGAATTATTATCACATAAACTGAAATAAATGAAACGTTTTTTTATGTGAAATAAGATACTTTTAGTGTGTGAAAATTTTATAAAGGAATGTAAGCAATTTGTAGGGCGGACATGCTCGTGTGACTCACAAAATCGGTGTGTCGGTGGCTGAATGTCTCATTTGATAATCAGCCTAAGTTAGATTTGTATAAATCCTATGTTTTTACATTTTTCTTATATTCTAGTAGTACTAGTTTTACTGATACCCATTTTCTGTCTTCAATTTCCCCTTTCTTTATAGCACAAAATGTCCTTGTGTTTGCATCCGTTGGCTGTCACATGGACAGACTACTTTAACAATTGAATCACCTGAACTGAATTGCCATTAACCAATTGCCCTTTAGGCTCAAAGAATACTTTAAAAATATTGATTAATGGTTAAATATGACAAAGACATTCTTTCATCTTATCAATTAGCTAACTTATAGTAAGATAGACTCAAACATTAGGAGTCAACCATGTGAAAATATAGTAAAATTCAAACTCACGACAATAAATGACAAACTAGTGACATGAAAAGAGGAGTAAACATTTGGTAGCTAATACCACATTGCTTGTCATTCAACTTAGGGGTTCGTTCGGTTCAACAAAAGATTATCCCGGGATTAATAATGATGGGATTATAATACCGGAATTAATAGTGACGGGATTATTTAGTGGATATACTTTTATGGGTAAATGTTTGGTTCATTGAAATAATAATAGGATATAAAATGGGATAAACATTTATTTTCATATTTAACCTTGACTTTCTTAAAAACCATTGGAAAAAGAGCAAGAAGGACAAATGTGTCTTTTGGTACTTAATCCCGGGATTAGTAATCCCACATGAGGTATGGGATAGAAATAATACCACAATTGTGGTATAAGCAATCTAGGGATTAATAATCTCAGTTTTAAAATTCCTACCAAACATGGGATAACTTAATCCTATATTTTATCCCTGGATTGTTAATGCTAATCCCACGTACCGAACGACCCCTCAGGTAATTAAGGCATATCCTTTTCAAAAATTTAAGTCATCAAGGGCTTAGCTTAATGAGCTGAAAAAGTCCTTTCACTTTTTCTTTAACAAGATTTGGGTTTTTTGCTTTGCTTTGAGTGCATGAGAATTGAACTGACAAATCTTTTTTTGGGGCAAACCATCAGCTGGCATTCACACATTCATCATGTGATTCTACAACCAAACCAGTCGTGACAGTTAAATTTCATTATTTTTAATTTCTGGCAGCTATAATTCAACTTATGTGTCATGCCACAACACTTCCTTATAAACAGTCACCAGGTCAGTCTTATCTTGGTTTGTTTCATTTTCTTGATTTAAGGAGTACTACTACTTTTCCCAGCTGATGAAACAGAATGATGAACAGTTGAAGAATGTAACTGTTTTATATTACAAGAATTCTACTTGATTAATGATAACAATTAACATCCAACTACGCGTCGTCTACCGTGCTAAGGTTCTCATTAATGATTTACAGAAACAATAAAGGCCCTTTGAATATTAGGTTGTTGGATATTACCTCTTCGATCTGCATTAATTGGGATTATTTACAGAAACATTTCAGGCTAGCTGCAAATGTCAAGCATACACATGATGGTACAGACTACAGAGGAGATGTGATGAATCCACATCCTTTCTCAGCATTTCCATCCTTGATGACATAATGTCCATCTCTCGAGAGCTAAGAAACTCTGATGGACTACACTTGTCGTTTCTTGCTCTCATATCTCAATTAGAGCATACACTTTCAAGTAGTAAATGTTAGTATTATTACAAGTAGCAAATGTGAAAAACATCGAGTCAGCTCCTTATGTGATTTATGTGTTCAGTAGTAATTTGACTAATTTCTTTGTCCCCATTAAACATATTGACCACATTAATAAAGTCACCTTATAATGATGAAATTTTCTCGATGTTGAGGAGATACAAGACCATTCTCTCGATTTTGTCATCCTTATGCAGGAACCATGCTAATTCTCTTTAATTTGTATCATTCCAATTTTATTGTCAATACAGTTGACGGAGGACAACAAATGCAAGACGATTATTACGAGAATCAGCAAAATTATATAATGTACCCAACAAGTCTAAGGTGGAGGTGACCAAAGGAAAAGGATTAGGCTAATATTTGTGGCTAAATAATAAAATAGTGACTAACTGTAAAATAGTGGCTAATGGTGAAATAGTAGCTGAATATGTTGGCTAAAGGAGAGAATATTGGATGGACTGTAGGGATTTTTTGATGGCAGAAATTAGCCTCTATTTATAGTGATATTTTCATGGTAGCACCCTTTGCATGTTGGTTAAGTGTCTAACTAAATTAGCCACTTGACAAGGAATTTTTGACACTTGTCAAAATAGTCTCATGCAAAAGGCACTTGTAAATTGTCTTCCATGCAATTAGCCACTTATACATGATTTCATTACATGAAGGACATTTGGTGCTATCTTTTGAAATACATCACAATTTCCTTACATGAAAAAGGAATTATCCCGCTGCATTCCTCAGCTGCAGAATCTCAAGCGTTTTCACCATGGCTACTACTGCCACATGAAAGAAGGTGCTAATCCTAGCGCTTATACCAAATTTACCCTAAGAGGTATACTTATTCGTACTTGTAATTACACAAAAATCAATAGTTAAGTGATAAATACAGTAAATATTTATCTGCCCTAATCGGCTGAACCCTAAATATTTATTTTACACAAACTATGATCCTTTATATATACATTAATCACTTAGTCATAGTCAAATCATAGATATTTTCACTTTAAGTTTAATTACTATTATTTAATTTTATTGGTTCAATATAAATTTTAGCCATAACTAATAGGAGTACTACATGTATAAAAACTGCATTTATTATTAAAGTGAAGAAATATATCATAGCTGAATGAATCTGTAAGGCTGGAATATAAATATGTAAATATGAGCTGGAGCATAGCAATGTAGTTGGAAACCTGAGAATGACTAATCATGATTCGAATATAAACTGAAGTCTAGCTGAATCTGAAACTGAAGGCTGAGCTAAACTATATTGATAATTGATAACTGCTAAGTGGTACTGAGCTAAAACTGAACTGTTATCTAAACTGGTACATGTCTGGTATTATGGGTTGTATCCCCAAATCAGGTAACTGAATATTTGAACTAGCCTAATGTAGTCATGCGGTGCATACTGTGGCTATATACGCGTATATAACAAACCTGGCGGGTGTTATGGGCTATATCCCCCCCTCCCCAGCCAGTAATATCTAGTCCATCTAGTCAGAGTATGTGAATGACATCCGGTCACACTAGGTGTTTCAACCCCCACCTGAACTAGAGGGGTTGTGTCCCCCAGACGGGTAGTAACACACGCGACCGGACTGTGTGTCCAATGTCCAGCATCTATGGGGGAGTCCAAATCACACATAATATAATCACAATATAAATTGAGACAGGGAAGAGAGGCGAAAGAGAGATTTTCGAGAAGCATAAGCATGTATAAGGCATAACACATATGATACCTTTACCCTATATGCCATTTTTGTTTCTTTTGTGTCACACTTGCTAATTAATTATCTTGCTAAACTTTTTCATTGAAATTTCTAAATGAGATATCACCAAAGATAACCTAGTGAATAGTGATATTGATGGAAGTTACAAAATAAATGTGTATGCGATTGATTTCCACTATTTATTTTCTCTTTTTCCGACCTCACTCTCAGGGTCTTTAGCACTTTGCACCCTTAACCTATGTCCTATTTAATTTTTTGCACCCTATATATAATTTCTTCTTTCTAGAAAAGAGAATATTAATATGAACTAGGTGACACAAATAAAACTTGTTGTATTTAGGGAAATAAAAACATACTTGCTACTACAATAGAAAGCAAAAATAAACAAACAAAATACAACATTGTATAGCAGTCACCTTCTTCTAGGCTCCGCTGGATGACACGGCATTTTCGTTCAAATATATACCCTTTTTAACCTAGTCTAAGAACTTTTCCAATTTAGGTAGAGTATTTATGATAGTACTACATTAAAGAGTAATATTTTGTTAGTCTTTCCTCCTTTCTTTTTTTGAGTTCTTTTTGTTGATGTAAATTTATAACAAAAATCAAGAAGCACAGTGTTTTTTAAAAACATAAAGAAACAAAACTTAGGCCTATTGGATCCATTAGTGGTTATAGTCATCGGGACTAAAAAGCCTCTGCATAAATACAAATGGAGGGTTTCTGAAGTTTCTTTTTTTTTTTTTAATCTAATTTGATTTACTTACCTCCTAAAAAATAATAGGAACGTAATTATAAGCAGAAGACATGCTTAAATGGTCAACAAAATGGAGGCAATCGTGGAGATTAAGGTTGAAGTTTCTTCAAGCAAAGTACTACTGTATGTTAATTCCTCTTATTTGTATAAGTTTTGATGGCCGATGAATTAAAAGAATAACAAGACTGAAACATAGAGGTTGTGCCACCTTCTTTTGCACCCCATTTCCGAGGCCTAATGAAGTTGGTTGGTGGGATAAGATCATGCACAATCATCCTACTTGAGTGCCTCATAAAGGAATTGAATTGCCATTATTACTCTTTCTTCTTTCTTGCAGTTTGGCGTCTCACATGTTTCCCTTTTAATTGTCACTTCAGTTCATTGAGAAGCCAAGAAAGAAAACAAAAGAGCAACAGATAACAAAAAATCCTTCACGGATTTTGGATATATATACATGTGACATACTAAGTCAATAAAACCTCACTAGAAAATCTACAAGCCAAGAGTTCGGTAGAATTCATAATTGTTTTGGGATCAAAACGTATATATGTGAGCAGAAAATAGAATTAGATTATCAAAACCGACTCAAAATCCACAATATATCAAAATTCAGAATCCACCAAAGCACATTTAATTTTGATTGCAGGAGTAGTAAGGTGATGAACATTGCACGATACACTCCATCAACTCTAGACTAGAGCTTGCCCTTCTTTTGTGCACATGTGATGTTGTGGCTTGTTTAAGTTTAAACTGAAAATATAAAAGGGGAAATGATAAGGACTTGTAAAAAGGAGCAAGGATGGAAGTATGGAACATTTGGAAAGTAGTGTAACCAATGAGCTAAAGTTTGACAATCTATCACATGCATTATACATTATAATTTCTGTAAAGCAAGAGCAATATACTAGCATGTCTATATCAGTATCTCTTCACTTTTTTACTCATTTCTAATCGTAAAAGCTAAAGTTGCTTTTTTCATATGGGCATATCCTCTTTTTTGAGTGTGATGTGTTCTGGGAGAGATTGGATGTGGTACATGTCTAGTTAAGTAGTCTGAATTAAATATATTGCTTTAGTATTTAGAAAAGGCTATCAATCAATTGAAGCTCTAGCAAGATGAGATGCAGGATGTAGTTTCCACCTTCAACAATGTGAAATTACGTAATGAAAGGAAAAAGAATAAGTGGGAAGATAGATAGTACTTTAGAGAAGTCTTTCAAAACCATCGAGGAATAAGGTGTGATGAATATGTGCTCCCTTTACATTTAATGAGAGCGGAGTTTGAGCTCTGAAAATGAATAAAAATCATGATATGGAGTATTTTTTTCTTAATGAATCATATTATGGCAAATTCAAATCAATCAAGATAATAGGTGCCGGATAGTAAATACATTATTTTCTTAAAAAATAATACAAAAACCCAAACACAATTATTAATAGTTGTCAAACCGACGATGACGTTAATGAGTCGACTTAGTTTTTGCATCGTTCGGTTTGGTCTTTGTCCACTGTCAACACAGGTGTTCGCCAACGCAAATTTTCTGGTATAAAAGCCATTTTTGCTTATTCCACTTATTTGGTCATTTCCATTGTCAAGGCCTTAACATTTTTCTCATACGCAAGCCGTTGACATATGGACATAAATACGAATGAGTTATATTTAATAATGGTGTTTCTCCACTCCAGTGTCTTCAATCAAGCCAATGGAAATATCATAATTCATAAATAAGCAATGAGTTTTATTTATTGAAAGGATAAGGAGGAAGATGAAGAAGGAATGAGAGTTTCTGACGGGAGTCTAAAAGTTTACTGTAACAATTTTTTTATGAGGGTCAAAAAGATAGTATGTGATCTCGAGGAGGCAGAGGCCACCTAGCTAAATTTTCTGATTATAATTTAACATGTAAAAAATATGTGAAAGATCAACACATATTAAATTATAAATCCATTATTTCAAAAGTATAGTTACTTGTTCAACGGTAATAATAATCCGCTTATACTCTCAAATCAAATCAATCAAAAATCTTAAGTTAACTACCGCACTACACACCCGCCTTTTAGCACTATTATTAATAGCTCCGACACTTAGAAATGTTTTTAAACATTTGATACATATAACTAACTTCTCATCTGTTAAGTCGAATAAGCTCTTATCACTGAACATGTTTTAATTCACTGAACCATTATCTGACCATGAAAATAGAATCGTTATAAATTGGTGCGACTTTTTTTTTTTTTTGCTAAGGAAGGTATACAAAATATATATCATGACTGGGTAGTATTACAATAGTAGAAGAGGAATCATAATCCAGTTCTACCATAACAAAAGATGGAACATAATTAAAATAAGTAAGAGAGTCTTGAGAAGCATTACAACCATATTTGGATAGCAAATCAGCAACAAAATTTGCTTCTCTATAAATATGCTTGACTTCTGTGCATCCTAACTCAGATAGTAAGGACCTGCAATCACATAAAATATTAGAGTATGTCTCATTTGTTCCCTTTAACATGAGTGTAAGAATGTGTGAATCAACTTCAACTTGGAGTGGTAATAGATTATACGACTTTGCCATAATTAGGCCTTGATATAGAGCATTAATTTCTGCATGAATTACTGAAGATTGATGAAGATGCTGTGTGAATCCCATTTTCCAAGATCCTTGAGCATCTCTAATTACTCCTCCCAAGCCTCCAACTCCCGTAGTGATGTTGAAAGCTCCGTCTGTGTTCAGTTTAAAATATCCTTCATCCGGGGGGTTCCATTTGATATAGGTAACATTTGTAGTGGCCTTCCCCTTAGCAGGTGTTTTGATATAGTAATACTCCGCTGCTTGGGATACAATTAGGTTACAATTTACAGGAAGAGAGCTATTTTCAAAGACATTCTTGTTCCTGTTTTTCCAAATATTCCATAGAGCAAATGGAATATAAGTTTCGTAGGGGATTCCTTTGACACTCCAAGAAGCCCCTTTTTTCCTACATAATTCTCTTATCCAAAGAGGGAGATCTAATGGAGGAGAGAGATGAAGTGAGTCCCATACATTCTTTCCCGCTTTTGGGCATTCAACAAAGATATGATAAATTGACTCTGGTATATCTGGACAGTGTTTGCATGACTCATTCTGAATAATATTTCTTTGGGTAAGGTTTTGTGCAGTTGGAAGCTTGCTAAGGCTAAAAGACCAAAGGAAAAATTTTATTTTTTCTGGGATATTTAATTTCCAAATCCATGAGGTTGGATTATTGTCTAGTAATTGCTGGGTTGGAAGGTTTACAGTTGCCCATAAGGAATAGGCTGATTTGGTTGTAAAGTGTCCATCATGAGATAGGTTCCAAAAAAACTTATCTACCTGGTTACAAGAATGACCACGATGAGTGTTGTGAATTTTATTTTGAATTTCGGTTGGGAGCTCGAAGGATAAATTATCTAAGTCCCAGGAAGAAGGAGTGAGGATAGATTGAACTGTAGTATTGAGTAATGCTCTGGGGAGTGGCCCCTGGATTAACGATCTTAAAGAATTATTGGGGTAAATCCACTTGTCATTCCAAAGATCTATTTTCTCTCCATTACCCACAGTCCAAGAAGTTGCTTGAACGCAATGTTCGTTTGCCTTTGCAATACTCTTCCAAATGTATGAGTCTGAAGGCTTTGAGATGAGATTCCGAGCCATGTTGCAGTTCCTACCATACTTATTAGATAGGACTTGCACCCATGGTTTATCTTGATTTCTTTTAAGTCTCCATGCCAAACCCGTCATTAAGGCTCCATTTTTCTGTTTAGCTTTGTGAAGCCCCAAACCACCTTTTGATTTTTGAGTAGTGATCATATTCCAATTAGCATGATGAATTTTCTTCTTTTCCGCGGTCGAGCCCCATAGAAAATTCCTCTGAATCTGATCTATGTTTTTTAGAGTCTTGGCTGGAAGTAAGTTAACCTGCATGGAATAAGTTGGGATAGCTGCTAGAACAGAGTTAATAAGTGTGGCTCGACCTGCAATACTTAAACAAGTTGTTTTCCAACCCTGGAGCTTTGAATTCATTTTATCAAGAATCGTTTGATAGTCAGAGCTCTTGGGATTTTTATTGGTGATAGAGAAGCCTAAATATTTACCAATATGAGTTGCAGTAGTAATATTAAGAATAATAGAAATTTCATTACAAAGACTAGTAGCAGTATTCTTAGAAAAAATCATTTTGGATTTTGCAAAGTTAATTTTTTGGCCAGAGAGGCTGCTAAACTCTGAGAGGACTCCTTGGATAGTGGAGGCATTTTCCCTGGTAGCGGTACCAAATAAGATGAGATCATCTGCAAAAAGAAGATGTGACAACTTAGGACCAGTTCTAGATAACTTAATAGGTTCCCAATTAGAATCCTTAACGGCCTTGGTAATATTCCTGCAGAGGACTTCCATACAGATAATGAAGATGTACGGAGATAGAGGGTCGCCCTGTCTAATACCTCGAGAAGGTAAGAAAAAAGTAGACGGTCTTCCATTGATAAGGATAGAGATGGAAGATGTAGTGATGCAATCCATGATAAGATTTATAATATTACTAGGGAAATTAAAATAGGAAAGACTGTATTTTATAAAAGACCACTCCAGACGATCAAAAGCTTTTTCGAGATCAATTTTGATCATCATATTACCTGACTTACCCGTTTTCCTATTGAACGAATGAATTGCTTCTTGAACTATGATAGCATTATCCGCTGCACGCCTTCCGGGAAGAAAACTAGATTGGTACGGACCTATAATTTTATCCAGGTGAGGGCGAATTCTATTAACAAGGATTTTGGTTATAGTTTTGTAGATTGTGTTGCAGAGACTTATAGGACGGTAGTGAGCCACGGTTTCAGGAAATTGATTTTTAGGGATAAGGGTAATGTGGGTTTTGTTTAGACTTGGATCAATTCTGCTAGTAGAAAAGGCTTGAAAGCAAACTTGATTAATTGCATCTTTAGTATCATGATGAAATTTTTGAAAGAAAACTGGGTGGAGACCATCGGGCCCAGGGGCTTTCAATGGTTTGAAAGAAGAGATAGCTTTCTGAATTTCACTAATATCTAGGGGTCTACCAATTAGGGAAGAAGATTGAATATCGAGAGAGTTTTCGTGGGCCAGATCTGAGGGGTGAATAGATTCAAGAAGCTCGGTTCTATAAATAGTCATGAAATGATTGATGATCATATTGTTGATATCAGCTTGATTAAAAAACCAGTTTCCTACCGAATCTGCCAAGGCTATAATTTTATTACGCCTACGCCTCTTAACAGTTGTAGTATGGAAAAATTTCGTATTCGCGTCCCCATCATTTATCCATTGAACGCGCGATTTTAGTTTCCAGAAATCTTCCTCGTTTTTCAGAATAGCATTATAATCTTCTATAAGGGAATTTTCTAGATTATAATGAAAGCTATGTTTACTAGATGGGTCCATTTTCTGCAAGCCTGCTAGTCTTTTAGTAAGAATCCTTTTGTTTTCAAATATATTACCAAACACAGTTTTATTCCAATGAGAGGCAGTTTTGGTGAAGTTCTCAACAGACTGAGCATAATGGGCTTGATTATGCCAGCATGACTTGACTACTCTGGGAAAATCAAAATGATTTAGCCACATAGTCTCAAATCTAAATAAGGAATTTGATGGACCCTTATTAGGAATTATGTCCAAAAGTAAAGGGCAATGATCGGATCTAGTCCTAGGTAAATGGATAACGGATGCATCACTAAATAAATGGAGCCATTCAACATTTGCTAGGAATCTATCCAATCTTTCAAGGATAATGCCAGAGCTCATTTTACTCTTGTTAGTCCACGTGAACTTTGATCCCGTGAAGCCTAGGTCAATCATACCTACATTATTAATACAGTTTAAGAAAGGAGTAATTCTCCTATTATTAACAGGATTCCCTCCATATTTTTCATGAGCCGCCGTGACTTCATTGAAGTCACCACATAATAACCAAGGGCCTTTAATAGTGGAGCTATATTTTTCAATGCTATCCCATAGCTGAAGTCTTTTGTGTAAAAAGCAACTAGCATAAACCACACTCAGATACCAAATAGGAGCAGATGGGTTTACCTGGACACTGACATGAGTCTCCTGTGGCGAATTGAACACAAATTCAAGATGTAGATCTTCCTTCCTCCACAGAATTGCTATGCCACCAGAATATCCATCAGCAGGCACTTGTTCAACAGCATTAAATGGTAAATAGTTCAGCAAGTCATAATGACCAACAACATCCATTTTAGTTTCCACCAAAACTAATAGAGTAGGAGAATGAATTTGAATGAGATCTAGGGCACTACGGCGAAAAGCCAAACTGCCCGCACCCCTACAATTCCATAATATCATCTTCATCTTGGCATTTTCCAGATTTGAGGTACTTCCTTCCCTCAGCATTTGGACACTGTATGGGATCGATTGGGGCTCCCTTGTTCCTGTCCCCATCGGATAGTCTTCCAATAACTTTGGGATTGAGCAGATTTTGTACTTGAATTCCACTGGAGATGGGAAACAACGGATGATTAAAGAAGTCTTGAACATCGAATCTGGGAAATTCCACATACACTTTTCTTCTACATCCTCTTTGAATCCCCTGTACAGATCCCCCCAAAGGGTCCCCACTTCCATCACTGTCCCTAGGCCGCTTGGAGGAGATGCACTGGCTTGGAATGGAATTGGTGTTGGAGATCTGAAAACCTGAGGAGATATAACTGGTGATGTTGGTGGAGTTGGAGACCTGAAATCCATGGGAATGATTGGTGTTGTGTTGAACATAGTCTCGGAGATAGGGTGTTGGCGTGATGTCCACAAGAATGTTGGCCAAATCATTGGAGATAGGTTTGGATTTCGCACAAATTGTTGATATAGGTCCACCGGATTCAATTCTTGGAACCTCAGAGATTGAAGGGCTGCTAAGTTGTTGCTTCCATGACGCATTAATTCCACTGCTAAGATTGCAAGTCCTCGTGGGTCGAATAGAGGAACAATCGTTGGCTGATTGTTGATGACCACTGTGAGTTCGCACGCTATTCCGGTGAGTCCCAATTCCAACCACATTTCCGGGTTCTGGGGTGGGTTCCTTGTTAGATCCATGGTTAGCCGAAAATGTGTCACCGGAAAACTGTCCACCGGAATTAATGGGGTTCTGAGAAATGCTTGCTGGGGTGGAACTTGATGGTTTCCTTGAGTTGAGTTCAGAGATGGTGAGCTTCGAGGATTGAGGTTGGAGTTTTGTGGTGTTTGGTTGTAGGTTGTTCTGCGACGACGACTGGCTCGTGAAGACTGAGATGATGCCCTGCGTCTCGGCATTCTTTTTGTTGGTGTTATCAGATTCTTGGGGTGCTTTGGTTTGAGGTATGTTAGTGTGATTTAAGTTATTGGAAATGGGAGAGGTTATAGGTAATGGAGGGGAAGGGTGTAAATTTGGTGAAGAAGATGCAGCATGCTGTTGATCAATAATGATGGGCTGAGGAGTTGGTATACTAGGTTTAGACATAGCTTTACTGTTATGGTTTGGTTTCTCAGAATTGTGTGATGTTCTGCAATTTGATTTATCAACTGGTCGAGTCACACTAGAACTAGAATTCATACAGTCATTCAAAGATTTAATGATCTCAGTTGCTTTTATAGGCTTATAGATATTGGTATCCTTTGGAAAAGAACTTGAATTAGTACTTGGGTTAAGTACTGCATTTTTAGCTGAAGCATTTACTTTAGGGGAAGAAATAGGAATAGCAGGCAATTTAGTTGTAGTCTGACGAGTCTTAGTTTCGGGCATAGTACTATTTTTAATCTTAATAGTACTGCTACTTGGGTCCAAAGTTTCTTTCAAGATTTGGGGTACTTGCTGCAAAAGTATCTTATTGTCAACATGGGAAGATTTTATAGAAGGCAGCAGAGTAGAATAAACTTGGGGTACTTGGTCTTCTACAGTAGCAGTACTATGTAAATGACTTTGGGGTAAAGTAAGCTTATATTTTTGGGGAGATTCTGATGTCATATGAATGACATCATCAGCGAGAGTTTCATTTTTTTCTATTTGGGTATGAGACTTGCTAATATTGGTAGTATCAACTTGAACATTTGACTTGCTATTTTTGGTATTATCCAGGGGACTCACATCTGTGGTATCATTTAATTTAGAACTGGAAGGAATTACAAGGGGGTTTATTTTGTCAATCTGTCTAGGAGTAGTGAGATCATCAAGGGAATTTTTATGACTTCTAGGATTTCTATTTTTGGCAAAATTCACAGTTTGCCATCCATCATTATTTTTAGACTGAGAAGTACTAGGATTTGAGGATGGGGGAACTGTTTTGGATGTAGGAGTATTTTTGGTAGTAGGGCAATAGTGAATTAAATGCCCTATGCAACCACATTTGATACAAAAGTCGACTGATGGCTCATAAAGAATTTTTTGAATATGCTTGCCAATCATGATTTCAGAGGGTAATGGTTTGCCTATTGGTGCTAGGATACAGAGACGAGCATACCTGCCTCGAAGAGCTTGAGTAGTGCAATTATCAACCTTGAGGAGAGTTCCAATTTTGCTACCAATTTTCTTCAGAATTTCTTTATCATAGTATTCAGTCGGTAGCTCATGGAGACGGATCCAGATGGACGAACAATTTTGAGTAGAGTCAGAAGCCTGGAATTTTGGCTCCCATTGCCTAACTGTTAGGAAGTGAGGACCAATGAACCATGGCCCATTATGGAGAGCCATATTATAATTATCTATGCAATTGAGATTGACTAAATAGAAATCCGATCCAAGATCAACAAGGTTTATGTCACCATTGAGCTTCCACATTTGCTGGACTTTGGCCTTTAGAGTAATGTGGTTTAGCTTCTTCCCAATCAGCTTTATGATTACTGCATATTTCCATTGGTCATACAGTCTACTTTTGTCCGAAGTAGTGACCGGGATAAAGAATGGGTGATTGATAAGATTTTCTACTTCATCATCCATGTCCTTATCCATGAAGAAAGTCGAATTGAGGTTATTTTGATCATCTTTTGGAATCTTGCCTACTAATTTTTGAAGGAAACTTTCCTTTTGAGGTGACGATCCTGATGGTTGTTCTGACTTTTTATCAACCATTTCTTCATCAGAAGAATTCATTATAAGAACAAAACTAGGATTGAAAGATCAAAGATAAAAAAGAAAAATGGAGAAGGCTTAGTGTCTGCTAAATGAGGAGAAGTGATGGGGGTAGGAGGTGAGCCCTATAGATTTGATTGAATATATAAGGCTTAGAGGAACGGGTTGAAATAGATGCCCTGAACGTGCTCTAAAAAAATATTGTAATAGGTTTTTTTTTTTTTTTTTTAAACAGACTTGAAGAACAAGCAAGGATCCTTGAGGAGCAATTAACTATCCAGGAACAAGCTGGAACAAGCGATGGGGATAATTTAAAGAAAAGATTTGAAAAGAAAATTGATTGAAGGGGATGGCTACGTGAATGGTTCTACTGGGGGGAAGAAGGAGATAGGCTAATGATCAATAACTGAAGGAAATGAAAGCTATATGAGATAGTGAATATGATATCAACAATATCACATCCTAGAAAAACAGCTCAGTATGAATTATAGCAGGTTATGCTAAGTTCATAACATAAGATATAATAGAAGATATTAAGACGAATATCAATCGATAAGCAGAAGTCCTGTAAATTACCTGGGAATGCTAAAAAATTGGCACAGTAGGAATTAGAGTCCAAGAACAATCAAATATTTGAAAGAAAACTATAGTCAAGGATTTGGTGCGACTTTGAAATAAGACAAGTTGAGTTACTAAAATTTTCCTCATAAATTCAACTAATTTAGATTCAGATGGCCTATTACTTAACTCAATCCAACAATCTTGTAAATTTAAAAGAAAAGATTAATGTAACTAAGGGTGAACATAGAACGTAACTAGGGTGAACATAGGGTGGTTTGGTTCGGTTTTACCATTAACCAAACCAAACCAAATATATCGGTTTTTCAGATTTATAAACCAAACCAAACCAACGTAAAGTCGGTTTTCTCGCTCTTGGTTTTTTCGGTTTTCTTGATTGTTTGGTTTTTTTCGATTTTATATAAAGTCTCAACAACAAATATGCAAGTGTTTCTTTCGATAAGTGAGGGTTGCTCAGATGGTAAACACCCTCCACCTACATTCAAGAGGTTGTGGGTTCGAGTCACCGTAGGAGCAAAAAGTGGAGTGCCAGACAATTAGACATCAAGAATAATTACATATACATCTTAATAAGACAATGATTTAAGTATTTCATCAAATATGTTTCAAGAGATTGTGGGTTCGAGTCACCGTAGGAGCAAAAAGTGGAGTGCCATAATTAGTTTAAATTTATACACTATAATAAAAGGGTATGTGTTTATTTATTGTTTAATACTCACTTGAGTGTTATGCCTGTAAAATTTCCTTCAAATCATGTATTAAAAAGTTCATAATGAATATTTTTTATTTAAAAATAATATTTATAAAATATCGGTACAAATATATCAATTTTTGTTTTTGCTAAACCAAACCAAATCAAATCAAACCACGAATCGATTTTTTTATTTGGTCCAATTTGATTCGATTTATCGGTTCGGTTTGTACACCCCTAACTATAACTATCAACATCTTATCCGACAACAACTAACAGGACCATTAAACATTAAACAATAGTCCCGCGGTTTTAGTTTTGGCGCCCCCCGCCCTATTACCCACCCTCCACTATAATTAGTCACTTTCACTTTTTTCAATTCAACTCTGCACCTCTCTGTTCAATAAGAATCTTTCCTCCTTTTCATGACTCTCTTAACGTGCTTACTACCAAATTTTATCTGACTTTCATCAATTCTTCTGAAAAGTTATTAGTATTAGTACTTAGAAATGTTATATGATTGTCCCTAGTTTCTTTTGTGGTAAAGCACAAATCTTGTAATAAGGTTAGTATTGTTTAATTCTTCTCATTTTGTTGTCTATAGTTTTCTTGCTTTGTTCTATCTGATTCTTCTTGCTTTCTTTAGTTTTTATGCCAGTACTTTTCTTATCGTGATGTTTTCATCTTATTTTTTTTGGATATGTTTTCAAAATTCTTTAGCCGAATTGTGTTTTTCTTTAACTAACGGTTTACTCTCCGTACTTCTCACTGTTCTAGACCCCACCAGTGAGATATTACTGGGTTAATTTTCTTGCTTTGCTATCTTATTAAATTACTAAAAGAAATGATCATTTGCCATGTGGGGTCTTCTGTTCTTCTTCAATTGTTTGCTGATTTTCTAAGCTTCAAAGTTATTATTAATCTCTGTTCCTTACTTTTTCATTGACATTTCCCTTATCTGCATATTCACCTTTACTCTTTTGATTATCCTCTCTGTTACCTTTTTTGTCATCCCTATCTCCATGCATTAACAAACTATTGTATTCTCTTGTTGCAGCATTGGTTTTCTCAAGGGAGCTATTTATGCACAGTTAAGCCTAGAAAGATTTGTTCTTTGTACCTGAAGTTTGATCTTGATATTCCCTCGTGCACAGGATAAGCCCTTTTTACTTTACTTGTTATCTTCTTGAGATAAACCCCTAAAAGATTTGTTCTTTGTTGCTGAAAGTTCTTTTTGTCTTGATAATAAGCCCTTTTTACTTTACTTGTTATCTTCTTGAGATAAACCCCTAAAAGATTTGTTCTTTGTTGCTGAAAGTTCTTTTTGTCTTGATAATAAGCCCTTTTTGATTTTGTTGTCATCGTCTTGAGTTTGCTCCTGAAAGAGTAGTTTGGTGGACTGGTTTGTCTAGAAAGATTTGTTCATTGTTGCTGAAGTTATTTTGGTGTTGATTATCTTGCCACTGCAATGCCTCCAACGTATTTACCTCTTCGGTGGGAGAGCACTGGGGACCAATGGTGGTATGCTTCTCCAATTGATTGGGCAGCTGCAAATGGTCACTATGATTTGGTACGCGAGCTTCTTCGTCTAGATGGCAATCACCTTATCAATCTCACTTCGCTGCGTAGGATTCGACGGCTTGAGTCTGTTTGGGATGATGAAGAACAATTTGATGATGTTGCTAGATGCCGGTTACAAGTTGCAAAGAAACTGCTTCATGAATGTGGGACCAAGAGAGGGAAAAACTCTCTACTTAAAGCTGGTTATGGTGGATGGCTTTTATACACTGCTGCCTCTGCTGGAGACCTGGCTTTTGTTGAAGAGTTGCTTGAAAAAGATCCTCTTTTAGTCTTTGGAGAAGGGGAGTATGGTGTCACTGACATATTATATGCTGCTGCTAGAAGTAAAAGTTGTGAGGTGTTTAAGGTTTTGTTTGATTTTGCTATGTCTCCGAGGTTGATAGCACGCGGTGGGAGAGAGGTGGAGGAACAAATTGGGGAGATCCCATCTGCTTATAAGTGGGAGATGATGAATAGAGCTATCCATGCAGCTGCTAGAGGAGGTAATCTGAAGATACTGCGGGAGCTTCTGGCGGACTGCTGTGATATATTATCTTACAGAGACATTCAGGGTGCAACTCCCTTGCATACAGCTGCTGGCAAAGGCCAGGTTGAGGTACGACTCATTTTCTTATCTGTTTGAGCTTTTGCAGATCTCAGTTGCTCAGTTTTGGTTCTTGCTTGTCGAAATCACTACAAATTCCCTGGAACTAACATAATTCTTATAACAAATTGGTCATTATCCACAGAGTTTTGAATCATGCACCACTAGCCCTCAGGGATTTCTTTTTTTTTTTTACAAAAAGTGACAAATTGCTTATATACTTGCTATTTGTGTGGCAAGATCAACCACTTAAGTAAATATTTACATTGTAGAAACTGATTGTAAATGTGAATTTTGTGGTCTAACTGTAACAATTCTCAGTAATTTTTCTATCTTAACCAACCACTTCATACCTCAAAGAGGATGAGGGTGTTATTCCAGTCCCCATACAAAGTTAATAGACTCCAGAAGTTTCAGCTATGAGGTTTTGACATATGTATTCAGATTACTCCAGCAAGGCTTTCCCGATTTAAAGATTTTCATGCAATTGAGATCCCAATTCTGTGTATACGGTTATGCAAGCCCTGACCACCAGCTTCCACCCAGCCAAAAAATTGGAACCTCTTACTATTTGCGCAAGAGGAATTTTGTGTGCTTCCTCACTCTGAAAGAAAGAAGAAACTTGCTTTGGATCGAATCATATCCTAAGAACCGCAGTATACAAAGAAGTAATAAAAGAGGCACACAGACCAAAATCGTATTAGTCATACTCCTTCCTTTTACTTTTCCAATTTAACATTCTGCACTCCCCTGGAGAAAGCATCAATTAAGTGTTTATTTTACTAGCTTAACCCTATTAATTATGCTTTGGAATCTAAATTTGATACTCATACTCCAATAAGTTTGGGAAATGTTTACTTATTGACAAAGGTAAAATTGGAAAAAAAATAGTTCCCTTGATTTGATAAAATGGACAAGTAAAGGGAAAATATATCTTAGCATACTTGACAAGTAAAAGGGAACAGAAGGTGTATGAAGGGTTAAACTAGGAATGATCTTGTTTGCTTAACTTCTTAGTGTTTAGTTTTATAACTTTTATCGCAGAATATTCACCTGATAGGATTTTTGAGTCTCAGATTATTGAAACGTTGTCCATTTCAGTCGAGGATCTCACCAATTTGGACAATTACTTTTAATAAATCATAGGAGAGTTTAACAAAATGCTAAATACTCACTATGACTAGATTTGCATCTGTACTTAACCAGGTAAACTTTTTTACTGGCTGTTGCTTCCTGCACAATCAAAGAACTTAGGAAAGACTGTGCAGATGGTTTATATCCATCATTAAAGCAGAGAATTTTTATTGCATTTTAAGATATCATATTATCAGCTAATAGTAAAGCTATCCTTGTTATGTTTGTCATGTTTGAACAATACCTCAGAACAAGCTTAGATATTGTTAGGGATGTGACTTCAAATCTGAACTATGCTGTTCTTAATGGTTAAGCTATAAATCTGAAGTATGATGTTCTTAATGGTTAAGCTATCTTTAGCCTTCATTTGCTCTATATATGGGTGCAGGTTGTTAATTATCTCTTAAAGAGTTCTGATATTATCAACTCCGTGGACAATCAAGGCAATACTGCATTACACGTTGCTGCTTCTAGGGGCCAATTAGCTGTTGTTGAAGCTCTCATTGTTGCCTCACCATCATTAGTCTGTTCAAGAAACAATGCTGGAGAAACATTTCTTCATGTTGCCATTACTGGTTTCCAAAATCCTTGTTTCCGCAGATTGGACCATCAAATTGATCTCATGAAGCAACTAGTTGGTGGAAAGTTTTTCAACATTGAAGATATCATTAATGCTGAAAATAATGATGGTAGGACTGCACTTCATTTGGCTGTCATTGGAAATATTCATTCTGAGCTGGTGGAGTTACTTATGACTGTTCGCTTTATTAATGTCAATACTCGCGATAAGGATGGAATGACACCACTTGATATCCTGAGGCAACGACCACGTTCCGCTTCATCAGAGCTCCTTACTAGACAGTTGATCTCTGCAGGGGGCATTTTTGGTCATCACGATTATTCTGCAAGGAGAGTTGTTGCATCCCATTTAAAGATGCAAAATATAAACAGCAGTCCTGGAACTTCTTTTAGAATCTCCGACACCGAAATATTCTTGTACACAGGCATTGAGCATGCATCAGACAGCAGTGGAATTGCTGAGCTTAGCAATTCAAGTGAGCTGAGTCAACCTTACGTGAGTCCTGAGAGCTATTGTTCTAGAAACAGCAAGAAACCTGGTTCAGAAAATCATGCAGCAGAAAAGCTGAAACGCTTCTTCCATTGGCCAAAAATGAAAAAAAGAGATACTAAGAGGCTCAAGATTTTGGTAGATCCATGTTCTGCAAGTAATTCGGATGTGGCACTAGTCTCTCTACGAGAAAGATACTCCAAGCCCTCATCACTTCCAAACCACAAAAGGGCGCTCTCTGCTAGTAGTAACCTTCCGAGTCCAACTGCGAAGAAGAAATTTGCTTCAGGGATAGTAAATGGTGTCATGCAGGCTATACCGCATCTTAGCATGCCTCGAAGGTCATCTCGTGCTAGTTCATTCTCAATTGCATCACTATCTTCACGCAGTTCTTTGGACAAACAAAAGGCAATTTTTATTGAGACTGAGCTTGCTGGACCTTCTTGTTCCAATCAGGTAGAGGGTGTATCATCAGACTCAATAGAAAAACAAAGCACAGGACGTAAAAGTTTGGTGAACCAATATTTGTGTTTTGGTACTTCAGGACAACCTGTCAAGGCCCCTTCAAGTGGGATGCAACCATATGAAATTTATGAGCGGTCTGTTCTATCCGCAGCTTAGGAGCTCTCCTCATGAGAAATATCACCTTTGGCATGTCCTCTTAGTTCCGGAGCTATTAACATTTCAGTTTACTAGTCTGCTTATTCCAGAAGAAAATGTAAATAGGCTTTAACTTTGTTGTTGTGACTAAATGACTTTGTTTTTGTAGCTCCTTAGTTGGATGTAATTTAAGGAATTTCCTGCAGCTGATACAATAAGTTTTTCTACCTTTCTCCATTGTGTACTAGTTTTTCAAGAAAAAAGAAACATAAGTTCTATATGTGGTTTCGATGTGGTAGAAACCCGAAAAAGGTTGTCTAGTAACGAGTCATACATTTACAAGTTGTCCAGTCTTGAAATTAAATGGATTCAATTCCATGTGTTCAATCGGATCTTTGAAATTAGTAGAAGGAATTTTTACATTGTATAGACATTTAGAAGTGTCTTTAACAGAAAATAGATACATTTATTCTAATTTATAGTATATAGACATTTAGACTTATTTAATCTTTTAGTAGCCATTTTTACATGTTGTGTTCGTAAATGTGGGACGTAGTCACAATCAAGATTTACTTGAGTACAACAGACTTATGCAGTTTCTTATAGGGTTGAATGAATCATATACTCAGTCAAGGGAAAACATATTACTGGTGACTCCTTTCTGTGGAGAAAACGTATTCGTTTATCCATGATAAAAAACAAAGAGAAATTTATGTTGGGAACCATTTCAACTCTGAGTCTGTATCTCTAAATGCTGGTGTCATTGGTCAAAATTCCAATTCCACTTATGGCAATGCACAGGGCAGACAATTGTCTAAGAGTCCTCAATCTCAGTCTAGGTACAAGTCTAACTACAATTTTCAATCTGGTGGTAATCATAATGGTCAGAGGTCACATGGGAATGGAAAAATAACAACTACAATCATAGGTCTTATGGGAATGGTCAGAGGTCTAACATGTTCTGTCGTTACTGTAAAAAGAATGTACATCTAATTATAAGTTACACTAAGTTTAAAGTGTTGCAAGAACCCGCCTAGATCTCAAAATTTGCAAAAAGGGCGAAGGCATGCTGCTGTTGAGGGATGTGATGTCACTGAAGGTGATTCAAATGATTTGAATGGGAGTCGAGGTATAACAACAGAACACCTGAACCAGCTGGTGCAAGTTATTCAGAGTGCGAAGATTGGAAATATTCAAGGAGCTTTTATTCCTGAGGGTGTTAGTTCTGCTCATTTGGTAGGTAGTGATACCATAGTAGAATGCGATTGTTTTACACAATCCTTTTCTTTTTCTTCCTAAAACTCTGGATACATATTATATTCAGAGGCTTCTGATCATATGACTTCAGACCCATCTTTACTTCACAATCTTAAACCCTTGTCTATACCTTATCTTAGTGCCCTACCTAATGAATACAAGGTGAATGTAGTAACTATTGTGAACTTCACCTATCAACACACATTATTCTACACAATGTTTTCATGTGCCCAGTTTCCAATACAATCTTAATTCTATAAATAAGTTGTGCATCAACTCCAATGTGTAATTTACTTTACCTCTTCCATTTGTCTTCTGCAGAGCCCTTCTCTGAAGAGGCAATTCGAAGTTGGTAGAGCTTATCATGGATTATACTTGCGGCAAGAGAATTTACTTCATGTTCCTCCCTATTTTACTGCCCATAATTCTGTAAATATAGATGCTTTGAATAGGTGCAGTTATTTTGAGTACCTATAAACATGTTTTCTACTACCACCCTTTCTGGTAAATCGCCACATAATGTTCTTTTTGAAACACCACCTAATTATTCTCATCTCAAAGCTTTTGATTGTCTATGTTATGCCTCTTACTCTAGAAAGACATAGATATAAGTTCACTCCCAGGAAAAGTCCATTTGTGTTTGTGGATTATCCTTAGGGAAAGAAATGGTACATATTGTTTAATCTCATATTTAGGCAATATCTAGTACCCAGGGATGTGCATTTCTTTGAACACTTGTTTTCTTTTCGATTTTCTTTACCTCCTCCCACTTGTTTACTACATACTCATCTCCAAAATATCCACATCAATTTCTTGATTCCCTTCTCCTCCTTCCACCCCCCTAGATATCCATGGCCTTCCTTATTATTTTCGTACTTCTTTTCTTCAGGTTTTCCCAATGTCTTGTTATACTATCATGTAAGGAGGGATGATAATAAATGTCATGTTAAATGCCATTTACGTTCACTAATATTCACCTCAGTTTGGTTAATAATTTTGATTTTCCCATCTCATGTCATAGCGTACAAAAGGACCTAACTGGTGAGGGCTAAGTGCACGAAAGGCCACTTTTACCACTGGTCTTAGGGCAAAGGCCACTAATACCAAAACATTTAGTTTGTGGCCACTTTTGCTTAAAGAGATTGAACTTCAGTCCAGAGGCCGGATTGAAGTTCAGTCCTTAAAAATTGAACTTCAATCCACGGCCATATGGACGGAAGTTCAGTCCAGTCCTTAAGATGGAACTTCAGTCCATGGCCATGGACTGAAGTTCAGTCCATAGCCATACCATGGACTGAAGTTCAGTCCATGGCCATATGGACTGAAAGTTCAGTCCTTAAGAGATGGAACTTCAGTCCAGGGGCCGTATGGACTGAAGTTCGGTCAACTATCAGAACTTAAGTCAACATTTATTTAGTAAAGGCCCAAAAGTGGCCTCTAGTGTAAGACCAAAGAAAATAGTGGCCTCAAACTAAATACCAGTGTTAAAAGTGGCTGCTGGGCGAAATTTTTACAACTGGTGAGGCAGGGCCAATGGGCAAAGTGTACGAATAGTCATTTTTGTCAGTGGTCTTTGGTTTAAGGCCACTTTTTTTGTTGGTTTCTCATGAGAGGCCACTTTTTGGAACTTCAATCCTTGTGGGCTGAAGTTCAAATCTTGTAGGCTGAACTTCATGCCTAAAGTATGAAGTTCAACTTCAGTTCGCAAGGGCTGAACTTTTAGGCATAGAATGCGTAAACTTTAATCTTTGTGGGCTAAAGTTGAACTTTACACCTTGCGGTATCAAGTTCGTCCCACAAGGATTGAAGTTCTAAAAAGTGGCTTCTCATGCAAAACCAATAAAAAAAGTGGCTTCAAACCAAAGAAGTACTAATAAAAGTGGCATGTGTGCGAAATTTTTATAGCGCCACTTTCAATAGAACTTTGCAAATAATGACCAATTTGCTAAATAAATCTATCCCAAAATTAAATTCTTGAAAAAATTTCATTGATGTGCAACCTCCAAATCCAAATTCTGCAAATAACCATTTCTAACTGAGAATCTTACGCTCTAATACATAAGGAGTACAAGCTAGTGGAAAAGAGAAAGCAAGAGATAACGAGAAATAGAAAGAAAACCTTAAGAAACTCGTCGGAGAATGACATAGAAGTAAGTGTTGGGCTAAAATAGCCCAAAGATATTTTTAATTTGGTATGGTATTATCCGTTTTGGGAAGACCATACGGTTTTCTTTAAAAGGCTTCACACGATTAAGAGATCCCAACACCTTATAAGTAGGCTCTCAAACTTTTCAGGTACCGATAAGGGACTTTGTTCGCACTCCCAACAAATCTCTCTTGTCTTCAGCAACCAAAACATCGTAGTGTGAAGCTGAATAAGATGAGATTTGAGATTTTATTCATATAAACACCACTGTTAGCATATTCGCTAGTTACCGTACAACTGGGAGCATAATTAGTCAAAGAAACCGAAGAGTTTTCCAAAAGACCGGTAGAGTATTCAAAAGCCAAAGTACCTGAATGTTCTTCATCAAATTTTACACCTATTCGTAGGGATGGCAATGGGGCAGGGGTGGAGCGGGGCAGGGCGCGGTAAAGTCTTAATGGGGGCAGGGGAGTGCTTTTAACAGGATGGGGCGGGGTGATCACGCCCAACTACGCCCTATAAAAGGGACTAAGCAGTCGCGGTAAATATAGCTTGGTATTTTAAGCCCCGAGGTCGAATCCCACAGAGAACACGACTCCTAGCAGTTAATCTAGCTAAACTATCTATCCAATCAACCTCAAGAGTAGATCTTTTGTTTGGTTTGATTCTATCAACTACTTAACAAGAAACTAATTAACAAGTATTGAGAGATAGATTTGATTCAAGAGATGGAAAGCCTAGGATTGATTTCCCCAACTCCTAACTTGTGCTAAAGTATTGTGCTATCAATTCCCCCTAACTCTTCCTATTGAACAAGTGCTCCAAGTTTACAACTACCCACTTCCGTTAAGTAGTCATAACTTTAATTAATTAACTATTCCAATTAACTAATGAAGATAGGGAGGACTACACTTATGGTTCACAATAAGGATCAATATTCCTAATTCACCGTTTTGACAACCTAAGCAATGCATTTTTTTTAGGTTGAAATACTGCTATGTGTTTAACCCTAACTCATGAATCTATTCCTAGTAATCACAAGAATAAAGGGCACAATTAATTGGGGATCCTACCAATTAATAACAAACAATTCGTAAACAATATAGATAGAAAGAATTAACAAAGTTAATTAATAACACAATAATTATCATCACACAAATATGTGGAGTGGTTCAATCAACCCTATAATGGGTGATTTAGTCACTCATAGTCATGTTCTAAGACAAAAAATAACTATAAGTATACAAAACCCCAAGAATATGGATGGATGGATGGATGAAATAGAGCCTTGAATCTTGATCTTCTCTCTTCCTTGCCTCCTTTTGATGTTAGATAGGTCAAAAGTTATGTTTTGGGACGGGTTTTAGGGCTTTTATACCGTCCCCATAGACCCACACAAGTCGGGAATCCAAAATAAATTCGGAATCAAAACATCAGGATTTTAAGCCTACGGCGCCGCACAATGCATTGCGCAGTGCGGTGCCGTAGGCCAATTTCTGCAGGCTTTCCAAAATTCTCAACTCTCTGAAGATCGTCCCTGTTGCGCCGCATGGCGCAACGCCTAGCGCGGCGCAACAGGCCAAATTCACTGCATCTCCAATTCTTTTATCATTTTTCCTCCACGACTTGGTTCACTCGACCCTCGGACTTCTACTTAGACTTCAAAACCCTTGTTTTTCATCAATTATGCTCCATATACGGCTCATATTATCAATGTAATTCCTACAATATAAAACACACCAAAAAGAGCAATTACGTCCAAAGTACCAACAAATATCGCAAGTTGAAACATAAATACGAGGCAAAAGTATAGAAATTATTGCAACATCTAGCCTCGTATCACGGGGCGGGTCAAAGCCGACTTTTGAAAATTAAAAAATGGGGCAGGGCAGGGATGGGGCAAAGTACTGAAGGTTTCAAAGTGCTAATTGCTACATTTAAGTTCAGTGTGCCCTTTTGTCTTATTATTCATAAATTTAACATGTGCATTATCAAATTGCCCCATTCATTCTTTCAGTTGCTTTTTTTCATGAATATTCCCTTCACTTGGGTGTGAGTCTTCTAAGTGAAGAGTGAGAAATGCGCATTAATGCTCAAATAAGAATAAAACCTTAATCAGATAATTAGTATTTATATTTTGAGCAACAAATTCAGTAGAAACACAACATCTTATGAGGAAGTAAATATTTTTCAACTCTTTCTCACGTTATGAAAGGATCAAAACATATATAGTACCATTCGTTTGTCTCATTTTTGAAAAAAAGTTCTAAAACTAATAAAGTAAAAAAATAATTAAATTTCAACAAGTCTGAGTTGAGAAAATATCATTAAAATTCAATTACAAAATGTTCCATCATTAACTTCTTGCAAAAAAACAAAGAAGCATCAAATAGATTGAAGTGAAAATTAACAAATTTAAAATTAACAAACGGGGCAGGGCGGGTTGGGAACAAGACGGGGTAGAGAACAAAACGGGGCATGGCAGGGCGGGGCAAAATTTTGGCAGGGAAGGTTTAACCCGCCCCGCCCCATTGCCACTCCTATCCATTCGAAACAGCTGGTCAAGGACACCTTCAAAATCATTAATATGACCAGAAATAAGATTTTTCTCTTTGTATCTAATATTCATCAATTGTTTAAGTTGGAACAACTTATCAAGCATGTGTCTCATTCATAATATGACTATGAACATTATCTTTAACCCATTATCTAATATGATCAAAAATAGATGCTGTGTTATCAGTTGTTGGGTTAAAATAGCTAAAAGATACTCTTAATATGATGTTATACCGTCTGTTTTGGGCCAAATTGCACGGTTTTCTAAAGGATTTCACACCCTACACCTTATAAGTAGCATAGTTTTCATGTCAACTTTCGATGTGGGATTTGGTTCGCACACCCAACAGTAATTCCCATCGTTGTGGCTTATGGTTCGAGAGATGGACCGAATTAACCAGAAAATGGAGAACTGAAAAGATTGAACATAGATCACAGTCAATATACTTGAGTAACTAAAACTCGCATATATAAGGCACATCATAGATTTGCATTTTATAATTCCTTTAGGACAAATGCGACTTATAAGTCGCGCGCCGTGCATTTATATATCGCATATGACAAATGCAACTAATTGGCTTGAATTCTTAATGCTATATGTTCTTTTAAGATTTTGCTGTATCAAATAGCACCAAAAAAATGGAAGAAGAAGATGTTAATGTTCATTACTCCCATCAAGAGGACCACGCACTTATATTACACGTATATATGTATATGTCAGTCTTGTATTGATCATGAATAAGGCAGGAAATTCTTCTTCATTTGTTGTCTAATTATTTATTTATTTTAGTTTTATAGTTAATTAACTAATTCTCTTTGTTGTTAACTAATTATGGAGTATGTATATAAGTAGTATATATAATATATCTAGTATAAAGATCGTGCGTGGGTCGTGGAATTAGCTGAGAAGCAACCTGTAAGTCAAACAACTACATTTTGAGTTGTAACAGGAGTTGAAAGATTCCTGTTATACGAATACGAGGTTGGTCAACTATTTTGTTTCTAAAATATTATTGTCCAACACGGAAACGTCGCCTTCAATCACATAATTAATTAAAATCAGCTTCATAAAAAAATTTAAACTTTTAAATAAGGTAATCATACAATTGTAACATTATATCAGAATCCACCTATTATTGAAAAAAAGTTGTGTGTGTTTGACTCATATAAAAAGCCAATTAAGCTCTCGTGATAGGAAGTGTATCAGTTACATAAAAATGTATTATTTGTAACTGTTTAATCAAGATCATCAAACAATTCGCACAACCTCTCCTTGTTTACAGCAACTAATTATTTTTCTTTATTTTTAAACACCGGCATAACCAGCCTGCTAACAACTGAGATCAACCAATCATTTCCATAGCTAAGAGCCTGTAGTTTGTTTAGTTACAGAACTGCTTTGATAGTTCTAGGGGAGTACCATATTCCTTGGTTTAGGACTTCGTTTCTATTAACTGAATACTGTGTTTGTTGGTCTCTCGTTCTCTTTTCACTTTTTAATTGCTATAGCCATTTCTCGAGTCTCCACTCTCCAGACAAGTATATACTACTAGCTAGTCATGGGATGTCAAGCTTCAACTCAACATAGCAACAACTACAGCGACAATAGTGTAAGTTCTTTCTTCCTCTCCATAGATATGCTTATCAACATAATGAGATTTTGCTTTAGTTTTAAATCCTTTGTGCTTAAAAAAATTACTAAGAAATTACTGTAGTAATTAGTTATGTCTCAAAAGATTTTCAATCTTAATTGAGTACAGTTTTATAATATACGTGAACTTTTCGACCAACTTTTGTTTCTCTTTGTATTTCTGTTGCAGAATCTAACTTGAGTGATGTGACAAACTTCCTTTTGTCTTTTAGCAATCTTTTTCGGTACTTTATGGGAGATCAGTTTAACCGATTATGTAAATGTTCTTTAAAGTTATATGACGGAAGATTGGTATTGTAAATGTAAATAGATTATGGTAAATAGATTAGTTATGTAAATTGTATAGTGGGCCAAGCCCGTTAGGCTTACTTGGTTCCTAAGTTAGGTTTAGGGTTAGGTTTCTCTAGATTTCTTTTGTATAAATAGGGGTCTTCCCTCATCAATGAAAGCAAGAGTTTTCACCCAAATATTATTTCTCTCGTGTGAGTGTGTCCGGTTTTACATGGTATCAGAGCCAGGGAAAGACCCTGGCCCCCCTTTGAGCACGTGGTCCACGGGCCACCCATGTGGGTATGGCTGGCCGTGCGGGGGGGTGTTGGAATGTGGGAAGAGTCCCACATCGGTGAGAGAAAGGGGGCAAGATGCCCATATAAGCTTTGGACAATCCTCCGTCCTTTGAGCTAGCTTTTGGGGTGTGAGCTAGGTCCAAGCTTATGTGGGCGCCCGTGTGTGCGCGGGTGCCCGTGTGATGGTCGCCCGAATTTGTTGTGCCAGGGTGTGTGGGCCCGGGGCCCGGTTTTATCATGGTATCAGAGCCATCGTGAAACTCTTCAAATAGAAAAGTAATGGAGGTTCCAAAAGGTGATGTTACAGCCGTACGGAAGACAATCTCTCCGTACGATATCACTTCGAATGATAATCCTGGTTTGATTATCACACAGGTCCAGTTGACCAGTGAAAACTATGAGGAGTGGGCGCGGTCGGTTAGAACGGCGCTGCGTGCAAGGAAGAAGTTTGGTTTTGTTGACGGGTCGATCAAGATGCCCGATGAAAAGTCGATAGATTATGAGGATTGGTGGACTATCAATTCTCTCCTGGTGTCGTGGATTAGGAATTCGATCGAGCCTACTCTTCGGACCACCATATCGCACATGGAAGTAGCGAAAGATCTGTGGGAGAGTATTCGAGAACGTTTCTCCGTGGGAAACGGACCTCGGATTCAGGAATTAAAAGCAGCTTTGGCCAGTTGTAAGCAAAAGGGATTGACTGTTGCTGCTTACTATGGAAAACTGGCTATGTTGTGGGAAGAACTAGGAAATTGTGATAAGTTTCCAACTTGCTCGTGTGGAAACTGCACCTGCGATCTAACGGTTGCACTGGAGAAGAAAAGGGAAGAAGATAGGGTTCACTTATTCCTTATGGGCCTGGATGAAAGTCTTTATGGAACTGTCCGTTCCAATCTCTTGGCTCAGGAACCGTTGCCATCGATGAATCAAGTCTACCAAAAGGTGATCCAAGATGAACGGGTCAAAGGGATGGCACGAACTCAGGAAGAACGAGGAGAGGTGACGGCGTTTGCTGCACAACGATCACAACAGCCGAAGACAGGCTATAAGGAGTGTCACCTGTGTGATCGAGGAGGACATCCTCCGGAACGCTGCTATGAAGTCATTGGCTATCCGGAGGGGTGGGTGCATTATTCGAAGCAAGGCACTTCGAATGGAGGTCGTGGTAGAGAAAGAGCTGAAGGTAACAGAGGTGGAAGAGGTCGTGGACATCAACAGTTTGGTTCGAATGCTGGTCGGGGACGTGGAAATAATCGAGCAAATGCTGCTCAAGCTGAGCTCGAGAATGGAGAAAACGGACACACGAGTGTGCCCGGGCAGACTAACCTGTCCGGAATAACAGGTGATCAGTTGCAGATGCTGTTCGATTTGCTGAAAAAGGAGAAGGCAAGTCCAAGTGAGCCATCAATCGGTAAGAAAATTCATCCTTCATGGATTATTGACACGGGAGCGTCAAATCACATGACCGGGCAGATAGGTATTTTGGAGAGTCTACGAACAATACTAAAGTGTCCGGTAGGTTTACCGAACGGAAGCAGTACGATGGCGACTCAGGAAGGATCCATCAGACTTAACGAAGACATGGTTCTTCACGGAGTGTTATATGTGCCCGAGATGACTTGCAACTTGATTTCTGTGTCTCAATTAATTAATCAAGTTGGTTGCAATGTAAATTTCACTAATGATTTGTGTGTTATGCAGGACCGGGCTACGGGGAAGTTGATTGGAGCGGGTGAACAAAAGAACGGACTCTACTACTTTCGGACGATACCCGTGGTGAAAGCTGTGAAGGTCGATGTGGTAGACTTATGGCATCAAAGGTTGGGACATCCTTCGATGCAAGTAACGAAATCTCTTTCAGTCTTAGAAGATGGTGGGAAAGGTAGCTTAGAAGAAAAGGCATGTGATGTATGCCTTAGGGCAAAACAAACTAAAAATGTATTTCCTTCGAGTAATAATAAAGCTGCTGAACCTTTTGATTTAATTCACTGTGACTTGTGGGGTCCTTATAGAACTGAGTCTTCATGTGGTGCATCATATTTTTTAACTGTTGTTGATGATTGTTCACGAGGAGTATGGGTGTTCCTGTTAGTTGATAAGAAAGAGGTCGGACAAAAATTGAAGGGTTTCTTTGCAATGGTGGAGAGACAATTCAATAAACGGGTTAAGTGCGTTCGGAGCGATAATGGAACCGAATTTGTAAGTCTGAAAGGGTATTTTCTCGAACAAGGGATCTTGTTCCAAACTTCGTGTGTGGGGACACCCCAGCAAAACGGTAGAGTTGAACGGAAACATAGACATATCTTAAACGTGGCACGAGCACTACGTTTTCAAGCTAATTTACCGATTGACTTCTGGGGAGAATGTGTCATGACGGCATGTTATTTGATTAACCGGACACCCACTAGGTTGTTGGATGGGAAGACACCTTACGATATCTTGATGGGTGTGACACCGAACTATGATCATTTGAGGGTGTTCGGGTGCTTATGTTATGCTCGCAATCAAGGACGAACAGGTGACAAGTTTGAAAGTAGGAGTCGTCGATGTGTGTTTTTGGGTTATCCAAATGGGAAGAAAGCGTGGAAACTGTATGATTTAGAGACAAAGGAGTTTGTGTTCTCGAGGGATGTGGTGTTTTACGAAAAAGAATTCCCATTTGCCTCCAAGGAGACTGATGCCGAAAAACGGACACAGGATACGGCTTCTGTCACCGTTGCATTGGAGGAGGAAGAGGAGAGTGTGCAAGGAAGGGGGGGTGTTGAACCCGAAGTCGTGACTCCGGTGATTGAACCCGAAGAGGCGACTCCGGCGGCTACTCTGGAGGTTGAACCTGAGGTTGTTCCCGAAGTTGAGCCCGAAGAGTTGGGTCGGGGAAAACGAACTAAGAAAGAGAATATCTTGCTGAGAGACTTTGTTACTAATACGGTCCAAAAGATGGGTCACCGGGTATCGTCCTGTGTTCGAAAGTCCGCTTGTTCATCTGTTTCTCAACAACTCTCTGGTAAGCCCTATCCTCTAGCACACTATGTCAATTGTGATAATTTCTCTTCGAAACATGTGAGTTTTCTTGCAGCTATAACGCAAGGACATGAGCCTACCTCCTATTCGGAGGCGGTAAAAAGTGACAAATGGAGAACAGCCATGGGGGAAGAATTGAAGGCATTGGAAGCGAACAGAACCTGGGAGATAGTTCGCTTGCCTACCGGGAAGAAGGCCCTCGGATGTCGATGGGTATATAAGATAAAGTACAACTCTGATGGAACTATTGAAAGGTACAAAGCAAGATTGGTGATTTTTGGAAATCACCAAATCGAAGGGGTTGATTATACGGAGACATTTGCACCAGTTGCGAAGATGGTGACTGTCCGAGTTTTTCTGGCCGTAGCAGCTGCCAAAAATTGGGAATTACATCAGATGGATGTGCACAATGCATTTTTGCATGGTGATCTTCACGAGGAGGTATATATGAAATTGCCTCCGGGACATCGCATGACGGGGAGAGGAGCTGTGTGTCGTCTTCGAAAATCATTGTATGGTTTAAAACAAGCTCCCCGATGTTGGTTTGCGAAGTTGTCTGCTGCACTTAAGCAATATGGGTTTCGACAATCATATTCGGATTACTCATTGTTTACGATGAAGAAGGGAAATGTGCATTTGAATGTGCTTGTTTACGTGGATGATCTGATTATATCTGGTAATGATTCGAAGGAAATTCGAATTTTTAAGTTATATCTCTCGAAATGTTTCCATATGAAGGATTTAGGTGCCTTGAAATACTTCTTGGGAGTTGAAGTGGCAAGGGCTCCGAAAGGAATCTTCCTGTGTCAGAGGAAGTATGCATTGGATATCATATCGGAAACAGGCTTGTTGGGGGCAAAACCGGTTGGTACACCGATAGAACAAAACCATCGCTTAGCGCTTGCGACTGGTCGTTTTATCAAAGATCCTGAACGCTTTCGACGACTGGTTGGAAGATTGATTTACTTGTGTTTTACACGACCAGATTTGTCCTATAGTGTGCATGTGTTGTCGCAATTCATGCAGAGTCCCCGTATTGAGCATATGGAAGCGGCACTCAGGGTTGTTCGATATTTGAAGGGCTGTCCGGGTCAAGGCATTGTATTTCATTCTCAGTGTGATCTGAGATTGCACGGGTGGTGTGACTCTGATTGGGCAGGCTGTCCGTTGACACGTCGATCGTTAACAGGTTGGTATGTGTCGTTAGGGGACTCACCGATATCTTGGAGAACGAAGAAGCAGCAGATCGTATCGAGGTCCTCCGCTGAGGCAGAATATAGATCGATGGCGATGACTGTGTGTGAATTGAAGTGGTTGAAAGGGATTTTGTGGAACCTTGGAATTGCTCACGATGCTCCGATGAATTTGAAGTGTGACAGTCAAGCTGCGTTACATATTGCTCGGAATCCAGTCTTTCACGAACGCACTAAACATATCGAAGTCGACTGTCATTTTGTTCGGAATGAAATCATCGGAGGAGTCATTCGTCCCAGCTATGTGCCTACGACCACGCAACTTGCAGATATTTTTACGAAGGCGCTGGGACGTGCCCAGTTCGAATTCTTCCTTAACAAGTTGGGCATAAGGAACCCTCACGCTCCAACTTGAGGGGGGGTATTGTAAATGTAAATAGATTATGGTAAATAGATTAGTTATGTAAATTGTATAGTGGGCCAAGCCCGTTAGGCTTACTTGGTTCCTAAGTTAGGTTTAGGGTTAGGTTTCTCTAGATTTCTTTTGTATAAATAGGGGTCTTCCCTCATCAATGAAAGCAAGAGTTTTCACCCAAATATTATTTCTCTCGTGTGAGTGTGTCCGGTTTTACAATTGGTAAAAGATATATCGACCGTAATTCAAATGCACAAAACTTTATAAGGTTATTTTTTCTTTTCTATTCAATTATTAACTGGCAATATAGGATTATTTCCTCAATATATAGTTAGGTGATTCCATGTTAGGTGGAGATAGACTAATATATAGCTTGTTTGGCATTGCTTCTACAAAGTAGGAGTAGTAGCAGAGGCAATTTTTCTGTTGTTGGAAGGAGCTACAAAATATCTGCCAAAAGCAGAAGCAGTTTACTAATTTGTTTGGCATTTCTTTATGCATGCAGTGGGTACGTAAGAGCCACGATTATACTGCTATACTTAACATTTAGTACTTCTTTAAAGTAACACTATATATATATCCATTCAATTTCAAAAGACTATATGACATGACAGGATAATGAAAGATTAGCTGAGCAGGATGCAATAGACGAGTGGCTTCCCATTTCTGCAAACAGGAATGGGAAATGGTGGTATTCAGCATTCCACAATGTTACGGCTATGGTTGGAGCTGGCGTCCTCAGTCTCCCTTATGCCATGGCACACCTCGGATGGTATATGCACTTCTTAAAACATTAATTTTAGAGTCAACTTATTCATAAAAAAAGCTACTACAGTAATAAATAACTAGGACACTAACCAACGACGAAGAAATAAATTAATGAAGCCGTGTCCAGAATAAGTGGGCATAAGCTAAACTAGCCTAAAAAATAAGTGTTAGATTAATTCTCTTAATTAAATAATTTTTCGTATACCGTGAGACGTCTTTGTAGTGGCGGTGCTTGTCTGAGAATTTCATGATTACTGCAGTGAAATATATTGTTATACATATAATGGCATTTGACATTTAGATTTTACTTAGCTGTTATAAACAAAAGGTATGAATAAATTCAATTTTATATACTTTTAATATTATAAGTAAAATAAAACATATACTCACTAGTTAAATTTAAAATCTCCAATGACATAATTTTACATTATTTGGTCAAATCTCTTATGATCATGATAGATATTTTGGACTTTTATGTCTATACATAATATAACTTTTACAAAATATTCTTAGCATAAAGTTTCGATATTTTATTCTTATATTTGGCTTTTTGAAATTAATTAAAGTTATACCGTACTAGATAATAACTTCTTATATAGCAGCGGAAGTGGAAAAAGTAATAAAAAATATCTGGCCTTTTGAAATTAAAGTTATACCGTACTAGATAATAACTTCTTAGGATCCGACTCCTCTCCATTATACATTCTCTCCATTTCATCAAGTGCACATTCAGATTAATGCCATGTGTCATGTTTTAACTTTTAATGGTCTAGATTATATTAACTTAACAAATATATTAATTATGGTTAAGTGGATAAGTTTTGGAAAGCCATCCTCACCTATGGTAACAAGAATAATCCCCACAAATTTTGGTACACATTTATGATTTAATATTATAATTTTTTAATTCCATAATTCGAATTTTTAGAACGTCATTAAAAAACTTACGATTAGATTTGTTGGGATTGACAATTTTGTTAATTGGGTACTTAATTTTTTACTTTTTTTAAAAAAGAAACTTTAACCTTGCGTTAGAGTTGTTCCCTAACAAACATATTCTCGTTTAATAATATTACTACTAGATTGTACAATAAACTACTTAAAAAGAGGAGCTGATTTTTTATCACTGGAATGACTATCTCAAAAGGTGTCATTGTTGATTTCTTGGTTAATTGAAACGAACAAGTAAATAATATCCACAAATGTAAATGAGAACAAGAAACAACTAGAGAGTTAAGCGAGAAAAATATCAAAAGATATTTGAAGTTTTTTATTTATATCTATTTACGGACCCAGTTAATAAAAAAGTACATTCCAAAAAATCGGAAGTTAATTTATTTGAAGTACACGTCTAAATTTAAATTTTGGAAATAAAAACATAGAATGATTATTAATGGGTACCAAAATTTATGGGGAGTATTCCAAAACATAATCATTTAACTATAGTTAATATACTTGTTAAGCTAATATAATCTAAACCATTAAAAATTAAATATTATACATGATGAAATGGAGAGAAGGTGTATAGCAGCGGAAGTGGGAAAAGTAATAAAATCAATAAGAGTTATCATCTATCAATATTATATTTGATTAGGACTGTCATATAGAGGCTATTTTACGAAGAATATACGCTAAAATGAATATTATTGTTGTTAGAGATAAAATGTTCTCGTGAAATACTGATAACTCATGGTTATTATAAAGTGCCTAATATTCACCTACTATGTTCTTCCATATTTTTCTTCGGCGGAGACAGCAATGACTTAAAAAAATTATGGAACAGAAATTTTGCATTGCAGATTTATGATCTTGCTTAAACATTACTCTGCCCTGTGCATTTTATTAATCACTTCCAGTTTTACTACTCCGATAGCCATTTGATTATCAGTTGGATAAGTGACAATTCCCTAGTATAAGGATGAGTATATATATGACAAAAGCAAATTCTTTTGAAAGCTAAATTTTTGTAATCACACTCATGTGTTAGTCTTTTGTTATTGGTTGCACCGCTGTTATTCGAGGTTAGGCTTAGTCCCCCTTCTTGTTTTATATCTTCAAGATAAAATACAACCTTGCTAGCTAACAACTGGAAACCTAATTTAGAAGAAAAAAAAAATCATTTAAGAGATCATTTCAGGGGACCTGGTGTAGCAGTACTGTTGCTTTCTTGGATTATCACTTTTTACACTTTATGGCAAATGGTTGAGATGCACGAAGCGATTCCAGGGAAACGTTTCGATAGATATCATGAATTGGGACAACATGTTTTTGGTGAAAAGCTTGGCCTTTGGATCGTTGTGCCACAACAATTGGTTGTTGATGTTGGAGTTGACGTAGTTTATATGGTGACGGGAGGAAAATCACTGATGAAATTCCACGAATTACTATGTAAAAAAGAATGCAAAGATATAAAAGAAACTCACTTCATCATGATCTTCGCCTCCGTCCATTTTGTTCTCTCCCATCTTCCAGACTTCAATTCCTTAGCTGGCGTATCTTTGGCAGCAGCTCTCATGTCCTTGAGGTATGCATGTTATTACGTACTCGATCATATCAAACATATACTCAAGTTCATTGTTTCTTTTTCACTTTTCGGAAGTAAATATTTTGCAGAGAAATACTGATAATTTTCTGATTTGTGATATGATTAAGTTACTCTACAATTGCTTGGGGGGCTACAGTAAAAAAAGGTATACAACCAGATGTGGAATATGGATATAAGGCTAATACGACAGCAGGAACAATATTCAACTTCTTTAGTGCATTGGGATCTGTTGCGTTTGCTTATGCTGGTCACAATGTGGTGTTGGAAATTCAAGCTACAATGCCTTCAACACCTGAGGTGCCTTCAAGAGTACCTATGTGGAAAGGAGTTATTGTTGCTTACATAGTTGTTGCAATTTGTTATTTTCCTGTTGCAATTATTGGCTATTGGATGTTTGGAAATAAAGTGGGAGATGATATTCTTATCTCTTTGGAGAAACCAACTTGGCTTATTGCTATGGCTAACATGTTTGTTGTTGTTCATGTTATTGGGAGCTATCAGGTGCAAAATACAAAAAACAATATTGCTCTTCATTTCTCATCTTTTTCTAATTATTTTCTTCTTGTGTTTAGTGATGATTTTACCTTATGACATGCCTTTTTGGTGTGTGATTTTGTAGATATATGCAGTGCCAGTGTTTGACATGATAGAGACGGTACTTGTTAGAAAACTTAGGTTCAGGCCTACTTGGATTTTGCGGTTTGTTTCCAGAAACATTTACGTGGGTAAGTAAGCTGCCTTTTATTTCTCTTTTATCAAAGGGAGTAAAATATAGTTCATGAAGACATAACATGTCCACTCTCTCAAAATTGGACAAGTTAGATTAAATGTTTATTCATCGGTGAGTCATAGGGGATACCTCAAGTTATAGCTTATCAAGAAGTTTGAGAAATATTGGAATATTTTCGTAGCCCCAATGTATATTCACTAGTCACTAGAACTTCAAATGTTTTATGTAAGCCTTATAATTTTATTAGTACAATGAATTTAACATAGAGAATGTTAATACTACTCCAATAAAGTTTAAATCTTTAATTAACATCTGATTTGGCGCCCATAGTGCAACACTATAAGTACTTTCAGTAGAAACGTAACTATTGCGCTAATTCCAATTTTGTTTTCGTTTGAGCTCAAATTGAAATACATTTTGCTCTTATTGCAGCTTTCACAATGTTTCTTGGCATTATTTTCCCTTTCTTCAGTGAGTTGCTTGGATTCTTTGGAGGATTTGCTTTTGCCCCAACAACGTACTTTGTAAGAGATTTAATTTCAATCTCTTTAAATTTCTTTCGTCTTTGTTTCCTCTTCGGTGTGTTTGGTATAAAGGAACTTTGCTTTTCACTGAAGTTTTTTTTTTTTTTTTTTTTTTTGAAAATTAAATGATTTATGTACTTATCTTTTGGTGTTTGCTATACAAGGAAATATATATATATATATATATATATATATATAATCTAGGCAAATACTATGGGTGGGGCTGGCAGGAAACAATTAGCATGGAATGTCACTTATGCTGCTTGTTTTTCCTGCTCCCATCAGGGAATACTTTGCTCCAATTTTTAAAGAACTTGTTATATAACCAAAAAAAAAAAAAGTTTTTCAAAACATTTTAAGCAACTAAACATGATGCAAAATTGTAGTATCAAATACACGCTTCATGTTTCCTTTCGCGAGCTTTGTATAGCAGGGATTTATGATGCTTTGTGGGTAACTTTAACTTCTATATATTTGTTCAGCTCCCTTGCATCATGTGGCTAAAAATCTTCAGACCAGCTAAATTCAGTCTCTCTTGGACTATTAATTGGGTATGGTGCAACTTAATAATAACTCAGTTGTTCAATTCCACATTTGATATTCCTATTTACATTTTTAAAATGAACTAATCGAAATTGTCCATATGATGACAGATTTGCATTATTCTTGGAGTCTTATTGATGGTTATAGCACCAATTGGTGGCCTAAGATCAATAATCATAAAAGCTATTAGCCAACAACTACCAATTTTATCATAGTTACTCCATCTCCAGGCAGAGGAAAAGCATTCGTCAAACAAATTTGTGGAATATTTAAGTGTGTGCTTTTTTAGCATCTTTTGGTGGTTCAGTTCTTCCTTTCTCCCTAGTAAAACGTCGGTTACATGTTTATATTTGAAATGTGTTAAAGGGATTTATTTAATTAGAGAGACTTTACTGTTGAACCAACATTTATCTTGAGTTGACAAAAATATGCTGTCAATGCAATATCTAATCAAAAGATTCAACTGGACTCATGAAGTGATCTCCTATACCTTTTTACAATTTGAATCCTACAAAGATTTTTCATATTATTTGTGCAATTCTCTTATGTTATTTTTTCAACGATCTCTAGTAAAAATGTCATGTAATTATAATCAACTATTATAAATGACAACAAAATCATTTAAAACCCATATATTTTACGTGTGTGAGAAATTTCATATTTGCAATCTTCACTGACTTCTTTTACTACCTGTGGTGAAAGACATGTTCCAATGGTTTCTACACACTATGTGATATTGATCAGTGACACAGGACAGTTATTAGTGTTACATTTTGTCTTATGTCTAATACCTTTAGTACATATATGAGCTTTGATAACTTATCCTTAAACAATTGAACGCACATTAACAGCAACCTCATCCAGTCCAATGACTTCAATTCTTGGTCCAGTCATAGTCCAAAGTAAGTGTTCGAAACTTAAATGAGAAAAAGGTAAAATAGTTGATCATATAGTTGTATAGATATTTATACTATATCCGTCTCATTTTACTTGTCACGTATTTGTTTTTCCCACACGCCATAGAAAAACATTAATTAGGAGAGATTTACGACTAATTTACTCTTATTTATATCTTATATCTTCCACCTTATTAATCTCTATACAATAGATATACACGGTATGTTGTACTTCTAAGATCAATTGATACTAAGGGCTGAGTGAAAAATTAATAAATAATTAATGATATTCTATCGTGATATTTCAAAAAAGGTAAATGTTTTGAGTCACATTATCTAATAATGAAGACAAATAAAATGACACTGAGGGAGTAAGTACTTCATCCGTCCCATTATTAGTGTCAATTTTTCTCATTTCATATCCATTAAAAAAAATTAATTGGAGTACTACATATATATAACCTAATTACCCTTATTTATTAAATTTGATAATCACACTTTAAGTACATTAATCATATGTTACCTCTTTAATTGGCAAGGATAAAATTAGAAAAAAGATAGTAATAAATTATTTATTGATTTGACTAAAGTGACACTTATTTTGGGAGAAATAAAAAAATAAAAATGAACACTTATCGGGTATAATATTTTAATATCCTAGTGAATGACCCTAATCTTAATTATTTCCGCTGTTCAATTTTATTTGTCTGAGTTTAGTTTGGGTGTTACACCCCGCTTAAGAAATACCCCTATTAATTTAATGCTAATTAACTTGTACTACTTGGACAAGTTCGGAAATGGTTTGGGAAATATTAGGTACTACTTATTAATAATAAGGATATAATTAGAAGAAAATTAATTATTCTCTTTTTTTGATAAAATCGACAAGCATAAAAAGAAATCGATCTATTTCTAGTACACTGAATAAGTAAAAGTGGAACACGTGGAGTGTACTCTTCTATCCATCTACAAGAACGGATATCAGGAGTATTTTTTTTTTCCTAAAAGTCTGCGCATAGTGTAAGTGCAAATACCATTCTTGATTTGCAATCATCTTTCCCTTAATTCCTATATAGAAATTTCAACACGAAGTGCATCATATTTCGCAAGATTTTTATGCGTCCAGAAACTCCTCATTTTTCATGAGGGTTCCATTTGATTTTCAGGAGATAATGTATTTAATAATTGTTGAGAGCTGGTTTTGAAGCATGACAAACAGGAAGGACACGGAGGTTTGTGTGAAGAACCTAGTCCTTGAATTGAAGGGCACGCTGGATCGAAATGATTACGGGTTGCAAATCCCTGTGGAACTAGGAGTAGTGGCGCGTGGTTGTATACATATCCTAGTCAGACTAAAAGAGGCGGTGTCCAGGCTGTGTCTTCGAAGTGTGAACAAGAGTTAGACTTCAACATGGAAAAGAGTTACTGTGAATCCTAACATACCATAATTAAGAGGATTCCCAGTAGGACTCAACTAGGCTTGCAAGACTCGTATAAATGCAAGTAGAGGAGACAGCCGAAATCAGTTATTCACAAACAGAGAGTTGAGAGCATACAAAGTCAATCTGAGAACTGTCTACGTGAGTAAACTGAAGAAGACAACTTAATTGCAGGCAGAGTATTTGAGTCTAGATCTCTTGTCTAGGTTCATCGTGTTGTAAGTTGTCTTTGTAACGAGCATTCATTGTTTTGCCTATCAGCTTATTCTAGAAGCATATGTATTGGGTGAACTATTTTGTGATTACTAGAAGAAGCTAGAGTGTAGCTTTGTTTAGTGATTAGGGTCTAGAGTGTAGCCCCTTGGTTACAGAGTTTGTAATCAGAAACGTTGCTCTTGTGTTAGTAGATTCAGTTCTAAAATCCCAGAGTGTGGGTCGTGGTTTTTCTCCCTTGAGCAAGGAGTTTTCCACGTAAAAATCCTTGAACTGAAGAACCCTGTTCTACGACAGAAGAACAAGGATCTTGCAACGAAAATCAGAAGACACTATTCAACCCCCCCCCCCCCTTCTAGTGTCTCTAGGAGGTGCATAAAGTATAAAAATAATACTAGTATAGATTTGTAGCTATAGGTATATTAATGTGTGTTTATTATTATATAAGCCTAGCATGAAGCTAGGAGAGCCAAAAGCATATGAAGCACGCCAAGTCGTAAAGAGAAGGTTGTGAATAAGGGATAATTACCAAAACAACCAATCAAATCCCTCACATTACTTTTGACTAGTCCTTACTTTTTATAGTCAGTATCCTTACGTATATGTATACACCCAAAAATATTGTGTATACAGTTAGATTTATCGGGTATACGCAATGTATACGGGCATTTTTTGCGGTTATTTTTACTATATACACGTTTTTTTTTTTACAGTATATACACATTTTGAAATAATGAATTTTGTATACATACATTTATCCATTTAGCCCCATAGCCAGAGCTCCGTCGAGCTACTGCAGCAGTTCCGTCGCAGCAACATATCTGCTCAACCGAAACCGCTGCAGCAGCTCGCTGGAGTAGCAGCACCGGGGACACGAACACAGCATCAAAACACAATAGCATCGGCGGCGGCGGTGCCTCAGCAGCGACGGAGGAGCAACCGGCGCCAGAAATTTCAGATCTGGGACGAGGGAGGCAGGGGGTGGCCAGAGGGGGAGGAGGAAGGGAGGCGACGCTAGTGGAGAGGAGAAGAAGAAGGGGATTACTAAAAAATTCTAGTAGCTACAAAAAGTAAAGGAGGTGGGCTAAGGATTTATTTAGGGTTATTTTGAAAAAAGGCTGCAAAAAAATATATAGAGAAGGTTAAATATATACATAGTGTTATTTTTCGTGTGAATAATTTGGTTTGAGAAATCAAGAAAAGTACGTCACAACATTTTCAAAAGAGGTTTCAAGGCTTTTAAAATATAAACAGTTCTTGTTCCATAAGCGATGTAATGTTTGACTTGAATTTGAGTTTAGTACAAAAATACATTATTTTTAAAATTTTGTGGTACAAAATAAGTCACAAAAATACATTACTTCCTCTGTTTAATTTTTATTCGTCGAGTTTAGTTTGGGTGTTACACCCCGCTTAAGAATTACCCTTACTAATGCTAATTGACTTGTACTACTTGGACAAGTTGGGAAATGGTTTGGGAAATATTAGTTACTTATAAATAATAAGGCTATAATTAGAAGAAAAATATTTATTTATTTTCGATAAAATGACAAGTAAAAGAAGAAATCTATTTCTAGTACACTCAACAAGTAAAAGTGGACAGAGGCCATAGTGTACTCTTTTATCCAACTACAAGAATGGATACTATATAGGAGTATTTTTTTTCCTAAGAGTTTACCTCCTACGCATAGTGTAAGTGCAAATACCATTCTTGATTTGCAATCATTTTTCCCTTAATTCCTATATTTGTTTACAGCTAGATAGAAATTTCAACAAGAAGTGCATTATATTTCGCAAGATTTTTATGCGTCCAGAAACTCCTCATTTTGCATGAGGGTTCCATTTGATTTTCAGCAGATACTGTACTCCCTCCGATCTAAAATAGTTGTCATAGTTCGGATTTCGAGAGTCAAACGAGTTCATTTTGACCGTGAATTTAAACATATAATCTTTAATTTTTTTTGTAACGATGTTTATATATTTAGAAACTACATAAAAAGTACTATAAATCACAATAATTAATAATTTAAAATATTTAAAAGACATATGAAAATATTAAGGTCAAAGTTAAACTCGTTTGACTCTCGAAATCCGAACTATGACAATCATTTTGGAAGGGAGGGAGTATTTAATAGTACTACTATAAGATTACCTGCTATTGGCATCTAGTTATCAGTTAATTTCTTGCTTGTGGAAGGGTCTTTGTTCCATTAACGACCCAAGCTAAGCGCAGCTTTAGCATCAAGCCTCCATGCAAACCCTCCAAAATCCATTTTCCACACATCACACGGCATTATTCGTGAGTACCTCACGTTCCTTAATGTATACACTACCCTCACAGTGCATACAAAAGCTGCACTCAACTCCTCATGACTCATTTTCTCCTTCACAACCAGCCTCACCACCATCTCCGCCGTTGCTCCTCCGTCTTCTAGAGGATCCACCATTCTCCGGTACGCCGGATTCACCCACTGAACCATATCTAAACCATTAGATATCAACCCTGGACACGTGTCCATCTCCAAATTCTTTATCTTCTCCATGTCCGTACTCCCTAATGTTTCTCCAGTTACAAACATTTTTGACATACCTTCAACCATCACAAAAGACTCCAACGTCCTTCTGGTCAGTGTTAGTGTAGGATACAGTTGTCCTTCGTTAGTTATATAAGGATTTTCGAAGAAGTTTATAGTGTCAACATTCACCTTATGGTTTTGGATTTGATTCTCAGATTCTTTGAGCATAGTCTGCATCTCCACCTTTTGATCTAACTGATCCACGGCAAACATATCCTTGTCACCATGTTTGTGAAAGTTCATACATGGGGCCGGTTGTTCCATCACAGAGAAACTGACTTCCTTTTGGAAAGATCCGTTATCTGGCTGGTTCTTACCGCTACTTCTACTACTACTACTACTACTTTCTGGAAGTAACTGAAGGGTAACAACAGATCCATCTTTTCTTTCTTCTTTGTCTATACCACCCTTACACTTGCTATTTTTCTTGACTCTAACGTACTTTCTCTTTGCTCTTCGTTTACTAACCGGTTCAGTAGTACTTTTGTTGCTCTCAGGTTTAGATCCAGGAGTTGAACCGTGATCTGCAGCCGGTTTCGGCGCGATCGGTCGGAACCTTAGCATTATCACAGCTGAAATGCTCTTTCTTGAACTGTTTGTTTAGATATAAAGAGTGATATAATTGACCGGACGCCAAGCTTATTATCATACTTGTTACAGTAGAGTTGCTGAATGAATAAAGAAGCTACACGTGGTTAGGGCAAACTCAAAACTTTCACCTATGGATGGGCTAGAAAATCAGGTGTGGTCCATGGAGTAAAGCATCGTATCGAAGGATGGGTTTTTTTTATTGGTGTGTAGGTGATAGCCAATCAAAGGGTAGACACATATAAAAACACTAAGACAAAAAGTGGAACACGTATGTGCCTCGATAGCAACATTGAGTGTAGGAACTGGGGATACTTTTGATAGGAGGTTTCCAGTAACTGGGACGCGTGGTCTAATCGGTTTGAATTGTTACTGCCTTCTAACTTTCGCAAGCTCTTGGTTGATCATTGGAGTATATTTGAATCGCGGTAAAACGTTTAAGCATATTTGTTTTTCATACAAAATTTTGTTAAATTATCATAGTTAAGTGATTTATCAAATATATATCATACTATAACCATAGTTAAATACTTAAAGATTATTTTACAAACATATATATATATATATATATTCATTTGTTTGGTCTAAACGCCAAATACATATATATATATTTTTGTTTTTACTATCGAGCCACAAAAGCTTGTTTAAAGATTCACATGGTGTTTGATAATGCAGAGCTAAAAAAACAGAGATACTGTACTAAAGATTCTAGGATTGTTAAATAAGGAGAACTATGTTTATGTATTTGACCAATAGACTGAAGAAAGGTGTTAAATAAGGAGTACTATGTTTATGTATTTGACCAATAGATTATAAAGGTTTGTTTACGTATCCGTATTATTGGTGCGCCTTTTGTCGTTTGAAATCTAATTGATAGAAATATCACTAGTTTTTAGACTTCTTCACTTGTTATCACTAGTCTTATCATTAGAATATATACATTTTGACGTGTTAATCTTGAGTATCGAACAAGAGATATAGTACTTAGTTGATTGGATTTCTCTCCAATGACGGCTAAAAGTGAACAGATAAAAATTGAAAGAACGGAAGCTGATAGGATTTGGGTTTGAACAGCACAAATTAAAGAGTGGTTTTTTTTAGAGTAGCTCGACGAATCTATAACCTAAAACTAAATCTTTAGAAGGGGCTTTAAATTTAATTAAGAATTTCTTATATATTTTATCGAATTTTTTTTGTTTCGATAGTGTACAGACTATCTTGTAAGTCTCGACAATTAACTCAGCTTCATCATCTAGTATCAAATTGTAGAGTAGTCATGACTTTAATAATCTTTCCACCAACAAGACAAATATATTTTCATGTATTTGGCTAATGAAAATGAATAAATTAAAGCCACATAATCGAACTCGGGATGTGTTGACAGTGACACATAATTATATGTATTTTTGTAAACAGGTGTTCCAGTGTGGATTTATAGGCATAAAAAAATTATTCACGTGAACCCATGGTTCCTCTACAAAATTAGGTGTATTATATAGGAGTACATTTTGTTCAACAACATGTTTTAAAAGCTCTAATGGTTCACTTGGTTAAGTGCTGGTACACTTACACTGTATAGGGCATTAGGGCATCACGGTTGTGTATAGATGTTGACAACTTTATACAATTACGCTGGATACGTTGCTTGCGTGCTTATCATACTGTTGTGATCTATGCATGTGAGTTGCTCAATCAAACAGAAACTGATCATTTCCTTCTGAAAAGATTTGTTACCAGGCAGGTTATTAACATTTAACAGATCCATCATTACCATTCTTTGATATTATTCTTTCATTGTGCTATCTTTCTTTAACTCTAACGTACTTTCTCCTTCATCTGAATCATCGGCAGAATAGGGCAACAGAGTGACAAAGATTAGGTGGGTCCCAACAGTAAAGCAGCGTATCGAAAGAAGGATGTTGTGACAGTTGTGTGTACGTAAAAGCCAATGAGAAATTGGACACATATTAAAGCACTGCGGAGAAAATGGGGACACCAATGTTTTATTGATATAAACAATGTAATGTGGGAGTACTTCTCATATGAGCTAGGTTTTAATAAATGGACGCGTGGCTATTGTTCTTGGTGTTTGTCTCTTAGAATCGCAATAAAGTCATATACTCCCTCCGTCTCAATTTGTTTGTCGTAGTTTGACTTGACACAAAGTTTAATAAAAAAAGTGAGACTTTTGAAACTTGTGATCTAAAATAAGTTATAGAAATTTGTGTGACTCTAAATGAGTCAAAAAGTAACTTTAGAGTTGAATTGTTGTCAAATTTAGAAATATGACAATCTTTTTGGGACAGACTAATAAGGGAAGTATGACAAACAAAGTGGGACAGAGGGACTACTTCATTATAAGTTACCAAATAACTTTTGAAGTTACCAAGTGAAGAATTTTAAAGATATAATGTACGTTATCAACCCAACCTCTAACCCCCTTCCCCCCTTCACCCAACTCCTTTTCTAATATAGGAGTACTTACAATATGACAAATATTATATTTTTGATTTCGATTTATCAAATTAGACGTTTCCCATAAGTATTTGTTGGCAGCTTATTAAACTAAAAATAAATCTAAACGATAATGACTATTGTGAGCTTTCACTTAAACTAGCTCGAAAGCTTAGATTAAGGTCTAAGCACTAAATGAAAAGGATATATGCCCTGGGCCTTGTATGCTTTGTAGTGAACATCCATCCTAATGTTTAGGTCAGAAAATGAATGTCACTAAATCTACTAGACAGCATACTGCATGGAAACTAAGTACCAAGCTAGCTATTTCATATTACTACATATGTTCTGTACGTAAGAACAAAAATAGTTCAACTAGAGAGTTGGGTTATTCTCTCACAAAAGCTTGAAGATTACTGGAAAGGAAGGACTACTTTAATTTGGTAAAAGTTTATCCACACCGGATGTATATATGCACCAAATCATATCAATTAACCATAGATAAGGCATGATTTAATAAGGTAAAAAGATGTGTTAATTAACTATGATAATATCATGCATATATTGGATTGGTACATACATCTAGGGTGGGTAAATTTTATCCGGACTACTCTAGCATGCAAAAGCGGCAGAAAAGACTTTTGATTACCAAAAGAGGTGAAAGAAAATTTTATATCCATAAAAGGTGGATTTGATTGGAGGATATATGAATGTTGCATGTGAGTCTTAGTGATTGAAGAGAACAGCTCTCATGTAATCGTGGTGTTGCCTCGTGGATGGTTAGATGAAGTTTGGGGCCCAAGCAAAAATGGGTTTCTGATTGGAGCAGGAAGAAAGAACTGGATCTTGTTTTATTGCTTGCGTAAGTTTCTAGTTTATCTTATTCAACAACCTTACTGGAAGTTGGAGAATTTGAGAAATTCAGAAAGCAGGTAGTAATACTGTTATGGTTGATCACTTTACAACCAACAATGAATAGGATATGAAGTACTCCTAGGAATTATTTAATCCTGAAACCTAACTGGTAGAAAATTCACAAACTCTAGAAAGCTCAAATAGTCGAGCCAGTATAATGATAGACCTTCTAGAGAGCACACAGAAGAAGTGCACAATTCCCGTGCCAAGATATTGATAGAGATATTTTCATCCAGAATATTTTCATTAAACTTAAGGGAGGTATTTTTGCAAAACTCTGTTAAGCACAAGCAAAAAGATAAACAATTGCTTATGGTGTCATATTTCTACAAAAGGTCTAAATATTTGGCAATCTATTTGCGCCCACATATTTTGGCTTTAGGCACTTTTAAAAACTATATTTGCTAACTGTAGCTGCTCATTTTTCAAAATGTGGGGTTGATGTTATGTATTCAACTTCAAGTTATAGTGTGAATTTCACTCAAATTAGATTGAAAATATGAAATTGTGCTCAACTTCATACTATTTGAAGTTGAGTAAAAAACAAAAAAAACCATTAGATTTCAACTGTACCAGAGTTAAAGGATAAAGTTAGCTTACTGAGGACAGAAGTCAACTCAATAGTCTAAAGATAAGCAATTTTGATCTGAAGTAGCTGCCCTTATAAAGGTGCACCCACAACAGCTAAAACTATAATAGAGCATGCAAAAATTGCCCCTGTAAAATTAAGGTGTGTAAATAATTTTTTCGGACAAGCTTGAGGGGCAATTTATGTATTTTTTTCTATAAATCTCCAAAGAACATGTCAACGGATAATTTTGATGAATAACCAGTTTTTAAGTCGCTCAAGAAAAACATTCAGCAGTTACGTACAAAGTTTTAGAAAAAACAACTATATTTTCAAAGTATGTGAACTTTTGAGAATATTATTAAAACCTTATGAAAATATAAGAAAATTTGAATTTACCTACAAAAAAATTTCCTTGGGTTTAGTTCAAAATTCTAGAAATTTTTTCTAGGACTTTAAATTAAATCACAGAAATTTTCGAGGGTTTAGTTTAAAGTTTGGAAAAAAATGCTGGTTTTCACGAGCTACTTTTACACTAGTTTTTTGTATTTTTTAAGTTATACTTATTATTCTAAAATTGTGTATGTAATGATTATTTGTCTTTCAACGACTTAAAAGTGGCTACAAGGTTAAATTTTTACCGTAAAATTTTCACCCACATGCTACTTTTATCACTGGTATTTAGTTTGAAGCCATTTTTTTATTGGTCTTACATGAGAGGCCACTTTTTGGAACTTTAATCTTTGTGGCTGAAGTTCAAACCTTGCGGGTTGAACTTCATGCCTAAATTATGAAGTTTCAACTTTAATCTGTAAGGACTGAACTTTTAGGTATAGATGCATAAACTTCAACTCTTGTGGGCTGAAGTTGAACTTCAATCCTTGTTGGCTGAACTTGTGTAAATTTCAACCCAAAAGAATTAAAGTTCCAAAAAGTGGTCTCTCATGTAAAATCAATAAAAAAAATGGCCTCAAACCAAAGATCACTGCCAAAAGTGGTCTTTGGTGCACTTCGCCCATTTTTACCATGTTAACGAATTTGGCCCAAATGGGGACCTGCTTCTATTCCTTTGTTGATGTTTCATCTTTGGGAAATTTACAGAAATCTGGTCCCATTCTCATAATTTTTGCCCCCATGAGAAAATTCTCTGATTTTTAATTCCTGTCGCCAAAAATCAATTTGATGCCAGACCTGGCAGATCATCATTATTTGTTATCTTACAACAAATTATGCCGACCCATCAGAAGTTAGGAAAAACTTCTTGCTGGGTCGTTATAACTTGATAAACCTTATAGTAAGTATTCTTTCACACATGATAACCCTAAAACAAAGTATGGCGATCACTTGGGACTTTCACCCATGGTACCCTTTATCTTTCACCGATGATACTCCACAAAAAGTTGTACTTTTCACCAACTTTAAGGGTCGTACTCTCATCCCCAAGACTTTCACCGTCAGTACGAAGCTTTAAAGGTTGTAGCTTCCATGCATGATACCAACTTTAAAGGTGTACTTTTGCATATTGCAACAATTTGGTGCCTGAAACACATAGCAGTGTCCTGGCGAGACTTGGCGGATCACTAGTAGTCTTAGTGATCCGCTTCTCTAGCAACGGGGCTAAGAATCCAATGTATGCCAGAACTATGAGAGTGATGCAAAATCGGAGGCTACTGAACGTCAATTCTGGTTTATCTTAAAGTGGATTGTAATAGTGAGAAAAGCTGGTACACCTAAAGTGCTTTTACTATTTTTTCTATACATAATTCTACTAATAACCTCAACCAAAGCTAAGGTAATCGTAAGAATTACTTAGCTTACTTAAATATCATTTTATAGCAAGCATTGATTGCTACGGGAAGGATTTTAAGTGACATTATTGGTAAAGCTACAACAGTATAAGTACATCTTTAACATTTTCATCATATACATGCTAAAAAAATCTTAAAATGTATATTTATGCAAAAATTATACTCCAAATGTTATAGTAACAATTTTTTAAAACATAAAACTTCATAAAGTTATTTCTTTCTTAAACTTGTACCAAGTCATAGACAAAAAATTGAACTGAGTGAAGTATTGTAAATTTACAAGAGTGTAGTAAATAGTAATATCAAATATGGTTGGTCGACTGACTTTAAAATCCAAATATGGAAAGCATGCGACCACGAACTGTAACTGCCACCACTAATTTATTTTGATAAGACCAAACAAGAATCTAGTCTAGTACTACTAGTTTGAAATCTCGCCAGCAAACTCCAGCAGCTTTGACATGGATGATACTTCTAATTCATCCATCGATCCAAACAGTGGATTCTGTTCTATAACTAAAACTTTTCACAGTCTCCGACCCCCGCTCCCACTTCCCCCTCCACATTCTCCACTTTCAGCTGCTTCTTACGCACTCTCTCTTCAACAAACTACTTCACAACAGTGGCCTTACCCTTTAGCCGCCCTCATCGACTCGTCCACCGGCCACGTCATTTCCTTCTCTGACTTCCATTCCCGCGTAATTTCCCTATCAGCTTCACTTCAACATACATTCAGACTTTCCAAAAACGACGTCGCGTTCATACTCTCTCCGAATTCAACTCATGTTCCCATCCTCTACTTCGCTCTTCTCTCCCTCGGTGTTGTTATTTCCCCAGCTAATCCTATCAGTACCGAATCCGAACTTTCCCGCCAAATTCAGTTAACGAAACCTGTAATCGCTTTTGCTACTTCAAGGAACTTCCAGAAGCTTCCGAAATTGAAGCACGGGATTGTTCTTATTGACTCGCCCGAGTTCGAATCAATGATGACGAACACGCGATTCGAACTCGAGCCAGTGGAGGTGCTGTGCTGATTTGTTATTTAATTTTTTGTTTGTTCCCGCTCCCTCTATTTGAGGAAGGATAGTTTAATCAAGACAGTGCATAGCACGACTCAAGCTCCACTCGTATCATTTAATGTTATTATTTCTCTTTTATAGGTGAATCAATCGGATTTGGCGGCGATTATGTATTCGTCAGGGACTACAGGGGATGTAAAAGGAGTGAAGCTGACTCACCGGAATTTTATAGCGATTATAACGAATTATTATGCTCATAGAATGGAGAGGAAATCGCCGGCGGTGATTTTTTATACAGTACCGTTGTTTCATGTTTTTGGTTTGCACTACGCGTTGAAATCAGTAGCGTTGAGTGAGACGGTTGTGGTGATGGAGAGATTTGATTTGAGGAAAATGTTGAAGGCCGTGGAGGATTTTAAGGTGACGCAGTTGGTGGTTGCTCCGCCGGTTGTTGTGGCGATGGCTAAGGGAAGTGTTACTCATGGCTATGATTTGAGTTCGTTGGAAATGGTTGGTAGTGGCGGGGCACCTCTTGGAAAAGAAGTGATTGAAGCATTTGCAGACAAGTTTCCGAATACCATGTTATTTCAAGTAAGCATAATTCAAATTTGATTGGTCCAACAACGCTTTAAGTTTAATGTGAACTTTACACATATATACTTTACGTCAAAAATGATGAGCTAAGTTGAACCAGTTAATTATATGTTTCATCTGCCATTGCATCTAAGAGTATGTGTAGGCAGTGTAGTTCTTAAAGGAAAAATCTAGTTTGCTCTAAAAGATGAATCGTTTATAGTATTTATAGATATGAAGTGACATGAATAGGGCAAAATGATAGAGAGGATTCATACAGTTACCTCAAATAGTGGAGAGCTGAGAGGTACTTTTATTTTTATATAATTTTACATGTAAACCAACTTGGCTAAGCCAAGGAATTGTGTTTGTAACGTGCAACTGAACTTGAGTCTTGAATTTGAGGGTTATGGACTAACTGAAACGAGCGGGGCAGCATTTCGAGTTGCGACTACTGAAGAAATGCTTCGTCCGGGTCCAGTTGGAAGGCTAATAGCAAATACAGAAGCAAAAATTGTAGATCCAGACACTGGGATTGCTCTGCCTCCCGGTGAGCAAGGAGAGCTCTGGATCAAAGGTCCAACCATTATGCAAGGTAACTTCAGTTACAAGACAGCACCCTGTTATGCAGAAAGCGCGACTCTTCAGCTCATAATGTTTGTGGTATTTTTGTAGGTTACGTGGGAGACCCCAAGACGACTTCTGAAACTCTGGTTTCGGGTGGATGGTTGAGGACTGGTGATCTTTGTTATATTGATCATCATGGTTTCCTTTTTGTTGTAGATAGGCTGAAGGAGCTAATCAAATATAAAGGATACCAGGTTACATTGCTAGATTCCCTTGTCCTTAGGCTTCTATGGCATCTTATATTGGAAATGCACGCTTATTCATGATTGTTGTTCAGGTTGCTCCTGCTGAACTAGAACAACTTCTTCAGTCTCACCCAGAAATAGTAGATGCAGCTGTGATACCGTAAGAATTTGTATTTTGGTTTTCTTGTACCTTATCTTGTCTTTGCTTGCTAAATTATCTGATCCACATAAACTAGAGCCAAGACATAGAAGTGGCCTACCGTTTGAAATGATGGAAACTTGAATGTTGAACTAGAATAAGAAAGTTGATGAATTTTATAAACAAATTTTGGCAGATATCCCGATGAAGAAGCTGGTCAAGTTCCCATGGCATTTGTTGTCAGACGTCCCAAAAGCACTCTGGATAAAGAACAAGTCATTGATTTTATTTCAAAACAGGTGCTTTCTTTAACTATTTGTTTCAACTTATTTCGCCCCTCTATTCTTCAACAACTTGTTATATATTCTGGGCAACATAATTATAACTAATTGCAGGTTGCTCCGTATAAGAAAATAAGGCGTGTGGCATTTGTTAGCTCCATACCCAAGAGTCCATCTGGGAAGATATTGAGAAAAGAACTGAAAAGGATCCATATACCAGGATCCAAGATGTAACCCAGGTTTTTTATAAGTGTTTTGCCTGTAATGCTGCAGTGCAAGATTCTCCATTCAATGATGAATTTTCACATACAATTCTGGACGGATCAGTTGGCAAACCATTGAATAATTTTAAAAGAACTTTGGTTATTGGATGGTTCTACTTTCATGCAAGCAAAGGTTTTATTGCAACAACCACGGAGCTCACTTGGATCGAGCAAGGAAAGTTTTTAGGCTGGTTGCTTTTGATGTAACTATACTTTTTCAAGAACATAGAGCACCTAAGTCCACAGTAAAAGCTGAACACTTCTAATTCTGCCACTGCAACTAGAGGATTTGATCAACTGTCACTAGATCATTCAATGAAGCCTGAGCAACACAACTGAATAGCAAAAAGACAAGACAAGGAGTGGAGCGCAACATTGATACTTGGTGATTGAACCAGGAACTAACCACAACTATTTAAGGATTTAATGGAACAAAATTTGCTTTGAATCAAACAGATCTAGCACAATCCGACATATTTACTCACAAAGCTCAACTGTGCTGGTCTCATATGATGAATTTCTGAGGACCACTATCAAAATCATCAAAATCATGTCTTTGTCTCTCCCTACCAACCTGTGCAAGCAAATAAACAAGAAATTAGCACTTAGAGCACAACAGATGTCACCTTTTGTTTGTCCTTTAGGCCAGGAGATGGGAGAGCTAAGAATTAAGCAATTAGTGGCAGTCTGGTACAGGATATTTACACACTTTTTACCTTCGACAGGTATAAAGGATCACAAGACATAAGCTCATTAGTTGAAGTCAGCTTTTTCGACAACACCATCATTCTGCAACATAAAGAAAATGAAGACTTTATTGAACAGCTTCTATGTGTACTAATTTATAGCATACTTGTATCTTTTCTCCTACATGCACTTACATGGCAATTTTAAGAACAAGTAAGAATCAACAAGCAATTCCTTTTCTTCGTTTGGATTAAAAAGAAAATATACTTATGGGATGGATGTTAATGCAGCTTCCACAAGAACTTATATGGCAATGACAAGAGCAGTAATCGGATTTTTTTTTTTTTTAAGTGTCATCGGCAAAATGTTTCAGTTTCTTGGTTAGACAATCTATTGAAAATTCTTTACCCTCACCCTAATACTGATGCCAGTAAGGGGAGGTGTACTACAATTTCAACAACACCTTTCTCTTTCGCACTATTTCTCCAATTCCCTGTGTGGGTAGGATCGGCGTGAAACCTATGGGATGAGTAAAATAAGTTACTAGAGGACTAAGGAAAGCGGTATTGAAGTAATTATTATTATAGTGTGGGTAGGGCAAGGAAATATCTATTGGTCGAATACAACTCCAACCTTATTCGAAATTCATCCATCTACCATTTAAAGAGGAAGTTTAAATCCTACCAGTTGTTAAAGCCACCGGATTGGAAAGCGTAAGAATTACCTAACTAAAAGAGAAAACATAGACATGCTTGTTATGGCAATAAAATGAATATTTTCATAATCAGGGTTTAACTTTTAGTTCAGAGACAGAAAAATTCTCTTTGTTTTGTTGGATAAGTTATCCCAAATAAGGATTACTGGGATAAATTCATCTAATAAGCTCCTGCAGGTGCGATCTACCATATTTGGAAAGAGAGGTATGCAAGGATTTTTCAGCAAAAGCAAAACAGTGTAAACAGTCATAATGAAGATCATTCAAGACATCCATGTCGAGGTGCTATGAAGAGCAGGTTGGATAGGAGACTTAGCATTTTAAATTTCTCTCCATAGTCGGTATTTGTAATAGGATGTATCGGTGTTAAAGAAGATGGAGAGTATTTGGATTGGAATGATTGAGGCACTGAGTCTAATCTTCCAGTTTTTATGTTGGTTTTCTTTTTTTCTTTGAGCTGTAAAGTTAAACCTTGGTGAATAAAAGTTCTACTCATTTGCCAAATTCTTAAAAAAAAAAACCAGCTCCTTAACTAACAAAAGTCTAATCACAACAATAATGAAAGTCTGACCTCTTAATTGATGAATCAATGTGTTCGATCATTGCACATGTTTTATACTGCTCAGGATCCTCCAGGAAACTAACCATACCATCCTTCTGATTTATAGTTGCATATATCTCACCATCTTCAATCTATAACCAATGTGAAGCATCATGTTGCAAGCTTCAAATCATGAAGCACAACCTAGAGGAAAGAAAACCTCCACTTACCATTTGAAGCACGTGCATTTCTGCCTCTTTAGAGCTACTTAGTTGGACAATGTTAGCAATATCTTGAAGGGAGAGAGTCAGATATGTTTGAGTTAACCGTTGAATATTGCGATTATACATAGAAGACACTATTTGCTTCACTAATCCAAGATTGTTGTCCTGAAAAAGAAGAAACGGTGATTGGAATTTAAACCCTTCAGTGGTTATAGAGTCACATGCAGAGTCTGTGAACCGAATAACAGAAATCAACTTTGCTCTCATGCTTTTATCAGAATCTTTAAGAACAAGAATGGTTCTGCTTGACCACAGAAAACTTACACTTTCAAACTTCTCCTCGTTTGTTTGAACAAAAGTTTTAAGCTCAGAGATTTTTCCAGTGCCATAACTGTTGGCCAACTCCAAGTAAGGCTGCTCAAAGAGGGGGTCATAAAATAAATTAGTATTCGTGCCTGATAAATCTTACCCCATGAAGGCAGATAACAAGAAAAGTTTGGCAGACAATCATATCTGTAGTTTTATGTTACTAGTACTGATTTAAACCAATGTGTACATTATATAGTTTGGCAAGCATTAGGTACCCCTAATCATAAGTAACTTATTACTCTGTATCTGTATCCATTCAACATTTCTAGCATCAATAATTCTAGCTCCAATTCTTTGGGTGCAGCTGATCTTGCATGGGCTCAAATCATATAAAATTAACAATCACTCTTATATTTGACTCAACCAAGTTGAGCAACCTGAAATTACTCTTTCCACAGTAAAACTTTACCTGAACCAATGTCTTCAAATTCCTTTGGGCCGCAGAAGAAGTGTACTTGGGGAAACTGGTGGAGAACTGCCATTAGAAGTTGAGGACAAATTAATCAGGATAACTAAAACCAGGAAGGATGATAGGTTCAGAAACAGCTTATGATTTTTATTATTTTGGTGGGGTGGTGGGTGGGCGAGGGTAAGGTCTGCGTACACCCCACTTGGGGGATCACACTTGGTATGTTGGTGGGTGGGGCAGGGGGAGTCACAGATGCACAATATCTAAAGTGAAAAATTAGAATAAAAAATCATTTTAATAAGGAAAGGATAACTAGATCAAATGCAAACAGTGAAACTTGTCAGATTGAGCAATTTGAAGCACACAATAATTCCCCTGCAACAAATCTAGCAGGATGAGCACCTCACTAACCGGAAAACTGGAATTCATTGGTACATCGATATATATTCTAGACCGCCAATGTTATGATGACATATCCAAAAGGTATGTCACTATTTGATATCAGCCATGTGTACGGGAATAAACAAATTTCACCAATAAAAATAAGTTGAAATGGTGATAAAACAAACCTGGCCAAGATGAATGAGTGAAACTAGAATGTACTTCTTGTAAGCTTCAACTGCTATAGCATTTAAAGTAGACATAGGTGCTGTCACAACCTTAAACCAATAACAGCTAAATCAGAACAAACTTACAGCTAAGTTTCCTAAAGCAAATTAGGAATTAGGAATATCAATCCGACAAAAACAGATACACACAAATGAAAGGTAGGTTAGAAGGAAGAGTCATAAACAACTGAAATTAGAAACTTCAACATACATTGTGTAGAAGTTCCAATGCTTTGCCAAATTGCTTTTGTCCAATGCAAATCATCCCCCTGTTAAGTACCAAAGCTTATGAGACATAAATATAAAATGTGGTCAACGATTGATATTCCTAATTCCTACTCTATCATGATAAATGGGAGCCTGACCAAACCTTTTCTTGCAAAGAAGGGACTGAGACAAGGAGATCCCATGTCCCCTTATCTCTTTGTCATAGCTATGGAGTATCTCACAAGGTCACTAAAGCAGCTGCAAAATAATCCTGACTTTAACTACCACCCCAAATGCAGCAAACTGAATCTGACTCAACTTGGCTTTGCAGATGACCTGCTGCTATTCTGCAGAGGTGACACAATATCGATACAGCTACTATATAAGTGCTTCCTGGGATTCTCCAAAGTGTCTGGCCTAGTAGCTAATGCAGCTAAGAGTGCTGTATACTTTGGAGGTGTTCAGGATAGAGTGCAACATGAAGTGATTAACATGCTGGGATTTGTCAAGGGCAACCTGCCTATAAGGTACCTGGGGATACCACTGAGCACAAAGAGAGTCTCTATACTTCAATGCCAATCACTGATTGAGAGAATGCTAGAGAAAATAAAAACTTGGACAGCCAGGTATCTATCTTATTCTGGTAGATTGCAGCTTATCAAGTCAGTACTACTGGCAATTCAGACCTATTGGGCCCAAATTTTTGTGTTGCCAAAGAAGGTTGTCCATGCTATTGAAGCTACTTGTAGAACGTTTTTGTGGACAGGAGGATCTGAGAGCACAAAGAAGGCACCCATTGCTTGGGAGAAACTATGTTTGCCTAAGTTGGCAGGTGGGCCAAATATCACTGATATAGCCACCTGGAACAAGGCAGCTGTGTGCAAATTGTTGTGGAATCTTTGCAAGAAAAAAGATAAGTTGTGGGTGCAATGGATACACATCTATTATGGCAAGAGGAGGTGTGTATGGGAGGTGATTCCTGGACAAGCCTCCTGGATAATTCAGAAGGTGTTGAAAGCAACTAAGTACGTGGAAGAGGCTGGTCTCACTATGGCAGATCTTCAGCAAATGCAAGAGTTCTCTATCAAACAAATGTACATCAAGTTGAGAGGCCTTTTCCCAAAAGTGTCATGGAGGAAATTAGTGTGCAACAACCAAGGATTGCCAAAGTGGACATTCAACTTGTTCATGGCTATTCAGAATAGGCTACCAACTAAAGATAGGCTGCGCAAATGGGGGATCATAGACAATGACGACTGTGTGCTATGTGGAGACCAAGCTGAAACTAGCTCTCACTTGTTCTTCAAATGCAAGGAAACATCATACATCTGGAGCAAGTTGCTGGCATGGCAGGGGATCAATAGAATGCCAGGAAGCTGGGAAGAGGAGATAGCCTGGGCAACCTCGCAAGCTAAAGGAAAATCTGCTGCTGCGAGTATATACAGAATGTGCCTAGCAGGGTGCGTCTACATAGTATGGCAAGAGAGAAACATGGTGCTACACCAGGGGACGAAGCGAGATCCAAGGAGCTTAGTGCGACAAATAATCCAGGAAATTTTCTTTAGAGGAGCTACAATGAGTAGGTTAGCTAGGAAATTGCAAAATCTTAATTCTTATCCAGTGTAAATGTAACTATGGTAGAAATGATAGTGTGTAGAAGAAGTTCTGTAGCTAGCCTGAGACTGGGAAATGTCCAGCTCGGGTGGGATTGTTGAGCTTAAACGTTTACTTGGTAATAAAGTTAACTAATTACCAAAAAAAAAAAATGTGGTCAACGAAAATGACACAAGATTATTCATTGGAAAGAGTTTAACTAGACGATCTAAATTACTGTTTGCGATTTATATGTTTGGTGCATCGCAGCACACCACATGGTTCAGAGAGGGGTTACTTCTGGAGATAAGTAATTAGAAGTACACACATTGTTCTTTGAGGAGATACTAATCAGAAGTGCACATGATCTTCTTAGTTCCCAAAGATTCCTCTAAACAAAGTTTCTTCTACTTTCACTTCTAAAACAAATTGAGAATTTGACAAGAGCAACTTTACGTCTTTCTACAGCAATTTCCTATATCAATGTTCTTCCCATTTAAGAAATGGCCTACAGGTATCTTTAAAAAAAGGAACAATAACATAATGTGGCTGAGAGACCACCACAGAAGAAATAGCTTCAATGCTGAGGAAACTGACCCGTAGTAACAATAAAGAAAGAAGTCCCTTGGCTGATCAACCTCGAATATGTCATCCTCCAGTATAGAAAAGCCAGTCTTATAGCACTTTGATAATACACAAAGAAGAAGGAAATCAGGATGCAAAGTTGTCAACTGTTCAGAGGAGACTTGTAGTTTGCGAACAGCAGTCAGCATTGGAGCCACACCACGAATTGGTGCTTCCAGAAATATAACTTGATCCTTAAACCTTTTACAAACAGATATGACTGCAACCACAAATCGACAATTTGCTTAAATATAACTTAAACCAGAAACCTGAATATTCAGAAAAAAAGACTTTTCTGGGGGGAGACTAATACATTTTTCAGGTGCCAAACGTATTTGCTCCAAAACACATGAATTGATAAATCTTGCAATGGAAACGAGTAGTCCATCAGCTTCTTCCTTTGAAACTGGGTTTGACAAGATTGCCTTCCTGTTAGTCAGCACAATAAGCGAGTTTAGTACACTCAAGAAGTTCACATAAGCAATTACATGAATAGAGATTCAAACAAGAACAGGAGACTGGCTGCAACTTAGCTAGAAAATACGACCAATACATGATTTTTTTTCCTTATTTCTTTTTTGCGTTCACAATTATGGACTACATAACTTTCAACCAAATAAGTATCCACCTTAGTCATTACAATAATCCCACTTATTCTCCTAATGGTCAATCATATTAACTTACCAGAAGAACGCACATTGTAGCAGATAAGAGCTCAATATGTACATTGTCTAATAAGTTGTAACAAATTTAGCACGCAAGACAATTTACATCTACCACAACTCCAATTGACAAGCATAATTTCTCTCAACAATTACAAAAATAAAGGAACGCTTGTAATAGAAATCACAGCACTTCACCAGCCTGTAGATCATCTCAAGACCACAAACCCCTTGTATTTAAATTTCCTTCGTTCTTTTCCCCCAAATGCACCTTGAGGTAGCAGGGTTGCGTATTATATACAAAAAACATTAACTTTATCGCCCCCAGTGCTTTGGTAAGATGGTAAGAGCTCAACTTGTGTTAGGTGTACATCACAGGTTTGAACGGTACCCAACACACCAAAAAAAACCTGGTATTTAGATGTAGAATAATAGAGGGTCGGACCCATTATCCATCGAGTTTAAAACCATGTGTCAGTCCCCCATGGTGGGTAGACTTACTCCTAGTGGGAGGTAGCAAGTATCTGGTGCAACAATCAAGGTGCGCCCAAACTGACCACGACACCACCGTCATTATAAAAGATACTAACCTTATCATGGTATGTAAGTGGAGAATGATAGAGGGGTTTAAAACCGTGTGTACGTCCCCACAGTGAGTAGACTTACTCTTGGTGGGAGGTATCCGGTACAATAGTCGAGGTGTGTGCAAACTGATCACGACACCATCATCATTAAAAAAGATACTAGCTTTATCATAAAGATGCTACAAATACAATATTTTTTAAAATTCTCTTGCCTCATATGAACATCATAAACCCTAAATAGGATGAATAAGCAAATAAAAGGAACATACAAGATATAGAGGTAACCGAGTGAATGTAGACAAGGGTCCAGTTCAGCCAGCGAAGAAATCAAACGACTGGAATTAGCGGAGTGAAGAAGTTGTTGGGATTGTTTAAGAATGTCGTGAAGCTGATTAAAGTCTGATGCACTGCCGGAGAGACCTTGGATTTGAGCCACCACAGAATCCATGTTTAATAATGCAACAAGGAGAGTGATCATTGGCGTATTATGTATGGGGCTTTATATAATGCCCATGTTCGAGTGAGTTTTGTAATTTTTTTTTTTATTCCTTTTTTAAAGTATACATAGACCTTATTAGTTGTTTAACAATCTGGTATTCCCAATTTTTTTTTTTTAAAAGACACTTTGCACTTTATTAAAAAATTCTCAATTTTCGAAAGTTGAACCTGAAATTTTTTGATAAAGTATTGAGGAACTTTATTCGTCCATCTTATTACGTATCTTAATGATGCTTAAAGTTTCACTTTCTAAATAGTAACTATAACATACGCACCACAGTCTAAATTGTAATTTTCATTGTGCGCGCCACAATTAATCTTTGACTAATTCGTCCAACGGCCAAATGTGATTGTCAAGGTAATGTTAAACTATAGTACTAGATGTCCTCGCACTCAATGTACTAATTGAACTTCGAATTTGAGATCTATAGATTGTTATGGTTATGCTATCGGCTTGGGAATCACTTTGTTTTGTGCAATTTTATTGTCTTAAATATATTTTTTTTTCGGAAAATGGCCAAATATACCCCTATCGTATTGAAAATTGTTCAATATTACCCTTCGTCCACCTATGCGTAACTAAATACCCTCACCATTAATTTTTTGTAAAAATATACCCTAAAAACTAACGGATATGCCAAGTGTGTATTGTGGGCCAAAACTAATCCTATTTGGCACGATTTAACTGGTCCACATGGATAAACTAATCCTAGTCAGCCTATGTGGTTATAAAACTTAACTCTACCCAACTTAACTTAACCCAACCCGGCCCTATTTTACCTAACCCGCGTAAATAACCCCTAACCCCTTAAAAACTTTAGTAAATAACTCAATTACACTACAATATACTCTTTCTCACCATTTCAGCCTTTTTGTTTCTTCCTATTTGTCAAAATCTCTTTAGAATTCGTAGGAATGTCCGAGAATTCTGATTGTTCAGGTGACTCATTTCAACCTCGTAGATGTAGGTGTGGGATTATTGCGACTCAATTAACGACAAAGATGGATAATAATTTTGGACGTAGATTCTACAAATGTCCACGTAATGGTGTAAGTATTTTGCTTCAAAACTAATTTTCAGACATTGGTCATTTTCTTATGCATGTTTATGTTTGTTTTTACATTATTGTTATTAGGTTTCCTCTTGTGGGTATTGGGAATGGCGTGACGATTTTTCCCATCAAGATTCATCCGTTATTTCTAAACTAAGAAATTCACTGGAGGATGTTTGTGAAGAAAGGGACACGCTGAAGATGATGATTAATGATATTGGAGCAGCCAAGTCGCATGAAATGGTTAAAATGGATAAACTAAGATATGAAGTTAAGAGAATGAAGATCATTATCTTACTTTCATGGGCGTTTTTTGCTGGGTATATAGTTGCTAGGACGATTTAAGTTAGGGTAATGGAAACATTTATTTGTTGTCATTCTGTTAGTATGATTTTAGTTAGGCTAAGTAGTAGCTTAATTATGTTTATGTTTGGTGCAAACAATGAATGTTTCTTGTGTTGGATGAAGTAATATTAAGTTTATGGTTATGTTTATATGTAAACTTTTGTCTCTTGTACGTGTGTTTATGTTTAAACTTGTAGTCAATAACAAGTAAACAAGATGATAATCTCATAGTTGAAACAAGTAAACAAGGCGTCTACATTACTAAACACACTAATATTAGCCTAAATGAAACCATCCGAACAAGTGCCTAAATGAAACAATGCCTGCTGCAATAACACACTAAACACATACTACACCAAAAACAATGCCTGCTGCAATAACACACTAAACACATACTACACCAAGCCAAAAACTATAACAAGTCATACGTTCCCAACTGTAAACACCAATCTTCCTGTGCAATAATATGTGGCTGCTGCAATAACACCAAAAATAATTACAGCTGCAATAAGACCAAACACAGTGCAATAACAAGACATACTAAGAACAAGACAATTTAGATCAAGGTTGCTTAAGTCATATGGCTTTCAAAGCCAAACCAAGTAACAACATCCAAAATAAATAAGGATATTAGACATAAATGTTTGATTTAAAGTTGCTACCTACCAAGCATTTATTAGCCTAATATCCTAGGACTTTAAGGCCACAAAATAAGTGTCTAACAGTCAATGCAAAAGCTATTAAATCCCCTTGGCCCTATTGGCCCTACGGACTTGAAGTTTTCACACTTTCTTCTCCTTTAAAGCTTGCAATTGTTGACCTAGCACTGCCTTCTTTCCTCTCCAACTCACTCTCATTGGTTCAAATGGCAGCTTTGGCTTACTGTTAGGCCCCACAAACCCAATCTTCCTTGTACCAGTGTTGGCATCCTTCCTCATCTTATGTAACATTTTTGTCCTATCTTCATAAATGCACTTTGGTCTTATCACAGTGCCATCTTCCACTTCTTCTTCAGAATCTTCAGCAGCCACAGTTGAGCTTTGAATCCTTATAGCTGTTGTAGAATCTTGTGTAGATGGTCCAATTTTAGCTTGCTTGGATGCTTTGTTTGAGGGTACACCAGAATAAGGTCGCTTGGATGATTTGATTGAGGATGGACCAGAAACAGCTGCATTAGCAGCTTTGCTTGAGGTTGGAGCAGAAGTAGATGCATTACCAGCTTTGCTTGAGGATGGATCAGTGTTGGTGTTGCCTTTTTTTCTAAATGTAGGTGTAGGCATGAAACCAGTGGATGAAGATGCTTGAGGTCTACTTATTAGCACACTCTCTTCAACATTGAAAAGATTCTTTTTTGGACCATTGACCTGCCATAGTAAAGATCAAATTCATTATTGATAATAGTCAAGAAAATTCAGGTATTAATGTATTAAATTTAGTGTTATTACCAATGGACATCTCCTAATGTTGTGTCCAGATGCACTGCAGAAGCACACAAGTCATTTTCAGACCTTCCCTTGATGCTGCCCATAGACTTTGTCTTTTCTTTGCCTCATTCTTCTGCCTCTTTCTCTTAATCCTTGGTCTTCCAGCCATGTTTGTAATTTGTGGTGGTTCCATAGCATGTTCAGGCAGCACCTTCCTCAAAAAAGCTCCATGCACTCCACCACATTAGCTTTTTCATCTCGTTACCAGACCAAACTTTTCCCCAATTACCTTCTATATGCTTCACACAATATCTGTGGTGAGCAAGTGGACAAACCTCCTTTGAAGCTTCTAACAGTCCCTATTTACAAGTCAATTTAAGAAAATAACATTAGTGACCTAGTGACAAACAGTTATAAAAAAACAAAAAACAAATAAAAATCATAAAAAACTATGTTGCCTTTTGCATGTCAGACATGAATGTAATGTCCTCCCCTTCATTCAGCTCCAATGAGTGACTCAGGCACTTCAAGAACCATATCCAGCTTCTCTTTGTTTCTTTATCCACCACTGCCCAAGCAAGTGGATAGAAATGATTGCAAGAGTCTTGTACAATTGCCACTAGTAGTTGTCCCTTGCACTTTTGTTTCAAGAAAGTACCATCTAACCCTATTAAAGGCCTCAAACCTGTCTTCCACCCTAGTTTAAGTGCTTGAAAGCACACATACATTCTCAAAAATCTCTTCTCCCCTTCTTTTAAAGCATCTTTGGAAATGTTTATAACTATATCAGAACATGGATTAATCTCTCTTAATTCATGTGCATAAGCTTCCAATCTGTTGTAGTCATCCAACTAACTACCCTCCAACTTCTCTAATGCAATCCTCTTAGCCCTTCTTACCTTTGAATCATTAACAGTCAAGTTAAATTCAGAGTGTAGTTCCCCTTTCATGTCATTCACCTAATATTCTGGGTTGGTTTGGATCTTCTCTTTGAAATACAAAGCAAGGACTTTAGAAGTAGCCCTGTTGTTCTCAAATTTTTCATCACATGTGTGCTCTTGATTTAATGTCCTAATACTAAACCCCTGCCCTTTCCCATCACCAGCAACATAGCATACAAATGGACACCCTCTCTCACACTTATACCTAAGTCTTTTCCTATCACTTTTATCCACCAGTAGCTCCCTTTTGTTTGCAACAACATAGAAAGCAAGAACCTGCCTAGCTTCATTTAAATCTTTGAAGGCCATGCCTTCAACCAAGACCTTATATTTCTCAAGCTTGGCAGATACTTCAAACCCCTTTTGCTTCTTAAAACTGTCTATCAGATCATGATCATAGTCATTAGGGTCAGGTTCACCATCTCCCCCCTTCATCCTCACTACTACTACTACTACTACTACTACTACTACTACTACTACTACTACAATCTGTCCCTATTTCTGTGGTAGGGGCAAGAACCACATCATCATTGAGTGTTTCAATAGGGTCAGAAGTATTAGGGGAAACTGCTACAGGTTCAGAGAAATCAGAGAAATCAGGTTCATTAGAAGCTTCAACAGGGTGAGAAGGTGCAGACAAAGAAGGCTCATTGGAAGGTTCAATAGGGTTAGAAGGTGCAGGCAAATCAGGTGCAATAGAAGGTTCATAGGGTGAGAAACTGGTACATGTTCAGTTAAAGAAGGTGCAACCAAATCAGGTTCACCATCCCCCCCACCCCCTCATGGACATCCAAGACCTCAACATGATTTGGTATACTAGCAGGTGGGCTATTATGACCATTCAGCCTAACAAGCTTAGTAATATTTGGTACATTCAATTCATCTTCATATTTATCAACTGCATAACAGTTAATAACCTTAAACTTGTCAGACAGAATGCTTTGTAAAGCCCTTATCCCTTCATCCCCCTCTACAATATAATACTTACCCTTTGAGGGACCACCAACTATAAGTTGAACTACCTCCAAATAACCCCAATTATCAGTGTACTCCTGGCAAATATCAATGTAAGATAAGTGATCCACTTCATAATCACTCCATATTTGGGTTAATTTTTAATTATAAGCTAATTTTGGTCTTTTAACCCACTGACCATCATAATTAAAAATCAGGTCCACCTTTTCAATCATCTGCATATAGTCACATGACAAGAATATTTTATTAAGGGACCACACACATATCAATACTTTTTTTAGGAAAATATAAACTGAAAATCAAACAATTGAGACACAAGGGACCACCATGTTGTCGATATACCCCCACCCACCAACAATCTGAAATTTAAAACCCTAATTAAAAAAATAGGCAGACATTAAAACACACCCACCCACACACCATATTGTCGATATACTAAACTAACATAAATGTTATACTTTAAGCACCTCCTAACGACACTAGAAGGGGGGGTTGAATAGTGTCCTCCGATTTTTCCGTTGTAAGAACCTGGTTCTTCTGTAGTAGAACAAGGTTCTTCAGTTCTCTTTTATATAGACTTTGCTGAAGACCACACTTCAAAACATTCACCAAGAACACAAGGATTTTACGTGGAAAACTCCTTGCTCAAGGGAGAAAAACCACGACCCACACTCTGGGATTTTAGCACTGAATCCACTAACACAAGAGCAACGTTTCTGATTACAAACTCTGTAACCAAGGGGCTACACTCTAGACCCTAATCACTAACCTAAGCTAAACTCTAGCTTTTTCTAGTAATCACAAAGTAGTTTGCCTAATACATATGCTTCTGAAATAAGCTAATAGACAAAACAATGAACACTTGTAACAGGGACAACTTACAACTCGATGAACCTAGACAAGAGATCTAGACTCAAATACTCTGCATGTAAATCAGTTGTCTTCTTCAGTTTTCCCACGTAGACAGTTCTTCAGATTACCTTTATATGCTCTCAACTCTCTATTGTGAAAAAACTATTTTCGGCTGTGTCTACTTGCTTTTATACGGGTCTTGCAACCCTAGTTGAGTCCTGCTAGGAATTCTCTTAATTATGGCAACTTAAGATTCGCAGTAACTCTTTCCATGTTGAAGTCTAACTCTTGTTCATACTTCAAAGATACAGCCTGGACACCGCCTCTTTTAGTCTGACTAGGATACGTCTACAACCACGCGCCACTACTCCTAGTTCCACAGGGATTTGCAACCCGTAATCTTTTCGATCAAGCGTGCCCTTCAACTCAAGGACTAGGTTCTTTTCATGAACCTCAGTGTCCTTCTTGTTTGTCATACTTCAAAACCAGCTCTCAACAAATTCCCCCTTTTTGATGATGACAAACAAATGTTGCCCAAGAACCTGAATAACATATACCAAAACAAAAACAAAAATAACAGAACAATAAAAACAGATGAGTTAGGTCACAAACACTCCAACATTCCTTCTTCCCCCTTTTGGCATCATCGAAAAGATTCAAAGACCTGCAGGAACCTGTCAGTTTAATCTAGACTAGAGCACAAGGCAACTCATCAGTGTTCAGAACATAGGCATATCAAAATAAGGGCCCATCAGGGAACCACATACTTAAACAAGAAACAGTCATAAACATGAGAAATTTAAAATCAACATCCAAGGTGTGACAGCAGCACACCCCATTAGTAGTTACACAACCAAATAAAATTGTCTTAATCATTCACAACATGCAACCAAAGGAGAGTAGGAAGGGGTGGAAATCAGGTAGATTAGGAAGGGGTAGAGATATGGGGACAGGACTGGAAGAATCACAGCTGAAGGTTGAAGTGCTTGACGAGTGCCTCAAGTTGCTTCGTATTCTTGGCCCTCTCCATCACCAGCTCGGCCTCATACTTGTGGCAATCAATTTTCAAGCGATCAATTTCTTGATTCTTCACCTTCAACTGTCTGTGCAGCTCTGCATTTTCTTCATTAACTTCAAGAACCATCTTCTCCAGTTCCTGCACAGCACCAATGGCCTCATCAGGTCCATATTCTTCACTGTCTTCTGACTGCTCCTGCTTCACCTGCATTGGTCTTTTGGAAGCTCTGCTTTCTTGAAAGAAGTCACAGTTTTTAAGCATATTAACCCCAAACCTCTGATGGATTGTTGGCTTCTTCCCTGCTTCCAAAGGCACTCCAAAATGCTCAAGAATCTGGTGGATGATATAAGAATGCACAAGAGAATGTGGCTTCTGATCAGTATCACAGATTCTCTTTATGTGCCTAATAACAAGCCCAGGCAAATTAATTTTCACCCCTCTGTCCATCAGATCCATATATGTCAGGTCAAGAGCATTAGCCTCACAATTTCTCTCTCCCCTAGGTAGAAGAAACCTGTGCACAAATTCAAACAAAAGCTGATGTGCAGGCTCCATCTCCTTCTTCTCAACCTTCCTTTCCTTCCTCAATCTGGGTTTCCCTGAAAACTTCCTCACCACATCTAAGGGAGTAACTTTATCTGTCCTCTTAGGCCATTTTAGTTTGACATACCTGCAATACCCTTCAGCAGGTACATCCAGAATCACTCCCAGTTCAGGTCTCCCAAATTCAATCTCCACTCCTTTCACAATGGTAAACACTCTCCTGGCTACCACTCTGCAGTTTGTATAGAACTCTCTAACCTCATCCACAAACAGCTTCCTGTCTTTGTTGGCAAACACACTCAGCCAACCTTGATCTCCTATCATTCTCAACAAGGATTTCATATGAAACTCCTTTTCATCATACAGAATACTGCCTGGCAGCACCTGATGTTTAGAGAAGAAGGCTTCCCTATCCACTTCTTTTCTTTTCTTCTTACTCTCCACCTCACTGTCAGTATCAGAATCACTGGGTTCCACATAGCTCCCAGCCTCACTTTCCTCCTCTTCCTCACCAGCTCTCTTCTCCTCTTCTTCTTTCTTCTTCTCCTCTTCCCTTATCTTCACATTTGTTACTGTCCTTCCCAGCTTTTCAACCTTTTCCATCTGCAATTTCAATGCAGACCTAGTTCCAACTCTTCTCACCACAGGCTCACTAGCCTCTTTGTCACATCCTTCTTCACTTTCTTCATCTACCAACCTAGTTTTCAATACAGGCTTACCATCTCTTACCAAACTCCTTCTTTTTTCAGGTTCTACTCTATTCTCTTTTACAAACACCACCTCATCTTCTTCTTCCTCACCAGTCACATTCTCATCCTCTACCCCAATTTTTCTTTTTCTTCTTAATTTTTCTTCTTTCTTGACACTCTCTTGCTTTTCAACAACAACTTCTTTGTTTCCTTCCTCATCTGATTCTGTCCAGCTAAACTCTGCATCATCAGCCCCATCAGGTTTTGGACAATCAACAGGCTCTTGTCCCAAAACCTCTGGTGCCTCAGCAGCAGCAGGTCCACCACCTACCAGACCTTTAGGGACAGAATCCTCCCTACACTCAGCATCTTTACTGGACTCAACTACATCTTTTCTCAAAGTTTCAGTATTATCTGATTCTCTAAACTGTTCTTCAATTCTTTCCGCTATATTTGACACGCCTCTAGACACACCCTGCATATCTTCTCTAAGTTCATTCTCTTTATTTCCTTGTTCCTCCTCACATGGATTCCCCCTATCTATTTTATCTCTCTGCTCATCACCCATTATCTTATCTAGTTCAGCGACTAGGGTTTCAGTTTCTATAACACCAGGACTGACTGTATCGACCGAACCAACGGGTGTAGATGAAATAGGGTCAGGATTTACCTCATGCAACGGTTGAGACGAACTTTGAGTAGTGGGTGTCGAAAGAACGGTCCTTGACTTTAGCTTCTTGACCAGTTTCTTGTCCCCCTTTTTGAGAAATTTGATGCGAGCCCTAGCAATTCTTTCAGCAAGAGTGGATGGAGGTAGTCTTTCAGACATCTTGAAGAATTTTGGAAAGATTTCTGAGTTGTGCTAAAGGGTTCTTCTATTTTTGGGCTTGAGAGAATTTTGATGTTCAATCGTAAGTGGTGGGTGAGATTTTGTGAGATTGAAGGAGTGCTGTAGAAGGAGAAGGGTTTTGGTGATGTGACAATGTCTAGGGAAGGCAAGCAGTAATGAGTATAATAAAAGGCAGCTTTTTGAACTTTTGGAGAACCGGGAGAAGTAAAGAGATTTGACGGTTATGAACTTATTTTAAATAGGTCCTTTTCAAGAAGTGGGGTCCAGGCACTTTAAAGGAGTTCTATCCTAAAAAGGAATGTGTTCCTATAATTTTGGACAGTTATAAGAATATGGAAAATCTCCCATGATGCACGTACAATAGACAATTCTAGTTCCAGTTGTGAAAACTAACAAACAGAGTAAGTTGACTGTACCTGGACATGATTCCTCATGTTCAGACTGGTTCCTTCTCAGTACATAGTGGGTTCTTCATGGGATCACATTATTTGTACCTAGTGCTCAAAACAACTAAACGAGTGTACTAATTCAAGTACCAATTTAGTCCAGATAGTAATGACAAGTTTCTAACAGACACTTTTACTACTTAACTAGCCAATCACAAGGGGATTACCTGCTGGGTCATCCGTGTATTTTGGTCATCCCTAACTCCAACCTGTTCCTCTCGAACTGCACCTTGTTCAAAGCTTTGGTAAATATGTCAGCAATTTGATCCTCAGTCCTGCATGAATTCATAGTGATTAGACCTTTTTCCACATTGTCCCTAAGGAAATGATGTCTAATATCAATGTGCTTTGTCCTTTTATGTTGGACTGGGTTCTTGGCAATATTCACTGCACTCGTATTGTCACAGAAGATTGGCACAGCCCCACACATGATACCAAAATCCTCCAGTTGTTGCTTGATCCAAAGCAATTGTGAACAGCATGAAGCAGCTGCCACATACTCAGCTTCAGCAGTTGATAAGGCAACAGAGTTTTGTTTCTTTGTAGCCCATGATACCAAGCAGGGACCCAGAAAATGTGCCATTCCTGAAGTGCTTTTCCTGTCCACCAAATGACCTGCATAATCTGCATCAGCAAAACCAATTAGTTCAAAAGTTCCTCCTCTGGGATACCACAGGCATAAATCCTGTGTCCCCTTCAAGTATCTCAAGATTCTCTTCACAGCTGTCAGGTGTGATTCCTTGGGTTTTGACTGAAATCTGGCACACAGTCCTACACTGTATACTATGTCAGGTCGACTTGCTGTGAGATAAAGAAGTGAGCCAATAATTCCTCTATACTTAGTCTCATTTGTCGAAGGACCAAGTTCATCCATGTCCAGCTTTGTTCCAGGGGCGATAGGGGTAGTCATCTCCTTTGCTCCTTCCATATTGAATTTCTTCAGCAATTCCTTGACATATTTTTGCTGGTGAATCATAGTTCCTTCAGGTGTCTGCTTTATCTGTAATCCAAGGAAGAAATTCAATTCACCCATCATGCTCATCTCAAACTCACTTCCCATCAAGTCAGCAAAACCTTTGCTCAGCTCCTCATCAGTGGCTCCAAAAATGATATCATCGACATACACCTGCACTACCAGTAAATCCTTTCCTTTCTTCTTGAGAAATAGTGTGTTGTCAATCTTACCTCTTGAAAAGCCATTTTTCATCAAAAATCCTGAGAGTCTTTCATACCAGGCTCTAGGAGCTTGCTTCAACCCATATAAAGCCTTGTCCAGTTTGTACACATGATCAGGGAATTCATTGCTCACAAAACCTGGAGGCTGCACCACATAAACTTCTTCGTTCAGGTAGCCATTCAAGAAGGCACTCTTCACATCCATCTGATACAATGTGAATTCCATGTATGTAGCAAAAGCAATCAGCATTCTAATAGCTTCCATTCGTGCAACTGGTGCGAAGGTTTCATCATAGTCTATTCCTTCTTCCTGACTGTACCCTTGAACAACCAACCTTGCCTTGTTCCTGGTAACTATGCCGTGTTCATCCAGCTTATTTCTGAACACCCACTTAGTTCCTATTATAGATCTGTCCTTTGGCTTAGGAACTAAGTGCCATACATTGCTTCTTTCAAATTGATGAAGCTCCTCCTGCATAGCCATAATCCAGTCTGGATCTTCTAGAGCTTCTTTTACATTCTTTGGTTCCAAAGATGAGAGGAAGGCAAAGAATGCACAGAAGTTCTTTAAAGCTGACCTGGTCATAATTCCTGTATCCAGTTCAGATAGAACGTTCTCCAAAGGGTGGGAACTTTGATGTTTCCATGGCTTGATCTGAATCTGATTAGAAGAACATGCAACGTCGTCTTGAGTAGATTCTTCTTGGCTTTCTTGATCTTCAGCTTCGTCAGAAGCTCCCCCTGTCAAGTTGACTCCTTCATTTGATATAACTGTGCTCTCCTTTTCATCCGTGTCCTCCAGTTCATCTATGCTTTCTTCTCTTCTTAAACCAATCACCTGATCATCTGCATCAGTTTCTCCTATTTCCTTATCTGATTCGTCAAACACAACATGCATACTTTCTTCTACTACTTGTGTCCTTTTGTTGAGTACCTTGTATGCCTTACTTTGAGTAGAGTATCCCAAAAATATTGCCTCATCACTCCTGGCATCAAACTTTCCCAAGGGTTCCTTACCATTGTTGTGAACAAAGCATTTGCACCCAAAAGGCCTTAGGTGGGCAATACTTGGCTTTCTACCTCTGAGCAGCTCATATGGAGTTTTGTCAAGGATTGCTCTGATGGAACACCTATTCAGCAAGTAACATGCAGTGTTTACAGCTTCAGCCCAGAAGTTTCTTGCTAGTCCACTTGACAGCAACATGGTTCTAGCCATATCCTCCAACGACCTGTTCTTCCTCTCAACAACTCCGTTTTGTTGGGGAGTTCTTGGTGCAGAAAAGTTATGATCTATGTTGTTCCTTGCACAGTACTCAGAAAATTTTGAGTTTTCAAACTCAGTTCCATGATCTGATCGAATACTGATGAGTTCAAGACTTAGCCTTTTCTGAACCACACCAGCCCAGTCTTTAAAATTCTCAAAAGCTTCATCCTTAGAGGCCAAGAACAGGGTCCATGTATACCTTGAGTAGTCGTCAACAATCACGAACACAAACCTCTTACCTCCTCTGCTCTTTACCCTCATAGGTCCACATAGATCCATATGCACCAGCTCCAGTGGCTTTGATGTACTAACCACTTTCTTTGATTTGAACGACGTTCTCACATGCTTTTCCTTTACACAGGCATCACACATTTTTATGTTTTCAAACTTCTTGCTTGGCAATCCACGAACTAGTTCCTTCGAGGCTAGCTTGTTTAATTGAGTGAGACTTGCATGACCCAGTCGTTTGTGCCACAGCTGAGAGTCATTTTCTTGCACATTCAAGCATGTCAGATTGTTTTCAGGTAAGGACTTCAGTGATGCCTTGTATACGTTGTTCACCCTTTTTCCTTCCATCACCACTTCTCCACTCTGTAGATTCTTCACGATGCACCCTACAGATGAGAAACTCACTTCGTTTCCTCTGTCACATAGTTGAGAGATACTTAGTAAATTGTGTCTAAGACCATCCACACAATAAACATTTTCAATTGCATGCTCCAGAGATCTCCCAATCTTCCCAATGCCTACTATCTGTCCACTTTTTCCTCCTCCGAAGGCCACACTGCCTCCTTGAAATGCTGCGAGTGAGAGAAAGTTTCTTCTATCTCCTGTCATGTGCCTAGAACAACCGCTATCAAGAATCCAGCTCGAGTTGTTCTCCCTCACTCCAGCCTGCAAAACAATTAGAGGTTAGCCTTAGGAACCCAGACAAGCTTGGGTCCCTTCTTATGAGAAAATGGATAAATCAGATCTTGTCTGGCCCATTTGGGTAAAACACAATTTTTATTCTTGGCCCTTGCCTTGGTAATGTTAACACACCTTTGTTTAGTATGACCGGTTTGACCACAGAAGGTGCATAACATGTTGCAAGGTAATCCCACATATTTGCTTTTAGGATTATATGGAGGCAAGGGCTTCTTGAATCCTAAACCTTGTTTTCCTTTGTTTTGATTTTAAAGAACCCAATGCATTGCCTCTGAAGATTTATTCCATTTTGTGAGTCTGGTAAGTTCAAGTTTTGAGTTTTCAACCTTCTGATTTAACATTTTATTCTTTTCAATTTCTTGATATAAAATCTCATTTGCCCTTTTCAATTCATTTTCCAGAAAGGTTTGAACTTCACTCATAACTTTCTTACCATTCTTACTTTCTCTTAACTGATTACATTCCAATTCAAGCTCAGTGATCTTGGAGTTTGACACAAGAGTCTGTCCTTTCAAGATAGCATTAGTTTCTTCAAGTTCAATGTTCAGTTCTAGGAGACTCTTGTGCTTAATTCTAAGATCACTCAGTTCTTCAGTTAGCTTATCTTTTTCAAGCTTTTCTTTTTCATATCCTTCAATCAAGGTGGCTGTGATTAGAATTAAATTTTCAGAAGAGTATGTGTGTAGAGTTTCCTTTAGATCAGATAAACATACCTCTGCTGAACAGCCAGCTTCCTCACCATCAGTTGCCATGAGAGCCGAGTCCTTCTTGGTGTTGTCAGCTATGTACAACTCCTTCAGTTTCTTCCATATCTCCTTGGCTGATTTACATTCCAGTACTCGTCCAAGCACATCATCTGTGAGCGCTCTTCTTAGATAGTTCTCAGCCTTGGAGTTTGCTTGTAGCCAGTCCAGATCTTGAGGATCTAGTTCTTCCACTTTCTTGGGTACCAGGACTCCATTTGCTGCTCTTTTCACTGGAACATGAGGTCCTCTTTTCACAATTAGCCACAGGCTGTAATCAGTTGCCTGTAAGAAACTTTTCATCTGTTTCTTCCAGTAGTTGTACTGAGTCCCATTGAACATTGGTGGCTTTGATGGATCTCTTCCCCATCTGACTTCTCGAGGATTTTCTTCATCAGAACTGACGTCTGTCATCCCTGCTAGTGCTAATGGTGAGTCATCATCAGCTTCCTTCTCGTGATCAGACTCGCTATCAGTTGGTCCCCATGTGGCATAGAAGGCTTCTTTTCTTTTCCTTCGTTCTGCTCTAAAGTTTGGTGGCCGTCTTGCCTTTTTCTTGTCTGCATCAAAATCCTTTGTGATTTCCCTTTCCTTTTCCTTAGCGGCTCTGTTCTTCATCCATTCTATTTCCCACATCGGGCAATCCATGACAGCATGATCCTTCTTAAAGCATTTGACGCATCCAGAATAGTCAGGACTATCAACTATGTTCTTCCTGCTAGAGCTTTCCTTGTTCCCTCGCTTAAATCCTTTAAACCTTCCCAGATTGAGTTTTTGTCTCAGGGCACTTACCATCGCGGCTTCCACTGATTGAAGATCAACATATTCATCAGCTTCTTCTGTTGCTTCCAGTGCAAGGGTCTTTTCCTTCTTTGCTGTAGGTTTAGCCTTTGAGTCTTTCATCATCTCATGCGTCTTCAGACTTCCAACCAGTTCTTCAAGCTTAATGGATTTCAAGGGTTTTGATTCAATGATGGCTGTCATTTTTGGTTCCCATGCTTCAGGCAACACATTTAGGATTTTGTCAACCATCTCCACTTCAGGTAATTCCATCTCCAACGATCTCATTTCGTTGGTGATCATGGTCAGTCTGGTCATCATATCCTGAATCGACTCCTTCTCACCCATAGTAAACAACTCAAATTGTCTCTTCAACATTCTTCTTTTTGAGTCTTTTACTTCGGTGGTTCCTTCATGTGCAACCTGCAAGGCATCCCATATTTCCTTAGCTGTCTTATATGATGATACTCGATTGAACTCTTCTGGACCCAGACCACATATAACCAATCGCTTGGCTTTGTGGTTCTTTTCGATCATCTTATAATCAGACTCATCAAACTCTTCCTTCAGCTTGGGTTCTTTTGTGGCAGTGGTTCCTTCACCAACAATTTTGGTGGGAATCAGGTTTCCTTCAGAGACTATCAGCCAGAGTTGGTAATCTTCAGCACATATGTAATTCTCCATCCTATTCTTCCACCATGCGTAGTATTGCCCATTGAACTGTGGAGGCCTCAGAACCGACTGTCCTTCAGTAATAGTAGGTGGTGCACTCATTCTGATCCTTCTCAAGGTGTTAGCCTTACAAGAGAAGACCTGCTCTGATACCACTTGTTATACTTTAAGCACCTCCTAACGACACTAGAAGGGGGGGTTGAATAGTGTCCTCCGATTTTTCCGTTGTAAGAACCTGGTTCTTCTGTAGTAGAACAAGGTTCTTCAGTTCTCTTTTATACAGACTTTGCTGAAGACCACACTTCAAAACATTCACCAAGAACACAAGGATTTTACGTGGAAAACTCCTTGCTCAAGGGAGAAAAACCACGACCCACACTCTGGGATTTTAGCACTGAATCCACTAACACAAGAGCAACGTTTCTGATTACAAACTCTGTAACCAAGGGGCTACACTCTAGACCCTAATCACTAACCAAAGCTAAACTCTAGCTTTTTCTAGTAATCACAAAGTAGTTTGCCTAATACATATGCTTCTGAAATAAGCTAATAGACAAAACAATGAACACTTGTAACAGGGACAACTTACAACTCGATGAACCTAGACAAGAGATCTAGACTCAAATACTCTGCATGTAAATCAGTTGTCTTCTTCAGTTTTCCCACGTAGACAGTTCTTCAGATTACCTTTATATGCTCTCAACTCTCTATTGTGAAAAAACTATTTTCGGCTGTGTCTTCTACTTGCTTTTATACGGGTCTTGCAACCCTAGTTGAGTCCTGCTAGGAATTCTCTTAATTATGGCAACTTAAGATTCGCAGTAACTCTTTCCATGTTGAAGTCTAACTCTTGTTCATACTTCAAAGATACAGCCTGGACACCGCCTCTTTTAGTCTGACTAGGATACGTCTACAACCACGCGCCACTACTCCTAGTTCCACAGGGATTTGCAACCCGTAATCTTTTCGATCAAGCGTGCCCTTCAACTCAAGGACTAGGTTCTTTTCATGAACCTCAGTGTCCTTCTTGTTTGTCATACTTCAAAACCAGCTCTCAACAATAAAAAGTTAGTAAAGGTGTGAACTTTCAGTTAAACCAATGCATTCTAGGGTAAAACAAAGTAACAGTCCTAATCGACAAACACAATAAAACAAAATCGAAGAGTTGAAGAGAAAAGTAATAAAACAAGAAAAAGTGTAGAAACATACCTTAATAAAATACTCAACACTTCACTTTAAGTTGTTGATCCACATGCAATCACAAAATCAACTGAAACGATTAAACCATAATCAAGTTTTTGTTAACCCTAATCGCCGCGGTAAGAAGTTAAAAGAGGGAAAAATGTTTTGGGGGTAAAACTGAGGGGGTGTGAAGGGTTATACGCGGGTTAAGTTAATGTGGGTCGGGTTGGGTAGAGTTAAGTTAGGTAGAGTTAAGGTTTGTAACCACATAGGCTGACTAGGATTAGTTTATCCATGTGGACCAGTTAAATCATGCCAAATAGGATTAGTTTTGGCCCACAATACACACTTGGCATATCCGTTAGTTTTTAGGGTATATTTTTACAAAAAATTAACGGTGAGGGTATTTAGTTACGCATAGGTGGACGAAGGGTAATATTGAACAATTTCCCATACGATAGGGGTATTTTTGGCCATTTTCCGTTCTTTTTTTTATAGAGTGTCATCTCACTCTACCCAAACTCCACTTATGTGATTACACTGGGTATGTTGTTGTTGTTGTAGTAGTGCAATACTGTGTCTGTAGTGGAGCTTCGAGGGGCAACTTCTAACATTGTGGTTACTTTTCAAATGTTGGCTATTCATCGATTAGAGCTCTAAAAGGTGGTTACCAAACCAAAATTTGAGTGGATAAGAGGGCTTTCCACCGGCCCATTGTAGCTGTCGTTGTTGACAATCAATTCAATTCAATTCAATTCAATTAGAGGTGTTTGGTAAATAAACACACTTCAGTGAAATGAACATAATTACTTGTAAACAAATTTGTAGATATCAAGCTCACGATATGTCTCCCTCTACCGGACATGATAAACAAAGTAATGATATACTTACATTTCTATCAAGCTAAATTGAAGTTAAATAAATAATAATCTTTTTTTTTTCTGTAGGTTCTGCGAAGAGAGTTGCAGTCATTGGTGCTGGCGTTAGGTATTTCAATTTTTCTATAGTTGCTATTCTCTTGCATGTTCCCAGCTTCTGCAATTGTTCTATCCCATTAAGTTTTTTTTGTTATTCTTTCTATTTAATTGCTTATGGATAATAGCTAAGTATTCAATAATTCCCACCTACCTAAGCTTGGGTGGGTAGAGTTACCTATGTTGGTGGGAGGTATCGCCTCACAACCATGGTCTAAGTTCAATTTCTGGCAGAACTGAGGTCATTAGTTTTTCTCTTCTTTTGTTTTCCTTCTTCAAGATGGTTTTATTGTTGAGTTCTATTCGTCGAGCTTAAAAAATGGTGTTGCAATAAAATGTGTTATCGTTTTTTAATTTTCCCTCTTTTGTTGGATCATTTACTTTTCGAGTTGTCCTTTCTAGTTGCCACTAACTTATTTCATATTCAAGTGGACTTGCTGCAGCACACAAGTTGAAAATCCATGGGTTGAATGTCACAGTATTCGAAGCAGAAGGGAGAGCTGGAGGCAAGTTACGAAGTGTGAGCCAAGATGGCCTGATATGGGATGAAGGGGCAAATACTATGGTCTGTTAGTTCCTAACTTTCCATTTGGATTCCATGCACGTTAGCAGACTTCGCGTTTCATTATTTCCACCATAGATATGTTGTTCTGATGCTAGTAAAAACAATTATCTTTTGACCTTCTGCAGACTGAAAGTGAAGACGGTGTTACATTTTTGCTTGATTCTCTTGGACTCCGAGAAAAGCAACAATTTGTAAGGCATTCTGTTTTTATTATGGGTCATCACCTTTACAGAAAAGGCTTTGGTTCATTCTTGTCCTATTGGATAAGCTTTAGAACTTTGGAAATTTTGATGAATTAAGACTTCAAGCTCAGGTTTTATTTGCGGCAAGATTCGAGTGCCTAAAAACTGCTTCTCCGTGCTTTTGCTCTGCAGCCACTTTCACAGAACAAACGCTACATTTCCAGAAATGGTACTCCTGTACTGGTAAGTTTAGTCCGCGGCAAGCTTATCTACTGCATTTTCCTACACTGCTCTGCAATACTGGCGTACTTCTAACATGTTGCTTTTGGAGTTTTGTGATTAATCATGTCCTAAGCTAGATTTTTAATTTCAGCTACCTTCAAATCCAATTGAGCTGGTCAAAAGTAGTTTTCTTTCAACTGGATCAAAGGTATGCTGGTCTACCTATCTTTGTCATTTAAATATAGATTTTTCAAAGGCCATGTTGTGCCTTTCAATTTGCACCATTAGGAAATGTTTTTGAAACATCATGTCTGGCTATATGTGAGTAGCAATCATATCTTCGAGTCTTGTTGTTAACTCTGCGGAGCCATGAGTTGATCAATTAGGATAGCTATGAGAGTACCGTGCACCAAAATTTGTTTCTTGAATTGAGCAATATCTTCTTCATAGATTTTTCTACTGTCTGTAAAATGCATATTTCCTTGTTGATTAAAAAGTGTTAAATTTTATAGTGCTTCCAAGATAAAGACATGGTAAACTGTGTGCAGAATTATTAAGAAGCTTAATAAACTTTGGGGCTAATACAATTGGGGTATTTGATTTTTTGTCGGAAGTATCATGAAATAGGAGTATGTTTCTTCCAAAAACATGGTTTATCCAATGAGGTGATTTCTTGAATGTAGACCCAAATATCAGTTGGCAGATGTGCTTGGTCTAAGTGATTTAGCCAACTACTTCCGGATACAATAACATATTTTGGTTTCTGAAGTTTGGGACGCAAGCTTGGTATTTGTTGAGTTCAAAATGTTTTGTATAGCTTTTTGGTGAGTAGAAGGAACACTATTGTTTTATAACTTAGATGACAGGCCAGAAAACTTGAATTCAATGTTTTTTATGACATTGGGCTTGAATCTACTTTCATGAAATTCTCGAGAAAAATGTATTTACCATCTGTACATTCCTTTTTCATCTTATACCTCATTTTTTCCGTATATCCTTCTGTAAACTATGTCGGTTACTTTGCAAGAATATTGTTTTATAGAGTAGCTTCATAACTGCAGCTTCAAATACTGTTGGAACCACTTCTATGGAAGAATAAAAAGCTCTCAAAGGTGTCTGACACGCACGAGAGGTATATGATGCGGTTCAACCTCTCCGTGAAATTACATGCATTTCTGGTGATGCTTAATTTCATGTTTAGTAGTTCTTTTGTTTGGACATCTTGGAGGCCTAGAGCTTTTATTAGTTGTATAATATTGTAAATACTTGCTGCTCTGGAGCATCAAATATTCAATTTGCAGGTCCATTTCAATTTGAGTTCTTGATTTGTAGAGTCTATCAATTCCACATTTTAGGTAGAGTTTGCAGACTCAAACTGATTTCTCTGTCCAATTTGTGTTAGTTCTCCATCTATAAGATTGTTCATATTGTAGCATCCAGAAGTAAATTGCTGTCAAATTCGGACATTTTACCACCCACTCTGGCCTTTTTTACTATTCAATGGTCTTCAGCCTACTGCTTATGTATTTTACTCTATTGAGTTTAAGCTTTTATGCTCAGATGATCTGTTGAAGTTTGAAGGAAAATGTTTTGTTCCCTAAATGTACAAGATATTCTACCCGAACTAGTTTTGTGCATGCTCTTTGTATAATTTCGGCTTTTGGAAATCTAGCCGTTGTTTATACTTTATAGCAGCAATTACCACTGTAGTGTCTACATGGACATGTTATCTCTTTCATAATCTGCATTCCAATGGTGATTGTTTTATTAGCTGCTTCAGATTCACATGCTGTTGCATGTACTGATAAGTACATTTTCTTGGTATAATGTGCTCTCAACTTTGTCAGTCCACTTGTCATTTGACCTCCAAATAAATAAAAGTTATTGACATGGTTGTGATACTTTCCCATATTATATGCAGTGTCAGCGGATTCTTCCAGCGTCATTTTGGGAAGGAGGTCTTTACTCGACTTTATCTCTCTGTTCCTCAAATCTTCTGATATTCCAGCAAAAAAAAGAATAAAAAAAAGATCGCGATGTAGATAATAATTTTAATTTTCAGCTACAGATGTACATCAATATGTTTGCTTGTTACGGTCTAGGTTGTTGACTATCTAATTGATCCTTTTGTTGCGGGCACGTGTGGTGGTGATCCCGAATCGCTTTCTGTGAGTATCCATTTATATCTACTTCTCTGTCCATCCTCTTTTTGTTTGAACAAATATCAGAGAGAATAAGATAATAAGGTCAATACCATTCTATCATTTAATCGATTTCTCGAGCTACATTCAAGTGTAGAAGGTAAAATGGGGTCAGACAACGTAAACTGGTCGTTTTTATGAGCCATGGATGTAGGTCATAACTTGTTAACTAAACATCATTCTTGCTATGAGTCAAATTTCATTTCTTTCTCTCTCTCTCTGAAACAGATGCACCATTCATTTCCAGAGTTGTGGAATTTAGAGACAAGGTACGCACTTCCAAATTTTCCCATCATATAGGTTGGCAATCTTTTTCCTGGCTTTCTTGTCCTATAGTTGCAGAGTGCTACTGTAAAAATCTTACTGTTGATTGAGCAAATTGTCTTTTATCATGCAAATAGCTCTCTTATGGCATTTGGTGTCAATTGCTAGGTTTGGCTCAGTCATAGTTGGGGCGATTCGATCTAAGTTATTACCTAATAGGGAAAAAAACCAAGGGACGCCCAGGTCTTCAGCAAATAAGAAGCACCGGCGGGGATCTTTTTCATTTTTGGGCGGAATGCAAGTAAGTCCTCTTTTCCTTCATTAACGGGCAGAAAAGATAAATGATTATAGCCCCATTTCTTATTGCATCATTTGGCCCCAGAGCATCTGACGTTGCTAAAACATGAACTTTACAAACTAGTTTGAGTTTTTTTTTTTATTTTTTTTTTTATGAAGTATTAGTTTGAGTTGCATTTCTTGCCTCTGTTAGGTTGATTGCTTACATTAAGTTTCTGACATAAGAGGTAGGTGTAAATAGTAAAGGGATGATATATCAAACTCCGCTGTTTCCATCCCTTCTCTTAGTCTTTTTCTTGGGCATTGTTGTTCATGAAAAATATCATTCGTGATGTATCTCTTTAGGTGAGAGCTAGATAAAAGGTGCAGTACACTTGATCCTTTGATTTCTGTTAAATGTCATCTTTCATGTTATTGTTATCTCATCCAAATGTTTGCAGACACTTACTGACGCAGTATGCAAAGATCTCAGAGAAGATGAACTTAAGCTAAACTCTAGAGTTCTGGAATTATCTTGTAGCTGTAGTGAGGACTCTACAATAGATAGCTGGTCAATTGTTTCTGCCTCGCCACACAAAAGGCAACCAGAAGAAGAATCATTTGATGCTGTAATTATGACGGTGAGTCACTGGAATGATTGAGTCCTTCATTCAATCTCAGTCTGATGACAAATGATTGCTCAAGTCTTGTAATAATGAACTTGCGAACTCCTGAGTACTGTGCAGATGTCAAGTCTTGCCGTTATTGACTAAGCTTCTGTAAATTAGGCCCCACTCGGCGATGTTAAGAGTATGAAGATTGCTAAGAGGGGAAATCCATTCCTCCTCAACTTTATTCCGGAGGTTTGTGCTTCTGTGGCTTTTTGGTGTTAACTATATAGTATGGACATTCTTGCTTTGTGAAATTAACCTCATGTGGACAAATGAAATTAAGTTACATGGTAATGCACTCGTCTCCTCAGTTAATGCTTTGAAAAGTGAACATGCAAAATAAGTGGGTCTCATTTGCAAGTGAAATAGGTGCAGAACAACTATCTACTTGGACTCCTATTTTCAGTCAATGCGTCTTGAGAAGAGATATTAGATGAAGGGTTAGAGTCTGAAGCTTTATGGTCTGTAACTGTATATAGGTGCATGAATTGTTATGTTCATTGGGCCTGTTGCAGTCTAGCTGAGTGTATATTGTGCAGGTTGATTATGTACCAGTATCTGTTGTTATAACCACATTTAAGAGGGAGAATGTAAAGCATCCCCTTGAGGGTTTTGGGGTGCTCGTACCTTCCAAGGAGCAAAGACATGGTCTCAAGACACTAGGTAATGTTTGGTAGTAGGCCAAAAAGTGTGGGAACTGGACAGTGTTGTGCCCTTAATACTCTACACTGCGTGCAGGCACCCTATTCTCTTCGATGATGTTTCCAGATCGGGCACCCAACAATGTCCATCTCTATACTACTTTTGTTGGTGGAAGCCGAAATAGAGAGCTTGCAAAAGCTTCAAGGTTTCTAAAATGTCAAATTGATTATAGTCTCCTTTACTTTGTCCCTATTATAGTCTCCTTTACTTTATGTTGCTGTTGACCTTTCCAGTTATGTAAAATTGTTATATTCCTGCGTTTCACAGGGCTGAGCTGAAAAAGATAGTAACCTCTGACCTTAAGCAGTTGTTGGGTGTAGAGGGAGAGCCAACATATGTGAAGTATGTGAATTCCTAGTATATAGCTGATCTATTTCAGCATATGTGGGGTTTTAAAAGGTTGGGATTCTAAATAGCTGGTTATTTCTTGACTGGCAGTCATATATACTGGAGTAAAGCATTTCCATTGTATGGGCATAACTATGATTCAGTCCTTGATGCAATTGACAAAATGGAGAAAAACCTTCCTGGCTTTTTCTATGCAGGTAATATTTCTATTTCCTGTTAATTAAATAGCATTTTTCATTTTTCTTCCAAAAGATGCAGCTTCTTCTCAACGACTAAGGGTCACCTTGTACGCTCTGCTAGACACTAGCTAGCGTTTGGACATAGATTTGGTTGAAACTTGAGAATTTGAGTTTTTGGAGTTGAGTTGAAAAATATTTTTTGGAATTTGAAGTTGTGTTTGGACATAGAATTTACTTGAAAAAATAGTTGAAGTTTTGTGAGTAGTTTTTCAAATTTCCCAAAAACTACCCAAAAACAACCTTTGAGCACTTTTTGAGTTTTTGAGACTTTTTTGGAGAAGTTTTGATGAAATAGCATAAACAAACAGTTTTTCTCCCAAAAACTCCCAAAAAATGTCCCCAAAAACTACAAACAAACGGGGGTATGTATCATGTATCCTCCAACTCGGTAAAAGCCTAGTGTTCTTTAGATTTCTATAGCGTTGTATATGCCTACTTCGTACTGATTAAGCGGACTTAAAATGTAGTTAAAATAGATTATTGCTGCTCTACTTTAACATGAGTCCTGCAATGCTAGGCAACCACAAGGGCGGATTGTCAGTTGGCAAAGCATTATCTTCTGGGTGCAATGCAGCAGATCTTGTTATATCATACCTTGAATCTGCGTCAGCTGATACCAAAAACCACAGCTGAGATCTATTTTTTCGTGCAGGTAATGCTTCATCTCTCTGACTCTCTCGCGCTGCCTCATTAGCTCACCTCATTTTTTAGTACAAGTTCCATGTAATCTAAATCTGTGACCGCTTTTCTTGTGGAGATTTGCAGATTTCCTAATGCTGATGAGTAATTGTGTCTCAATCCAGACACTCATTTCCTGCAGCTTGCTAGGTTGCTAAAATTGTTTAACTTTATCGCGAAGCGCAACTTTGACATGTAGCCAGCGACACAGCTCAAGCAGTAAACCCAGTCCTATATGACGGAGAGTTGCATTTATAGTGATTTCCGGTAGTTGTATAATTTACACACTCGTTCTTGTAGTGTTTTTACTAGTAGAAGTGGTTAATCTTCAACATATTAATAGGTCTTTTGGGCAGCTCTTGTCTCTAACGGTGAGTGGTGGCCTTACTTGCCAACGACTAATCTACATACTTAAAGTTAGTACTTCTTTGAACACACGGGATCCCTTTCAAGTGTATACCAAATAAGAACAATAATTGTATTTCGAGGTTTTCGATAAAGGCATACTCATCACGTGACTCCAATTTCAAGGTAAAAATAAAAAGGAGAACATGGCAGTTTTGTCGTCTGCCCATTGGTGGAGTTCTGTATTTTCCGACAAGATTGAATAACTTTATTCATCTTTCACTTTACGTCTTCATTGGAAGGGAATATATTGGTAACATCTCATGTTAAACGGGTTTTTGAACAAGCAAAACAGCGCGGGTTCTAGCTTTTTGGTAGCAGAGCGCACGCATATTCAATTAATTGTCTCACCCTCAAATTAAAATCATCAATCCAAATATGGGACATGAAATGCTTCTTTCGGAGTTAAACTTTTGTTTTGTCTATATTCCCAAAACAAAGTATCTCTTGTTTTCATTCTCATTCCCATAAGAGTGTCACGAGCCTACTCCTCTCTAATGACACCATCACACAAATAGTTCGTGCACCGCTTGTAGTCCCACCTGACTACGAGCCAGTCTGCTCTTTGTCCCATATTTTTAGGAAGCTTGTCTCAGTGGCTTAGCTTCAATTGTGTTGCCCCGTTGTAATCGATAGGGATGGGGATGTTTCATTATAGGCAGTCCTATATGTGAAACCAAAGTTTGGCTCACCACATCAGAATAACTGTCCGAATCAACAATCATCGAACACACTTTTCCCCTTGCTCTGCACCTCGCGTGGAAAAGATTTTCCCTTTAAACATCTTCCTCATCTTCCATGTTCATAGTGCTCTAAGTTCCTTCAGACCACTAGAAATATTTTCGGATGGTCAGCTTCGGTTGCCTCGTGACCGTCTTCATCATGATCAGATTGGTCAGTTCCTTCTCCGTTTTCAATTTTGAACTTCGACCCATCAGACACGAGTTCCTAAAAGCTCAAACAATTAGTAGAATCTAGAGTAGGAGAAGTACTCATAGATCTACTAACGAGGATTAACGAACACAAAGAAAGAAGAGAACCTAAGAGAATCTACCCCTTGTTTCCTCTTTCAGAGACCTTGGACTCTCCACTCTTGTACGGAAATGGAAGTGGTCCCTTCTTATCCACTTTAGGGTTTCTCCTTATCCATTTTCCTCTTTTCAGCTTTTCACCTGGGTTTTAGCAACAACGCTTAAACCCCTTTCTTCTTTAATGGAACAGTAAACTTTCTATTTCTGTTGTACGGACAATTTCAAGCTCGTTCACAGTCCAGTAATAAGGTGAGATTCAGATCGTTCTCTGTTGGTCTTAACCACGAACGGAACAACTTGAGCTCTAAGCAAAGCCAAAATCACTTCGCAACTGTACAATGTGTCAAGAAATTACTAATTTTCTGACGTACAGATGGTGGTTAGTGGCGGAGGTTCAAATTTTTAAACAATAATTCAAGAATTCATTTGGAATCCACCAAATGACACTAGTTTCATTAACAAGGTTCCACTCGGGATTGCTCACGACGGAGATAAATAGCTCACGGCTAAATTCAATACTCAACAACAACTTCCTAACAAATGAACTACTAAGAGGTTTATGAAGGAAGCCCCAAGGATAATGTCGTAAATTTAGCCACAAGTTGGCCTATCAAACAAGGCCACGCAGGGCCGAAACTAAGTATTATGGCTTGGGTGCTCTTCTGCCTCGGGCTCAAGTGTAGCCCTTTGGTTGCTCGTCGCCAATTTTTGGGGTTTTGTACAACATTTTATTAATGAGATTAGAAAATTCACGATTATCTATACCAAAAGACTCGCATTATTTTTAGTGCACTAAACTGGGATAACAATCGTGGAATTACTAATGGGATAAAACAATAAAATGACACATTTACCTTCCAAAGCTTTTCTCTAATGTTTTATAAAAAAAAACATTAAGCTCCCGTTTGGACATAGTTTTTCGAGGCATTTTTTTGCGAGTTTTTGAGCCAAAAAGTGTTTGTTTATGTTTTTTGAGCAAAACTTGTCCCAAAAACCCAAAAACTGGCCTTGAGCTGTTTTTGGGCCAAAAACTAACATTTATACATCAAATTTTATTTTCATAAGAGATCAAAGGCTCTTTTGAGCCAAAAAATTTGTTCCCAAAAAGTATGTCCAAACAAATTTTCATTTTCATATCAAACTTCACCCAAAAAGTGTTTCCCAAAAATTATTTGGAAATTTATGTCCAGACGCTAGCTAATAAAGAGGGTGTTTGAATTGTTGGGCAAACTAAACCACCCTCTAATAATTACCTACCAATATACTAAGTGGAGTATATCCTTTAAATAATGTACCTAATATAATGATAATCCCCTCAAACGTTTTCATAAGAAGGTGCATCGGTTGTCTCTCTCTATCCGGCGAATCCCACAGGTAAATTACTTGTCTTTATTTTTGCTCTCTGATTCAAGGTTTTCGGTTAGCTCTATTTTTTGTTTTTGCTTATAATCACTGCCTTTGTTTGTTCCAATTCGTCACTGGTAGTTAAAGCCCTAAAATATTTGATTCTTTGGACTAAATTTAAACGGATGTACCTTATGCTTATTGAACACCCCCCCCCCCCCCTCCTTACTCAATTGAGCTTACATATTTCGAAAGCATACAATTTTGACAGCCCAAATATTGATAGAGTAGTGCACTGTCACCGCAAAAGAAGACCGGTGCTAGAATTATCGTTTGGATAGTAGCTGGTAAGAACACAATGAATGAAAGTGGTTCTTGATGGAAGGATATATATTCTCAATCGCCAAAAAATATATGGTGTCACAATTTTTCACTGTAACTAGAGTAGGGTGTTGATTGCGTCCTTAGCGTGGAGATATTGGCACTGGAATGGTCACTGGAGAGATGACTGGTGCTTGAACTATCCTAAAGAGGGGAGCAGTGCGTGAATGATCGCTGTCTAACTATGAGGTCTCGGGTTCAAATCCCAGCGGAGACAAAAAATACTAGGTCTTTCAATCTTTCTTCCCATCTATCCAAGCCTTGATGGGTAGAATTACCCGGTACCTATTGTTGGTGGGAGGTGACAGGTACCCGATGAAATTAGTCGAGGTGCACGTAAGCTAGCCCCCTCACCACCATTATCAAAAAAAGAAAGAAAGACCAAGATTGTCCGAGATGAGCGACATGAATGATCGTTGCAAGAGGAGAAACACACCTTAAAGGTCGTCCAACAGAGTAAGGCGTGGCACTGGACACCGAAATGAAGAAGATAAGAAGAATATATTGACCGGCCAGGTAGCACACGTTGGCAAGAACCGCCTGCCTGTAGTGAAGCTGGTTGATATTAAAATAAATCTATCTTCTTATTCGCTAGGTGATCTTTACATAGGAGATTATCATAATTAATGCATAGTATCCTAGGATCTCCTCTAGGAAGTTCGATTAGATTTTCATTATTCACGTACAATGAATCTAGAAGCATATTCTCTTGATATTCTTACAGCATAAAGTTCAACCATCCTCTTAGCCCAACAATGTGATCAACTGATCATGAGGTTGATGGTTTTGGTCTAACTTCTTGCCTGGGAATATCTAGCTAGTGAAATGAGAAACTTAAAAGTCTGGACATTGTGGTCATGTTGGAGCATACACTTGAGCACTTGTGCTTTTGCTTTCAAACATGATGATAAGTTTTTATCAATCCTAATTTGAGATTTCAAGATATTCACAATGCCGTGGTTTCTAATAAGGAAGCTATCTTATTTTTATGCAAGATACCTGTAGGCTATAAGTGTTGGCTTTCAAGACCTGGTATTACTTCTCCTGATTTACGGGCGGGGTGTGGCAGCAGGAGAATACATATATGCTGTTTGTAGTGAAATAAAGTTTGTATGATTACTGAAAAGTGTTTATAGCGTGTCAGTATGCTATAGGAAAACTAATGAAAGTAGGCATATGCGTGAACGGTAGATGCTTAGCATGTATTATTTGTGCACCATATTACTGTTGTACCACAGAGGCACAGACACAAATTTCAGTTTGGAACTATGGCGCCTGAATGCCTACAGATTAATTACCAATAGTGTGCTTCCTTACTACCTATAAAAACTAGTGTGCTTACAATTTTTTAAATCTGGTCGAGAAGCTCAGTGTTTTTTGACTCTCCTGACAGAAATGTCTGCATATGATAATGTGGTTGGCGGGAAGTTGAAACTAAAGGGAAAAGCATTGGATGTAAAAGCTCCTGGAATGAAGAAAAAGAAAAAGAAACAAAAGAAGGAATATGATCAAATCTCCCAGGTTACAGAAAATGAGCTTTCAACAGGTGAGTGGTGATACCTTGAGGTACAGAGAGTTTTGTGATTTTAGTGTTCCTCTTAACTGAGTCCTCCCACCATGTTTCTGCTTTCAAGTTAAGGGTACTGTTAAAAACTGATAGATGATAGCTAGTCCATAATGGGTTGAACAGTGTTGTGATTCAAACTGATGGTCCTAAAATCCCAATTTTTTTATTGGAAAAATGTGTGTGCATGGTAGAGTTTAGTGCTATGATAGCTAGGTCTAAAAGTTGTGATTTAACTACTCTTAACTACATTAACCCTTCTAAGAACTTTGAGGAACTACAATGTTTGACAAATTCCAGCAATACTGAACTTCATTTAATGGCTAGATCTTGTTCTCATTGTTTCCAAACAATATGGAGTGAGTAACTGAGGTACATTCCACCTTCCGGCCTAGATAAAAGAATAAAAACATTTCATCTTGTATGCTTCTGTGAGATCATAGGTGTATCTTGTCTACCGACTTCACTAAATGTTTCTGACTGAATGCAGATGGTGGTAGTGTATCTGTAGATGATCCCACCAAGGAAGAGACTACAGATGTGACTATATCTACTGGTGAAGGAAATGCCGGTCGCTGGGATGATAATCTAACCCCTGCAGAGAGGCGATACATAGAACAAAGAGAGCAGATTGACAAGCATAAGATGGCCAAGACTGCTAATAAGTCACATCGTGACCGTATAGAAGATTTCAATCAGTACTTGGCGAACATGAGCGAGCACTATGACATCCCCAAAGTCGGTCCTGGCTGATTAAGAACAAATCAGAATTTTGCTGCATCTCTATATCTCATTCATGGTTGTTTTGTTTTAGCATCTTCAGCAGCTACTTTTTTGCATTTTTGTATTAATGTAACTTAGCAGTTTCCTTGGTTACAGTGTCTGCCTGACATGTTCACTTTGAGGTTGAACCTCACAATGGTGTTGCCTAAAGGATGTAATTTACAAATTGTACTCAAAATGAAATGCATGTCTTTATTTTTCGTTTTTTTATCTATGGTTGAAAAGGCTATCTTTTTATTATTTCTATTCTATTTTATGATGACTGTGAGACTGGTATTCATGAAGTGTACTCTCTATTTTTCAAGCAAGTGACAGACTTGTAAATCGACCAAATCATCAAACACTTGAAATAACAAAAGTAATATGAGTGTGTTGTTGTCCATGGTTGCTTGCTTAATGGTTAAGTGATAATGTTGTCATCATTTTGGGAGTTAAATAATTTTTAGTGGATTATACAGTATTTGCAAACATTCACTAATCACGGCATAGCAAACCATTCATAATTTATGGCATGAACAAAACAAATCATATATTCACAAATCTGAGTAGCTACTAGCTAGCACGTGAACCAAACTGCACTTCCCATAGTGTTTGTTAAGATTTGAAGCATGTAGTTGCGAGTACAACTTCTACTTTAGGACAAATGGAGAAAGCCATTAATGGTTAAACCCAAAAGAGTAAAAGTAGTCAAGTACACGACACCCACCTGCCCCCCTCCCCTCGACCTTTGGGATTTTCTCCATTTCTTTTATTACTGAGCTACTCCCTCCGTTCCAATTTATGTGGCACCATTTGATAGGGCACGGAGTTTAAGAAAATAGAGATTGATCTTGTTAAATATCAATTTTACCCTTGTAAAAGTAAGAGATAAAAGATTTGAGTAATAAAAAAGTTGTTGGTACTTGGTAGTTTTAAAAGTATGTAGGGCCCAACAAGGGTAAAATAGAGATGATGCATTAAAGAATTGTCAAATAAGGAAAGGTGCCACTTATTTTGGAACAAACAAAAAAGGAAATGGTGCCACATAAATTGGGAGGGAGGGAGTACTAATAAATAAACTGATCCCTTTATTCAATAAGGAAAAAGACATTCTTTTCTCAGCTCACTCTGCACTTTGTCACTCAACAAGTCACAAGCCTTAAACAACTCAAACAGCTCACTCTGTACCTGTTTTTTTTGGTTCTTCCTCACATGTTGTCTCTCTCACTAATGAAATGATTAATCCTTCTGCTCTGTAAAGGTACAGTCTTGGCCACATTTCTTTGATTTTCTTTTCCAGTGCTCTCTTGAAGTTTCTCTGTGTTCCTTAGTAAAAATCTTGATATTACCAACTTTTGTGAGCTTGTAATGTAGCTAGTTAATCTTTTTGGCTTAATACTATGTGGGGTTACTCTCATTTGTTTCCTCTTCTTGCCTGACATTGTTTCTTTTTGTTCCTTTCTGAGTTCTTGTGTACTTAATGTGTTCAAGAATGTGTGGTTAGTTAACTTAAGCATCCAAAAGTTAGAACTATCAAGTCCATGGTAGCTGATTTGTCAAGGAGATGGGGCATTATGTCGACATAGATGTGCAAGCATAAGGACACTGAACGAGTAACTTGAGTTTCTAAGTATGTGAAGTCATTAAATTCTTCAAGTTATACTAACTTGAGAATGCTACTTTTGTTATATTGCAATATACATGTAAGTCAGGCATTTATTGTTGCTCCCAAAGTAGCTTGAAGTGATTGCTACTCATTTTTGTGCAGGCTCATATCGTCCGGTTGAAGACCATTCTGTAACTGTGTTTTTTAAATCATGGTTTTGGGATTAAAGGCCAGAACTAGGAATGGCCCCTCGGTTCAAGTTGATTATCTAATCCATATTAAGGAGATTAAACCTTGGCCACCCTCGCATTCATTGAGAACGCCTCGTGCTGTTCTAATTGAATGGGAACATGGAGATGAGCACTCTGGATCCACTAATCAAGTTGTGCCATCGTTTGAAGATGGTTCTGGTATTGGTGATGGAAGAATTGAATTCAATGAGTATTTTAGACTTCCCGTGACATTACTGAGGGAAACTTCGGTTAAAGGTGGAGACGGATACACTTTCCAAAAGAATTGCATCGAATTCCACTTGTATGAACCCCGTTATGACAAAACTGTGAAAGGTCAACTTTTAGGAACTGCTATCCTCGACTTTGCAGAATATGGTGTTGTTAGAGAGAGTTTGAGCATATGCCCTCCCATTAACTGCAAGCGAACCTACAGGAACACCGCACAGCCCCTTCTCTTCCTGAAAATTCAGCTAGTTGAGAGGAGTCGCATGAGGCCATCCTTGAGGGACAGCTTAAAAAGAGAAGCATCAATGGACCGAAATGGTTCTCTTTCAAGATTACTGAGTGAAGAATATGCAGAGGAAGCTGAGTTTGCCTCATACACTGATGAGGATACTTCATCGCACTTATCATTGCCTGTTTCTTCTTCAGCCAACGGATCAAACTATGGTTCACCTCCTCAAGGAGAGGTATATTGCTTAGTTTTCAGTCTATAATGTATAGTATAATGCTTACTTTTCTATCAACGTTGTCTGCTGTGGAATTTCTTTTTATCTGAATAGGATTCTTCCTTTCTGTTACTTCCAAAATCCATGACACAGGACCTTTTGCAGCAATTTTGCATTCAGTACATACTGTGAATAGAAGAGGCAATGTCTACTGCCATGGCATGCTTTTTAAAGTTAAAATTGCTTTTTACAAGTTTGTGTCATTACAACATGATTGGTGGTTGTAATATATTGCTTTTCTAATGCTATGAAAATCTCAAGTAGTTTGATAGCCAGCTGGCATAAAATTGCAGGATAGATCTGAGGGGGTACAAAGTAGTCCTGGACAAGATAAAGATGAAAATGCCCTAAATAATGAGAAAAGGTTTGCAAATATGGACGAGAAGCCAGAGACAAAATTTCTACCTAGTTTGAAAGGAAGTTTATCGCACTCCTCAGCTGATTTGTCTTCTGAGATCTCAAGGAAAATTGGTGGTTGCAGTAGCATTCTGTATTCAACATCAAATGTGAGTGATACAACTGGGGACACCCAGGGCGCCTGCATGATAATCAAACAGGACAAACAAGTACAGGTTGTGGAACAAACTGCAGCCAATGGTGAATGTAGTAGTGAAATATCCAGTACGGAGAGCTCTGAGGAAGACTGGCTCGATGCTCATCTAGCTGAAATAGCCTGTGTGATTCCACACATCACAAATGAAAGTGGTAACTTTGTGAACATGGTTAGTAATTTCTCCAATTGCGAGATTGAAGAGAACACTTCAACTCCATTAGTAAATGGGCTGCGTGATGCTACAAGAGCTGTTGTTACCCACAATGGTTCTATTGAAGGTGAAAACTGTGAGGATCATCAGGAAAATAGACAAGAATGGGGTCTACATGATGGAGAGAAACACCAGGAGAATGGACAAGTAAAAGAAATTTCTGAAGATGAAGGGCAATGCATAAAGGATGAGTCAAGCAGTTGCTTCCCAGAGGAGGATACTATAAAACATAACTTGAAGGAAGCTGATGCAATTTCTGCTTACTGGGGCAGTTCTGGAGCAAAGAGTAGTACCCCCCATAACGAGATATTAAACCATGTAATGTCAGTCAGGAAATCACCAGAGTCAAATAGGCTTAATGGATCTGCTGCGAGTAATCAGCTTCTAGTTCAAGACACTCAGAAAGGTGCCAGAGGTTTTCCAAGGAATGAGAGAAAAGATCAAAAGGTGTATCCAAGGGACACAACAAACATTCTTTTGGAGAGCAAAATCCATAAGTTGGAGGAACGAGTAAAGATGCTTGAACGAGAACTCAGAGAAGCTGCTGCTATTGAAGTTGGCCTTTACTCAGTTGTTGCAGAGCATGGATGTTCCACGAATAAGGTTCATGCTCCGGCAAGACGCTTGTCTAGGTTCTATCTACATGCCTGTAAAGAAAACTCTGTATTGAAAAGGGGAAATGCTGCTAAAAGTGCTATATCTGGAATTTATTCGGTTGCAAAGGCATGTGGAAATGATGTTGCTAGGTATTTTTCAGTTATCATCTTCTGATTTATTATGTGAGTTCAGCGAGCAGTTGGAGTTTCTATCTCCACATGCAATGCTGCCTAGGTGCCTGTAGAGTCATTTTATTTATTAGTTGGCTTTCCTAGGCAACCGAAGTGTACGGTTTTTAAAGGATTTGATATGAAAACCTAGGTAGCTACCATATAGCTGCTATCTGAAATTCTTATTAATAATAGTCTCCAGAAATAATGACCCGTGGTTCCTTATCTATGAGATCTAAATCCAATGAATCTCTAAGTATTTATCTCATCAAAGCAAATATGTTAAGCTGCATGCACAAGACAGTTATTTTCGTTTTTCCTCATACATATCACTTATGTTGTCTGAGCACAGGTTAACCTTCTGGCTATCAAATTCAGTGGTGCTGAGAGCAAGCGTAACCAAATTCTATGGGCAGCAGCAGTTACCTCTTTCTTCTGAAACTATGCCTGGAAAAGCTGCTCTCAAGGACCAGAGGAAATTCTCTCCACTCAAGTGGGAGTCTTACTCCAGCAATGGTGATGTTTGTGAGAATTTAGGCAATTGGGAGGACCCTGTTACATTTATAAGAGCACTTGAGAAAACAGAGGCCTGGATATTCTGCCGCATCATTGAATCCATTTGGTGGCAGGTCTCTCTCTCTCCAACCTCCCACAAGCACAGTCGCAGAAAATGAAATCACAAAAATGTCATTAATTGAATTTTGAACCTGAAGAATCATTAACCATCCATTAATTCAACCCTGTTCTGTTCATTTGTTTGTTTCTTCAGACTCTCATCCCACATATGCAATCTGGTATCGGTAATAGGACTTCTGGTTCAGGTGCTGACGAGCATGGAAATTTTTCTTTGGATTATTGGAAGAAGGCCTTCAAAGATGCCTATGAAAGGATTTGCCCTGTTCGAGCTGGAGGACATGAGTGTGGCTGTTTGCATTTGCTCTCTAAATTGGTATTGATCTGGCCCATCTTTCATTCCATATTGTACATGCTCCAGTTTTTTGGAATCATAAACATGTAGTTACCATTCTTTGTAGCACTTCTCGGGCAAATTTGCCTAATTTAATAGCAGTTAGTTTCTTATACTAATTAATATGGGGAGAAAGACTGTCAAAGAAACTTCCTTACGCTAGGGGCATTCTTTGTACTGGGAAAAAGTACTTTTGCTTATATTGTAGAACCAAAATCTCCTGCATTTCCAAGTTTTTTTTCCAGCATACTATCTTTTCTTTGGATGGGTTTGATATGAATCAAACTCCGATGATCGAGATTTTTGTCCATCTTGCTGCTAATAAATGTTCTTGGAAACCAGATAATGGAACAATGTGTGGCTAGATTGGATGTAGCTATGTTCAATGCTATCCTTCGAAAGTCTGCTGATGAGATGCCTTCAGATCCTGTATCAGATCCCATCAGTGATGCTGAGGTGCTTCCAATTCCACCTGGAAAAGCTAGTTTTGGGGCAGGTGCCCAACTGAAAAACGCGGTGAGCATCATGGGTGAACTTTTCCAGTTAAAAGTTTAAAATGTAGATCTGATTGTAAGTCTACTCCTTATCTTGATGCATAATAGCACGAATATTTCCCTTTGTCACTTCTCTCCCTTACTACCTCAACAAAAAACTCCTTTGTTCATAGCAGATCATCTAGTAGACTAATCATTCACTTATATTAGTTCTGCAAACCAGTCACTCTTCTTTACTTTTCTTTCCTCAATCTTTTACCATGTTTTACACCATCCTATCTTTCTTTTAGGTACATTTTAATGAACATGTGAGATATATTGATGTTTTTGTCACATGGATTGCAGATTGGGAATTGGTCTAGATGGCTCACTGAACTTCTTGGCACCGGGGATGGCAACTCAGTAGATTATGAAAATAGAGCAGATAATGACGACGATGGGAGTGAAGAATACGATACCTCTTCCAAGTCCTTCTATCTACTTGACGCACTGAGTGATCTTATGATGCTTCCAAAGGATATGCTGTTAAGCAGGACAATCAGAAAAGAGGTTGGTTCTCTTGAGAGCATCATGTTTATCCATTTCTGCGTTCGGAGAGTTTGTGTTTTTCTTTCCCCTCATTTGTGGTGGTACTTGCCATATTACTATTCAGGTCTGTCCCACATTTGGTCCGATTATAATTAGAAGAGTTCTTAATGTTTTTGTCCCGGATGAGTTTTTCCCTGATCCAATACCTGAAGTTGTACTTGAAGCTCTTAATTCAGAGGTAACCTCATCTCTTTGACTTTCTTCATTTTGCAATGCTAGAGTTAAGTTCATCTTTTAGAGTGTCTTTGTTCAATTTTCCAAGTAGATTTTGAAACAAGTTGTCCAATTAAAGGCTGAAGTAAAGCTGACGAGCTTAGCATTCTATTATTACAATGAACCGAGTATTCTTTCTGGTTAGGATCCTTTTGAGGCTGAGGAAGATTCTGTCATGAGCTACCCATGCACAGCAGCTGTTGTAGCTTATAAGCCGCCTTCATCAGCTGCAATTGATGGTTTATTAGGTGACGTTAGTAGCCATTCCAAGCTGAGACGAAGCAGATCTTCAGTGCTCAAGAAGTCATACACAAGCGATGATGAGCTCGACCAACTGGATATGAACTTTATCATCTCTGAGGGCATTGAAGTTTCACCTTTTGCAAAACCCAGTAGGATATCAAAAGCTAGTGGAAATGGACATGGACATGCTGTTAGATATCAACTCCTTCGGGATATATGGTTAAGAAGTGAATAATATGATTTTGATCTGTGAATGTTTAAGCAAGATGTATCAATATATGAATTTAATAAAATAAATAGAATCTTTACCTTATTTACTTCTAGTCACTGAATGATTTGCAGGTTAGGTGATTGCTGCATTTTTTTGTCATTTTATACCTTACAACAAGAATTTGGCTTATGCATGAACAACCTCAAGTATTGTTTGCAAAGTTTTTCAATAAGATAAAAAGGTAAATTATATTATAAGTTCTCCGCAAGGTAAAAAGGTAAAGGCATAGATGCGTAAATTTCAACCCTTGTGGGCTGAAGTTGAACTTCAACCCTTGTGGTATGAAGTTCAACCCACAAGGATTGAAGTTCCAAAAAGTGGCATCTCATACAAAACCAATAAAAAAAAGTGGCCTCAAAGCAAAGACTAGTGGCAAAATTGGCAACTGAGCGAAATTTTTACCTATTTTACATGTAGCCAGGGAGACCAAAACCTGCGATTTTACTAGAAATGATTGAATAAATGATTTGGTAGCTTCGTTTTGGAATGACTATTGACACCCCTAGCTTGTATTCCCTCTGTTAAAAAAAGGATGACATGTTTCGGATTTCGAGAGTCAAACGAGTTCATTTTAACCGTGAATTTGAATATATAATCTTTAAATTTTTTGAAACGATATTCATATATTTAAAAACTACATAAAAAGTACTATAAGTCACTATAATTAATAATTCAAAATATTTAAAAGATATATGAAATTATTACGGTCAAAGATAAACTCATTTGACTCTCGAAATTCAAAACATGTCATCCATTATGGAATGGATGGAGTATTATGTGACTACATGGTAAAATAAATTAAAAGAAAGGGTGAAAATCATTTACACCCCCCAACTTTGAGTTAAAAATCAAACTCCCCCCTCAACTATGAACAATGATCAATTTTCCCCCTTTTTTCAATAAACTTTTAAAAATTCCTACTTTACCCTTAAGATTATCAAACCTTTTAATTTTTTTCTATTTCATTAATATCATAATATATTTTATTCTATTCTAAACTTATATAATAAAAAAATATTATAATTAAAATAAAAAAGAGTGAATAATAATTAAAGCATAAAATGTAATGATTTCATCAATAAAATATATGATGAGAATAAAGTATAGAAATAATTTTACTTGTATTAGTACTTTACGAATAAAAAAATAAAACTCAAAATTAATCTATTGCACAATAGAAAATAAAATTTTAATGCATGAAGTATTAGAGGAAATTATTGAAGATAGAAGTATATTCTATATAAAATAAATTTATTAATTTATATAAAATGAATTTTAAATAATTATGTAGATTATATTTCATCACAGAGGCAAACCTCACATAGTGGGTTAAGTGCACTGGTACTCGCCAGCTTGGCCAAACTTTCTGCATTTATGTGTTGATTTCCTTGAAAATAGACATATATATTAAAGTGGCAACCATAGAACATAATTATTTTTGAGTGCATTGGTCAATTATAGTTGCAATACTTTCATCTTTTTTAGTGTACCCGCCATATTTTGAATTCTTCTGCTCTCTTCTTTATTTTATTTTTATTCATACATTATAAATAGTGGCACCCGTAACTTCCAATTCTTGAGTCCGCCTCTATTTCATCAATGATAACTAAAACTCAAAAATCTATCTACACGATACAGAATGAGAGAATATACTTTGTGGCAAATTCATATTTAAACATATTGATAATATTGATGAACTTAAATTATTTTCTAAATCTATAAATTATTTAAATTATAGGTAAAATATTTTGATTAAAAAATTATATATAAAAACATATCACATAGATGAGGTTTGAAAAATGGGAAGGACAAAATGGACATTGTATAGGATAAAGTGGGGAGTTTGATCATTGTTCATAGTTGAGGGGGGAGTTTGATTTTTAAACCAAAGTTGGGGGTCAAAATGATTTTCACCCTTAAAAGAAATATCAAAACAATTTAATTTTTGTCTTGCGTATAAAATTATGCACATCTTTTAACAAATTTTTCATGACCATAGAAAATTAGTTGGTTTATAAGTTTTACCGAACCAGCTACATATGGGTCATATTTAAACTTACAAGCAAATATATTTTCAATTAAAAATAATAAATGAACAATTAAACTTTATGATGAAGTATTGATCCTGCAGAAAAATTTGACAATTAGATTTTCACACAAAATCGTTAAATGGGGAAAAGATATAAATAGTAGTAGTGCCGTAAAATTATGGACCCGGGCGATCAGGAATGGGGCCCATTGGTATCCCCAGTCCCTTTATGTTCCAATAAAAAGACTTGTAAAATAGTACCAAATAAATAAATAAAACCCCTTCGGCCTGAGCAGCAAAGCAAAAATTGAAAAACCCAGCAGCAGTAGATCACAGAGAGAGAGAAAAAGAAAGAATGGTGTATATAACGGCGTGGGATGAGTTTGTGGAGAGATCTGTTCAGTTATATCGCGCTGATCCTCACAAAGTAATTAAAAATCTTCTCTTTTGTTACTTATATTATATTCTTCATGTTATTTAATTTAATTGATATATACGGTTGTTGTTACAGACAAGGTATGTGATGAAATACAGACACTGTGACGGTAAATTAGTTCTCAAGGTCACCGATGATAAAGAGGTACCTTTTTAATTTATGTATATTGACATAACATAATAATACTTGAGGCTAGGCTCTTATTACTGCACCCCGAAACTGTTAGCTCCTTTGTTAATCGATGGAATATAACTTAGTGAAGGTTAGGTTATAAGAGTATTCAAGATTTGCAATACGCCCTGGCTTTGGTCTAGTTGTAAGAGCTCAGTTTGTGATTTATGTTTAGGTTTAGGACCCCAACACAAACAAACAACAATGTATTTAAGTGGAGAAGGGTAGAGATGGGGTCTATTATCCATCATTCTCCACTTCAATACCAGCCTTGGGTCACACAGGATTCGAACTCGTCTTGTGCCAACGATAGATTCTCTGTTGTACTGTCTTTTTAATTGAACCAAAGTTTTGGAGGCCTCACTAATATCCTTTTCCCTTCATCCAGTTTTCATCTTTTCTCTTTCTTTCTTTATAAGATAATCATGTATTCTGGTGTGTATTAACTCAAAACTAGGTGGGTAGTGGGCTCGCCCCTCTTCCCTTCTCCACTTAAGTATCAGATTATGTTTCCCAGCAAGATTCTAACTTGTGCTGTGTGCATACCACAAGTTCTGTGATGTACGCCTTTCGCTGTTCAATTAAAGCCTCGGGGGCAACTTCTCTCTGATTATCTAACTTGTGGTTAACTTGTTACTCTTCGGCTCTTCAAAAAAAAAAAAAAGAGAAGATTTTGAATTACTTTGAGAACTAATTTACCATCACAGTGTCTGTATTTGACCACATAACATGTCTGTAACAACAACCATATATATCAATTACTAAATTAAATACATGAATAATTTAATAAAAGAGAAGATTTTGAATTACTTTGTGGGGATCGGCGCGATATAACTGAACGGATCTCTCCACACACTCGTCCCACGCTGTTATATACACCATTCTACTGCCTAATCACCAAAGCGTCTCTCGCCAATTCGAGTTTTTTTTTTCCTTCAGATTTTGTTGTTTGCTCACGGAGGAGTTATATATATATGTATATATATATTTTATGGTGTTTCAAAAGTCTTTATTGTTGGAAGACAAAAGGGACTTAATGGGCTGGGAATAAGCGGGGCCTGTTTCGGTCGAAGTGCACGTAAAAATTTCGTGTAGGGGCCTGTTTGGCGCGCTACTTGATTTGTAGCCGTCAAAAACAAATTCGCCGAGAAATAGCCACCTCCGGACAGATCCCAGTATAAATATTGGGGCTTTGAACAAGTTTTGTTCAAATACTGGGGCTAGTTTGAAGCTTCCCCCAATATTTGTTCAAAGCCCCAGCATTTTGTTATAGGACTTTGTATAAAGCTTCAGTCCCATAACAAAATAATGGGACCTTGAACTAACTTGTTCAAAGGTCCCATTATTTTGTTATGGGATAAATAATGGATGATAAAGAGGTACTTTTTTTATTTATGTATATTGACATAACATAATAATACTTGCGGCTAGGCTCTTATTACTGCACCCCGAAACTGTTAGCTCATGATGGAATATAACATAGTGAAGGTTAGCTAATAAGAGTATTCAAGATTTGCAATACGCCCGGGCTTTGGCCTAGTTGTAAGAGCATATCGTTTAGGTTTAGGACCCCAACACAAACAAAAAACAATGTATTTAAGTGGAGAAGGGTAGAGAGGCGGGTCTATTATCCACCATTCTCCACTTCAATTCCAGCCTTGGGTCACACATCTTGTGCCAACGATAGATTCTGTGTTGTACTATCTTTTTCATTGAACCAAAGTTCTGGAGGCCTCACTAATATCCTTTTCCCTTCATCCAGTTTTCAGCTTTTCTCTTTCTTTCTTTATAAGATAATCACGTAATCGGGTGTGTATTAACTCAAAATTAGGTGGGTAGTGGGCTCGCCCCTCTTCCCTTCTCCACTTAAGTATCAGATTATGTTTCCCAGTAAGATTCTAACTTGTGGTGTGTGCATACCACAAGTTCTGTGATGTACGCCTTTCGCCGTTCAATTAAAGCCTCGTGGGAAACTTCTCTCTGAATATCTAACTTGTGGTTAACTTGTTACCTCTTCGGCTCTTCAAAAAAAAAAAACTAACTTGTGGTTTACCATTTTCCTTTTGAGCTGAACATTAGAACATACCTTGCGTTTGGCAGCTTAGATGGAGGTGGCTGACTGTAGATTCCATCAGAAGCCTTTGATGATAACCAAATTCTGAAGTTATGAATACCTTTCATGGAAAAATTATGGAGAATAGTCCTAGAAGAAACATGTGTGTATTTTGGTTTGAAATTGGCTTATAATATTTAAATGGTAAGGTTGTCATTGGTCTGAGAAAGTGTGATCAGCTTCTTTGACAGGGTGAGAAAAATGTCATATTGAGTGTGGTTATAGTGGTTCTCTGATATCAAAATGTAAAAAGCCCTTTTCATGCATTTGGACAATGTGTTTGTCACAGAATCTGATTCTTCGTCCTCATAGCAGTATGTCACCCTTAACATCTTTGGTCAACATCGAACAAGGATAAATGTTCACTTAGTAAGCTATACTTTTCAGCATGATAAGGGCTATATGATGTCAACGAGGAGATTCTACATGATGGATTTTTAGTTGACTGCTAAAATCTCTGAATATAAACAGATTTACTTGGCATCATAGCATCTTTGCTGATAGGTATGCAATAAGTATGGATACAGGGTGGCATATTTGCCATTATACCTTTTCAGTCCGGAGCTTGGAGATTTAATCATAGTTCTGATATAAAATAAAGTTCTGGAAGCAATCTATTCTGTGGTGTGTGTGTGTGTGTGTGTGTTTTGGGTTTGGTTAATTGCAGAAGGTTTTGTTTGTTCACACATAAATACAAAGCACAAATATGCACAAAAATATTTTTTTTCTTGTATTAAGTACTACGGTAAACTTTTCTCAATTCTTTAAATTGTAACCGCCTAGCTCACTTCACCATCATCATATTATTATTATTATTATTATTATTATTATTATTATTATTATTATTATTATTATTATTATTATTTTGCCTAAAAAGGTCATGACAATATATATACTGCTTCCTAATCCGTAACATTCAACCACTAATGTGTCAATTCAAGTGACAAAAAATTACATATATACGTTTTCTATATTTTCCTACTAAAACTTTATCCTTATGTATGAATTAGTAACTCATCAGTGTTAACCTTTTTCTTCCCATTAGTACTACACCGTCGAATGCATTAGTAGATGACGGTCATTGTTGTAAATCCAATAAAATAGAAATCAAAGACTAATTAATGGCTTAGTTTCTAATATTCTAAGTACATAATAAGCAATAAAAAGTAAAAGGGTTAAAGGAAGTACAAACAGCGATGCGGATGAGCAAAATCCCAATTGCAGATTTTTCTACCATCCATAATCTTGAAATCATTCTCACGTTTTCTATTAATATACCCACTTGAATTTGTGTTGAAATTCATTCTACTATTTTCTTCTTTCTTGAATGAGGACCTTGTGTTATTCGTAAGGACTCGTCCACCACCAGTAGGCTAAAATCACGTAGAGATAAGAGATTCTTTTAAAAGGCCTCAACCATGGATGCATTCTGGAGAGATGCCGTATGGTTTGTTTTGAGTGCAAAGGAACGGTTTTAAAATTTGTAATTACATTTTGTCTTTTTTTTAGAAGCAGTTTAAAAACTGTCAAGTTGTGGTAAAAGTGTTTTATCTATTTATTTTTATGTTAAAAGAGTAACAGACTTTGTATAGGACTCCAAACCAGTGCAAAAACCTATTTCGGCGTGATTGTTCTACTTTGAAGAAATATATAGATTTATTTTTAAATTCAAATTCCAACTAACTTCTCCATTCAAATTAGGAAAAATAACAAATTAACTAAAAATAAGTATATTATCCTAAAATTGTCAAGTGGCTTTTTGTTTGCTTGCCACTTGGCTTAATGTGATGTTAAACTTTTTTTCCTTTAATATATAATAGATAATAGATAGATAGATGGATAATAGATATAGATTCTTTTGGGCAAATAATAATCTAATCTAATTTTTTCCTGTAGAAATACCGTCACGATAATGATAAAACACTTCAAAACCCGGTCATCCGAAAAAAAGAAAACAACACCATTTTTTTCTCAATGTTTTTATTTAAATTTAAAAACTAAAAACATTTCAAATTTTTAATCTACCAATTACATTTTAACTACACCTAAATAAAAACCAACTAATTTACCTAAAATTTCCAAGTGGCTTCCTACTATTTTGCCACTTGACTATTTATTATTGGCTACTACATACCTTTTAATATATATATATATATAGATATAGATTCTTGAGTTTTCAAGTTCGGCATCTGAACTTCAAACGTGAAGGTTGTACATTCTACTATCAACACTGTATGTAACATATGAAACGTCTAGAACTTAAGACATGTAACATATAAAACGTCTAGAGCTCTGGCTAATAAGTAAAACTACAACTTAAGATATTTCTTAATAGGGCCAAAGGTTCAAACCACCCCTAACGAGTGTCCTTTTTCTACAAATTTTATATTAAAACCAACACCAGGCAGGCCCGCTTATTCCCAGCCCATTAAGTCCCTTTTGTCTTCCAACAACCATAAAATATATAAAACCCCTCCGGTGAGCAAACAGCAAAATCTGAAGGGAAAAAAAAAACTGGAATTGGCGAGAGACGCTTTGGTGATTAGGCAGTAGAATGGTGTATATAACAGCGTGGGACGAGTTTGTGGAGAGATCCGTTCAGTTATATCGCGCCGATCCCCACAAAGTAATTCAAAATCTTCTCTTTTATATTAAATTATTCATGTTATTTAATTTTATTGATATATATGGTTGTTGTTACAGACACGGTATGTGGTGAAATACAGACACTGTGATGGTAAATTAGTTCTCAAGGTCACCGATGATAAAGAGGTACTTTTTTTGTTTATGTATATTGACATAACATAATAATACTTGAGGCTAGACTCTTATTACTGTTAGCTCGTTCGTTAATCGATGGACTATAACTTTGTGAAGGTTAGGTAATAAGAATATTCAAGATTTGCAATACGCCCGGGCTTTGGTCTAGTTGTAAGAGCTCAGCTTGTGATTTATCGTTTAGGTTTAGGACCCCAACACAAACAAAAAATAATGTATTTAAGTGGAGAATGGTAGAGAGGCGGGTCTATTATCCACCATTCTCCACTTCAATTCCAGCCTTGGGCCACACAGGATTCGAACTCGTCTTCTGCCAACGATAGATACTGTGTTGTACTATTTTTTTCATTGAACCAAAGTTCTGGAGGCCTCATTAATATCCTTTTCCCTTCATCCAGTAATAATCACGTAATCTGGTGTGTATTAACTCAAAACTAGGTGGGTAGTGGGCTCACCCCTCTTCCCTTCTCCACTTAAGTATCAGATTATGTTTCCCAGCAAGATTCTAACTTGTGCTGTGTGCATACCACAAGTTCTGTGATGTACGCCTTTCGCCGTCCAATTAAAGCCTCGGGGGAAACTTCTCTCTGAATATCTAACTTGTGGTTAACTTGTTACCTCTTCGGCTCTTCAAAAAAAACTAACTTGTGGTTTACCATTTTCCTTTTGAGCTGAACATTAGAACATACCTCTTGCGTTTGGCAGCTTAGATGGAGGTGGCTGATTGTAGATTCCATCAGAAGCCTTTGATAATAACCAAATTCTGAAGTTATGAATACCTTTCATGGAAAAATTATGGAGAATAGTCCTAGAAGAAACATGTGTGTATTTTGGTTTGAAATTGGCTTATAATATTTAAATGGTAAGGTTGTCATTGGTCTGAGAAAGTGTGATCAACTTCATTGACAGGGTGAGAAAAATGTCATATTGAGTGTGGTTATAGTGGTTCTCTGATATCAAAATGTAAAAAGCCCTTTTCATGCATTTGGACGATGTGTTTTGTCACAGAATCTGATTCTTCGTCCTCATAGCAGTATGTCACCCTTAACATCTTTGGTCAACATCGAACAAGGATAAATGTTCACTTAGTAAGCTATACTTTTCAGCATGATAAGGGCTATGATGTCAATGAGGAGATTCTACATGATGGATTTTTAGTTGACTGCTAAAATCTCTGAATATAAACAGATTTACTTGGCATCATAGCATCTTTGCTGATAGGTATGCAATAAGTATGGATACAGGGTGGCATATTTGCCGTTATACCTTTTCAGTCCGGAGCATGGAGATTTAATCATATTTCTGATATAAAATAAAGTTCTGGAAGCAATCTATTCTGTGGAGTGTGTGTGTGTGTGTTTTTGGGTTTGGTTAAAGGAAGGTCCTGATGAAGATTGACTCTCTGTTTTTATGAAGAAGATTTACTGTGTTTGTTAAGTGTTAACTGATGAAAGAAAAGAAGATTTACTGCTGTGTTTTTTTACTAGATACTATTATATCAGTGACATACATGTTATCTTAAGTGAGCAGAATATGCTCTCCACTTCCATTTCCTCTTTCTCTTGTCCTTAATTTAGACTACCTGCCCAGGGTGAAAAAAGAATAAGGAAAAGGTGTGGTTTCATGAAGCCACTCCGTCTTAAAAACACAGGATACATGTATCTAATTCATCTTGGACAGTGGACACTACTGTCTTTCAGAAACTCACATCCTTCTTAGGAGACAACAACCTATAGTGATGGTCCAGACTTGGGAGTTTGTGTGTAAACATTTCACTTTACTGTTTCTTGTTATATAAAGTTGTTATTCAGTCCTTGCATTGCAATTTAGTGCAAATCTTGGCTGCCGTTTGTTGTGTCTCTTGAATTAAAAGGGGGACATTTGCACACCATTACTTTATCAAAAAAAAAAAAAAAGGGGGGGTGGGGGGGGGGGGGGGGGCATTTGCAGCCCCTTTATGTAATTATTCCATTATTCCCTTTTATGCGTTTTGGTTTATAATAAATGTATCGCATTATTGGTTGAAGCAAGTCAAGGGGTTGCCTTGTGTTCTAATGATTTATTTATTGAATATTCTTGCTAGTGTCTCAAGTTTAAGACTGACCAAGCCCAGGATGCTAAGAAGATGGAGAAACTTAACAGCATTTTTTTCACCTTGATGACTCGTGGTCCAGAAGGTATTTTCCTTAAACTTTCCTCACAAAAGTACCCTGTTTATGTGGTATAATTTAGAAAATCTGATCTTTTCTCTTGTTAAAGTCTGGCCGTCGTTTTGTTGGGGGTACAGTGGGTTGTTGGGTGGGGAGGCTTGATTCTTTCCTACTATGGGCGTATGGTATTGTGAGCAGTTCTATTTGATACTTGCCTAGCTGCATAGTTTCATCTCGCCATGCTCCTGTTATCCTAATGCTCTACAATTTCTTTTTATTTTTTTTTTTTGAGAAGGTAACGTATTTTGTATATATATATATCTATTAACTGTTACAATACAGTTGATCATAATTACAAGGAAAAGTATGGGAGATTCCTAATCCTTAGTCTGTTATAAGGATCCTAAGACATCAACAAAAGATTCTCCCAATCCTTAGTCTGTTATAAGGATCCTAAGACATCAACAAAAGATTCAAGATCTTCCATATACTCTTGTTTACACCAAAAATAAAAAAGGGCTAAACACTGCATCTTCAAGTTGTGGATAGTGTTGTACTTGTCTCCAAAGCATCTTTGATTTCTCTCTTTCCAGACTGACCACCAGATGCAAGCCGGGACAATCTTCCATCTCTCTTTTTGACTAGAGGTGTAACTATACTTGTTCCAGCATTGTAGAACATCAAGAACACCTCTAGGCATTACCCACATGATACCTTTCAAATTAATAAATATCCTCCATAACTGATCTGTAATGTTGCAATGCAAAAAAAGATGGTTGATTGTCTCAGCCTCTGCTCCACATAAGTAACATCTTGAACATAAGTGAAAGCCTCTTTTGATGAGATTGTCCTGAGTTAGGACAGCTTCTTTGGCCAGCAGCCAAGTAAAGCAAGCGACTTTGAATGGGACTTTAACTTTCCAAATCAACTTCCACGGCCAGCAGCCTATCTGGTTGTTAGAAGTATTGAACTGTCTGTATGCTGACTTGACTGAGAATCTACCATGCGTGTCCCCTTGCCAAAAGATGCAATCTGCAGAGGTAGTTGTCCCTTTGAATTGCTCAAGGATGCTGTAAAATTGTGTTAGTCTGCCAATCTCCCAATCATTCAGGTGCCTTCTGTAACTGAGATTCCACCCTTGGTCTGACCATACTTCACCAATAGTTGCACATTGTTGTTGATTCAGATTGTAGATGTCTGGGAATAATTGTTTCAAAGGTGTAGAACCCAGCCAATTGTCTTCCCAAAATGCTATTTTCATACCATTCCCAACTTTGAACCTTGACTTGTTCATGAATTTAGGCCACAGATTCCTGATAGATTTCCACAGACCGACCCCATAGGACAAATTATTGCGTTTGGTTGTCCATTTCCCTTCCATTCCATATTTCATCATAACTACATCTTTCCAAAGAGCATTTTCTTCTGAAGCAAAACGCCATAACCACTTCATCATCAAACTATGATTCTGGACTCTCAAGTTTGTAATTCCCAGGCCCCCCACCTTCTTGCAAGGTGTTAAAGAATCCCATTTGACTAAATGGATTTTTTTGGAGTCACTATTGCCTTGCCAGAGGAAGTTTCTTCTCAAGGCATCAATTTTCTTAACAACATTGACTGGTATAGGAAATAAAGACATCATATATGTTGGCAAAGCACCAAGAACACTGTTGATCAAGATAAGTCTACCTCCCAGGGAAAGGTATTGGCTCTTCCAGTTGGTTAGCTTTTTTTCACACTTCTCTAGTACACCATTCCATATCTCTTTTGACTTACTCTTAGCTCCTAGCGGCATTCCAAGATATATCGTTGGCAGTTCTCCAGTTCTCCCCCCAAGAATATTGACCAAGTCTTGAAGTCCCACTACCTCATTGATTGGATACATGTAACTCTTGCTCCAGTTGATATGTAACCCAGATATAGCTTCAAATAAGATAAATATCACTCTCAACACCTTTAATTGTTCTCTGTCAGCATCACAAAATACAAGAGTATCATCGGCATATTGAAGGTGTGTGATTTCTAGGTTGGCGGCCGCTCTAGAAGACACATTGAAACCTCTGATCCAGTTGTTTCTTTTAGCCGTCTTCAACATGTCATTTAATCCTTCCATTGCAATGATAAACAAAAATGGTGACATGGGGTCACCCTGTCTCAATCCTCTCTGAGAAGAGAAGAAGCCAGCTGGTGAACCGTTTATCAATATGGAGAATTTAACAGTGCTGATGCAATATTTGATCCAGTTGATCCATCTACTGCCAAAACCCATCTTCTCGAGTAACCCAAGTAAAAAGCTCCAGTTGAGGTGGTCGAATGCCTTCTGTATGTCCAGCTTACATAGTAACCCCGGCTTTTTGCTCTTAATTCTTGCATCTACACATTCATTTGCAATGAGAATAGCATCCATGATCTGTCTATTTTTTATAAAAGCCATCTGTTGAGCATCCACCAATCTGCATATGACTTTTTTGAGTCTTTCAGTCAACAACTTAGAGATAATTTACTGCAGCTGATATATCAGAAGTGGGTGGCAAAGAACAACAGGAGGCACAGCCACCCAAGAAAGGGAGAGGAAGGAAACAGTAGTTTTTTGAGGATTGGTTTATTGCAATACTTGTTTCTGAAGATGAGAGTTACTCTTCACTCTTTAAGTCCTTTTCAAGAAACATATGTGCAAGTTTGGATGAAAAAAATCTTACGATATATGGTTAGATAAACTAATATTTCTTCGTGTTGAATTAATGTTGATGTATTCAGAGACGGATCTAGAATTTAATTTGATGAGTTCACCTTTCAAAGTTTTTCAGCACTAATTGTTGTATGGGATCAGATTTTGTTGAAATTTTAACTATCTTTCGCACATATTTTTAAATGTGTCAAAAGTTTGCATATGATTGAATTTGTGGGACAAGGCTGCATCCCCGTTGGATGTATTATGTCGTTTTAATGTATAGTGATGCATTTGTGTTCAAATTTTGGCTTGAAACTGTAGCTCTCATTTTGCAAGTGCTTTGTAACTTTTTCCTTTTAAGCTACTGGCATGTATCTCTCTTACTTTAAAGTTTATTTGGAATACATCATATCTCATATTAGTTTTCCATACATGCCCATATCTGTTCAAAATATAAAGGAAAGCATCTCAATGACCATTGAAAAGCTTTCATACTTGCCAAAAGATGCAGGAAACATTTTACAGGAAAAATAACTTAAAGGGATTAAAAAAACCTATGTGAAAGAAACTGGATCAAGCTCCAAGTATAAGCCAATTTTTATAGCATTTGCACTACAAAATGAAGTTTCATCCAAACTTTGACCTCTCTTTCCTCTAAAGGACTTGCAAAGAGTGCTGAGCACTCTACAACTCGTAACTACCTGTTATACTTTCTTTGATCCATTTACAAATATTTAAACACAAACGGCAAGAACGATATCCAAGTGAAGGAAGTAACAGTAAACAAAGTCTAAGAAGCACACAACATCCAAATGATCGAGTTCGGCCTGGCCAAGCTGTTCCAACCTTCAAGCTTCACTCTACTGGAACATCTACAACATTCAAAGGGAAAAAGAATTAAAATGTAGTCCATAGTTATGAAAGAGAAGTATTAGCATGAAGTATTGCCATAAATTTCTCCAAATAATACAAGGAGCAGGGTATTGGAATAACTAGTTGCATAACTCATACTGAGTTCCATATGCATAACAATTTTTTATTACCTTCCTCAAACTTAACAATCTGTTCATTCTGGAACACATATTAAGACTACACTTGTACCAGCAAAACGAATTTAAAGCAGTAAATCAAAATATAACTCTTGGTCAATACACATTGTTATATAATGCAACGGATAGATTAGCAAAAGGCATTATTACTGTGCTAAAATGCAAAATCAATTTGGGGTTATATCCGAATTTTTTAGCGAAAATACCATAGTATTTATTTTTCGACTTCAACAATATATGCATTCTTATGGGATTATTCAGCTTATGCTATCCTTAATACTCTTACGGATTAAATACGGTAGTAGGAAGTATAGATAACCCATTGAGGCTACTTGCACCTTATACAATCTCATGTTACGCTATACAATATCACATCCTGTTATTTGATTTGGTACAAAAATAGATATTGAGTGATTGGGTCCGACTCAATCCAATCGCTAGCTCATGAGGTGGAGATTGTCCAAGACTATATAAGGAGACAACATGCTATTCTCTCAACCAATGAGGGACACTTAACATCCCTCTTCCTCAAGGGATGGGTACGACTCTAATCACATGTTAAGAAAATGAATCGTGCGCCTAATTCAACACCAAAAGCTAACTCATAAGACGAAAATTGCTCAAGACCATATAAAGAAACAACAACCAATTCGTCAACTAATGTGGAATATTTAATATGATTATTGTATGCCTTTCTATACTTCCCAAAGTCAAGCAAAACACTTGGTATTTACTCCTATATTCACCTATAGATTCCTTTCCTCATGTCTTGGGAGCATGACATGTACAGGATTACAAAATTAGGTCATTACATACACAAATTGTCAAGATTTGACAAGAATTCTATTACAAAATGATCATCCATTACATATATCTAAGAGAGTGGCTCTAGTACCAGCTGGATGTGATTGTGGACTTGCAACAGAAGCATGTATAATTTCAAATATTTCACTAGACTAAATCTCATAGAAAGATCATATTCATGCAGATATAAGTAAATTATGTTAGTAAAAATTAAAATAACATACTTATATAACTCCTTCACTACTCCAAACTCGTTGATGAAGGAATTTCTCCTCTCTGAGGAGTCAAGTGACCTCCTTCCAAAGTTAGATCAACAATAGAAATTTCTCCTCTCTGAGAAGTCAAGTTACCTCCCTCCAAAGTTATCAACAACCATGTATATTTCTAGCAATTAATACGGGAGAAGAAAAGGCTCTAAAGAGAATAAGTCTTGTATCAAATATAAACAAGTTTTGGATTAAATACACGATGGAGAAGTATGTCTTTCCTAGAGTATTTCTCCAATAGGCGTTGTTTAGAACTCAATGCATCCTATCACAAGAAATAAGTATCCTGGTCTCATTGTAATCCCTTGACATTATTACAGATCATGTTACTCAGGAGTCGGGGTAAAAAGATGCTTCCTTTCAAGAAAAATGTTCTTTAACTTCAAGACATACTTCTTGCTTACAAGACCCACCACGACATACTTCTTGCTTGCAAGACTCACCCCAAGAATACTTTTAGTTGTGCGCAATTCTTTTTGTAGTAATTTGCTAATGTGCCATCAAGTCCATTCTAAGTGAATCATCAAGTCAATAATGAAAGCACAAAATACTAGGAACTAGGACATGAAATGTTTAATCATTCTTCCTTTTACTTCAAAGTCTTATCATCCTATTAAGTGTATATTGAAAAAAATGATAAGTGCATAGAAAAGACTAACAAGGTGTTAGCCCATTAGATTACTTTCCAAAATCTCATATGTTCAATTAGAAAACATCAAATTGAATCTCACAATGACATGAACCTCCGGGATCATGGTCAAAAATGGCTATAGACCCCAACCTGGTCAACACTGACCAGTTAGTCGATACGACTAATTACATCGACCCTTATTAATTGATTAACACGACGGAAAACACATTCTTTCTTGTTATAGACATTCTCCAGGCAGAAAAGCTTCAAAAATGTTTTCCATGAAACAACTCTTTTCTTTTGTCAGATGCTTTGGAAACAGAACTCTTGCACAAGAGCTTTTCAGAAATATTAGTCTCAGACAAACTTAAGAGTCTCGATATTAGTCTCAGACAAACCAAAGACTCTTTGGTAGTGTGGAGACCTTAGAAGCCTCCGGCCATCATGAAGCATTTAAAAGAGACCTAACTAAAACACATTTCCAGAAGAGAATTTTGGTAAGGCAAGGTCAAAAGTTCATTTCGAGTACATGAACTAGATGTGCATGTAAACTTCCTCCAGATATCCTCTTAGCGAAGCATTGCCCTTTAACACCACATAACTTACCTGCAATAGGCCCACCTCACTGCCCCTATGTTGATGGCTAAAGCTAAGGACGCTTGCAAGCTTCGAGTGTTGCGAAGGTCTGGCTTGACCATGTACCGTATTAGTTCTCCTCAATGGACCTTTAAGTCAGTTACTTTCCTCTTATAGCTATGTCACGTGGAGAAGTTCCTAAAATTGATTTGCCAAGAAAACCATATATATTTTCATTTCTAATTACCTGGTAAGACAAATCTTTGCAACAAGTTGTATATTTTCATTTCTAATTACTAGGTAAGGTAAACCTTCCAAAATAAGTGCATAGAAATGATAGTGCATTAAACATCTACATGCAATCACATGGTTGTCACTAGCATGTAAGGTTAAAACCCATAATATATGATATATGGATAAAACTTAAGACCTCAAAGCTTTCAGATGATCACCCCACTGATTTAGTTTGGTAAAAAAAACTTAAGTTGTTCAGCCACTGGGTCTTAATATTAGCACAAAATCCGTTCATCGTTATGCTTGTCCAATATCTCCCAGAGCTTTAAACTTGCTCATTCACTTGACCATAGTAGGCATCTTTCTTTCTCTCTAGATATCTAGTAAGTATAAGCAAGAATATCCATGTAAAACCCTATGTAGACCTCAATATGCACAGATAAATAGGTGCGGAAAAATGATGACTAAAGGTGATAAATGGGAACAAGATACAACACACCAAAATCAAATAGAGAAAATTTTGGCGGACCCTGGAGTCAACGTGGACTTAGTTAAGGATAGAACACAAGGTAAGTAAAGGATCCATCTCGACGATACCAAAGATGATGCTCCTAGTTGAACGAGGCGTTGAGGAAAGAACACACTGAAACTTGTTTTTCATAGTGTCAGTTCAAAGTATTTATGCTTTCTGGCGAGCTTGCACCTCTATCAGGTTTATGGTTTGTTCTTTCTTAATATCTTTTTCACGATTGGTGAATAAAGGAGGCAGCAGGAAGAGGTTATGGTGGTTCACTGGGTTCAACTCTATAGACATATATTCATTATAGGAACCTGACGCGTCAGATAATTAGATATGCTCATTGACGCAGTGCTAGTCTGCTAGAGATAAGTTAATAAATATCTAGGCCTTCAGCTTCGCCTTCCAGTTCTTTAGGCATAATATTACTTTTCTTGTGCACCCATGAGTGTGGCTAGTGGTCAATGAAATGGGACGAAAATCATGAGGTCTCAAGTTCAATCCTACCGGAGGCAAAGATACTAGTGATTTCTTCTCATCTGGTTAAACCTTGGTGGGCAGAGCACGGGTGGGAGGTAGCTGGTAATTGATGAACTAATCTAGGTGTCGACAATCTGACCCCGACACCACCGTCGTCAAAATAAATAAATAAATAAATTGCTCTGAAGAAAACTCATCATGGTCTTTCTGTCTACCTTCTCTCATCTCTTCTTTTATTTTTTGGAATACTATAATAATTTTTTTAAAATGCACCTCTTCACTTATAAGTGTTTTCTTCCCTCTATTTGGCATTTCATATAGCTTATAAGCTTGTTTCTCAACCAAGGGAAAACCATGAAAGTCCTAGGTCGTGTTTGGTAGGAAGGGAAATGTTTCACAAATGTTACCTGGAACATGTTTTCCACTAACTTATTTTCTAGAGTTTGGTTGGTCAGTTAGAAACATTTTCCAGAAAAATACATATTAAAATTAATAAAAGCATCAACAAATTGGAGATTGTTTTTATAATACTTGAGAAGTACAAGGGATTACTAGTAATGTCTAATTGTTAGTTGAAGCAAGTAATATTAAGTTATATGATTTTGAATAAGGTATGAAGTTAAAAGTTAAGACTTATGATAGTTGCAATGGAAATGACTTCCATCGATAAGTGAGGGAAGTCATTTTCTTCTTTTTGATGGAAGATGTTTTCGTGGAAAATGACTTCATTCGGACCAAACACTAGAAAATGACCTCCTCATGGAAAACATTATTCGGGACGTTATTTTCATTCATACCAAACACACACATAGACTTAATAGGTCTGCATCAAACTTAACACTACCAACAATCCATCAGAAGACAAGTTTTTTTTTTTTGTAAAAGCCCGTATATAATGATTAATGAGTATATAGAAGAAGTTGAAAACATTACAAAACGAAATGCTTTTGAACAGACCAAGACAAGTTGCCCTTCATTCAATCATCTTCAACCTGCCATTATATCCTTTTAAGATTCCAGAGAGCAACAAAGTGATTCCAAGATGGATGAATGTCAAATTTCTCACAGGTTTGGTCAGTAAAGGACCTCAATATATTATTGGTCCACCATGAATTTTCATTATTATTATTTTAATAAGACATCCATAAACTAACACTTGGAGACAAAAGTAGGAAAGAAATTATTATGATGACTAAATTACAGCATGATAGTGAAGTTAATGACCCTTTACACTCCAAACTTTATGGATTTTTTTGCGGCAGTTTGCTCAATTGACTAACGTTAGCAGCAATCAGTTCTTGCTTCAGGAAACCAATTAATGGTGGACACAAAATAATGGGTATGATAGCCTGCTATCTTTATAAATAAAAATGCAAACTTTCAAATAATAAATGTGCACAATGACAAAAAATTCTGGCAGATATAGCCAACCTTGTGTTCTTAAACAAAATAATATAAGTTTGTGCTATCACACATCAAACTGTGGACTTACAATCTGCCAGACTGAACTAAAGTATATAGTCACATAATAACCATATAGTCTCAGGTTCAAATCTCAGTGGAGACAACAACATTAGGTAATTTCTACCCAATACTTTTGTTGGTGAGGTAGCAGGTACCAAGCAGAATTAGTGGAGGTGTGCACAAGCTAGCCTCAACACCATCATAATATAAAATAAAAAAAATATACAGTCATAAAACCAAACAGATTGAGCAGAAAAAGAGAAAATCCTATCATCAAGTATAAAAAGAACAACAATTGAACTCAGAGGCGAAGCCAGGATTTGAAGTTTAGGGGTTCAGGATTCCAGTCTGTTTAATAAGTTACGGGGTTCTAACTTAATAATTTGTAAAGATCATATGAATTTTTTAAAACAAATACAGAGTTTGGACCAATGCTTGGGGGTTCGGCCAAACCCCCCTTCACTACACTCCCTCCGCCCCTGATTGAACTACTCATTGTACTTGTAGTTTATTCACCAAACAAGCCTAGCATGCTTCCGCCATAGTTAAATTTAAACTATAACAACGAATCACACAACAGCAATAACAACAACTACTGTCAATTCCAAACTACTGTTGTATCTGATATTTGAATCCTCGATAGAAATTCTGCTTTGGACTTAATAAATGTGATACGGCAATTAGAGATTCTTTTCTTCATACATATATTTGGTATCACATCTTTTACTAAATCCGCAGGTGCAGTATATCCAGCTATTGTAAGTTAAAATGCAGATCCATTTTAATACTCAATAATTTGTACTTGAGGACAATCTAGGGGTTCTCTAACACAAACAACAACAGCTACCCCTTTGTCCAAAACAAATGAGGTCGGCTATATGAATCCTCCCTGATCATGTCACTCCATTTAAACTAATATCATGCCAATATTTAACACAAACAGATCAAACACATTATCTAAAGGAATTTAAATCTCTTACCAGCGGACGCAAGTAATCGATCAATCAGCTCGCTTGTAGGATGGGTGTTTCCTCGCAGCTCTTGCATTCTCATACTCAAATTTCAAAACATTGGGAATATGAGAAGTATCCTTGACATAGAAAAACCTCCCAAAATATATACAACAATACGTACACCGCATCTATTCACTTCAGCCCATCCCCAATTCCCACGATATACACTTCCCAATTCAGATAACCCGAATTCCTAATCCCCTTACCCGATTCCCCACTTTGACCCGCGATAGAACCTGATTTTCCCCTCACTGGTCCCCACGCATTCCCATTTCCAGCTATCATAAGTACGAATTTGCACGAGCCTTATCTGATTTAGAGCCGTTGGAGGGGGGTGGGTTGGGTATTTCTGACAACTCTAAAACCCTAAATCTCAATATAAAAGGGATGCTGAAGAGTTTTGACAGGGGGATTGTGCAGCGGAAGCCACTTCAAAAATAGAAAAAGAAGAGAAGGAGAAACCTAGTATTTTAGGAAATTTTAATTTTGATTCTGGAGTTTAATATTAAGGTTTTGTTCACTCGTTTTGGTGAGAGTTTTTAGTGTCGACGCGTTGTTATTTGAATCGTCGACCTCGCTAGAGTCTTGTTCGAGTTGCTTTTCCAGATTCCTCTCCCTTTTTCACTGAGCCGCAAGAGGTAATCCTCTTGAATTTTATTTTGTTCTGTTCATTTTGTTCATATACATTAGTTTTTGTTTTAGTTCGAATATCGCTCTAAGTACCGCTTAATCAGTTTATATATGCTCGTTTCAGTGTGGTGCGATTTGAACGTAGCTCTAGTTTCTAAAATTTGCTCTTTGGACTGTTCGTAATGTTATTTAGGTAAATGCAAAATATTTATATGAAGTTGTATATAGTAGGTTTGTTTACTGATACCGGATGCTACTGTTGTCTTCTTGAAATGAAGCTAGAATCTTTAAGTTGTTTATGTTATCGTAATGTGAAGATTAAATCTTTTGGTGTCATTGCTCTTACTGTTTTTCCTGTTAATCTCCTCTCTTTGGAACCTTGAAGTAGTTCCCCTGCAAAGTTTGATCCTTTACACCTACTTGTATAATGGAAAGCCTGGATTGAGAATCTGAGATGTCTTGTTTGCTTTCTGTTTAGTTTGGCTCATTCAAAGAACTGGTCTTGTTTAGTCTAAATACATCAATTGGTTTTGTTAAGCCGTAAGTTGTAGTCTTTCCTTATTTTGCTTATCTGCTTGTATTTCTCCCCTATGAAGTCATGTTAGAGTTTTGGTTGAAATTCTGGATTTGGTTTCTGTTTCTATGAGAGTAGGGCTGACCATTCTATGGGGTCTGCAGTGTGAGTTCTTTGTGAGAGGTTCTGGGGTGAAGTTGTGCAGGTGAATGAGGGAGGAGTGAAGGTGCGCTGTAGTTGGTTCAGGAGAGGAAGCTCAGGTGTCTCTGTGGGGGAGAGAAGGGTGCAGGGATGTCTGTTGGTTCGTAAGAGATTGTGAGTTGGTGTATCAGGGTCTGGTTTAGGTTGTCAAGTGGCCTGTGAGTGTGAGGTAGGCTGGTAGCTAGTTGTTTCCTGGTTGTTTAGTAGTGGAGGCAGGGAGAGTAGTTTCAGGAGAAGGATGATATTTGTAGGGTGTGCAGGTGGTTTTGTAGTCTGGTGTAGGTAGATAGGAGTAGTCGTTTCAGGAGAAGGATGATATATGTACGGTGTGCAGGTGGTTTTGTAGTCTGGTGTAGGTAGATAGGAGTAGTCCTGGTTGAAGAAAGAGTTGTTCCAGTTTCTTGCGGCTTGAAGAGATGTCAATCTTATTCTTTGGGTCATTATTTGTTACCCTTTAGATCTCAGAATATGAATTTGTTCCGAAGTTTCTATGACTGGTCTGTGCAAGGTCCAAGTTTGCCTTGTTTCTTTTATGAATCAGCGTATTCTGTGGAAGTATTAAGAAAAAATTTCACTTAATTTCACACATCTTTTGGTATTAAAGTTTGAAACTTTCCTAAAGAAATTGTATATGGTGTCTATCATGACTTGTTGTTCAGTTTGCGAAACTTGAAGGTTGGAATCTTGCCGTAGACTCAAAAATCATATTCTGCAAATCTTAAAACTTTAATAAAATCATGCATTTCATTGGTATTTTCTGGGATGTCTTGAAGCAGATAGCATATAAGTTGAAGTAATTTAATTGATCGTTGTCCGCGGGTGCAGTATATCCAGCTATTGTAAGTTAAAATGCAGATCCATTTTAATACTCAATAATTTGTACTTGAGGACAATCTAGGGGTTCTATTTGATACTTGCCTAGCTGCATAGTTTCATCTCGCCATGCTCCTGTTATCCTAATGCTCTACAATTTCTTTTTACTGCAGCTGATATATCAGAAGTGGGTGGCAAAGAACAACAGGAGGCACAGCCACCCAAGAAAGGGAGAGGAAGGAAACAGTAGTTTTTTGAGGATTGGTTTATTGCAATACTTGTTTCTGAAGATGAGAGTTACTCTTCACTCTTTAAGTCCTTTTGAAGAAACATATGTGCAAGTTTGGATGAAAAAAATCTTACGATATATGGTTAGATAAACTAATATTTCTTCGTGTTGAATTAATGTTGATGTATTCAGAGACGGATCTAGAATTTAATTTGATGAGTTCACCTTTCAAAGTTTTTCAGCACTAATTGTTGTATGGGATCAGATTTTGTTGAAATTTTAACTATCTTTCGCACATATTTTTAAATGTGTCAAAAGTTTGCATATGATTGAATTTGTGGGACAAGGCTGCATCCCCGTTGGATGTATTATGTCGTTTTAATGTATCGTGATGCATTTGTGTTCAAATTTTGGCTTGAAACTGTAGCTCTCATTTTGCAAGTGCTTTGTAACTTTTTCCTTTTAAGCTACTGGCATGTATCTCTCTTACTTTAAAGTTTATTTGGAATACATCATATCTCATAGCGACTACTTAAGCCCCCGTTTGTTTATAGCTTTTGGGAACATTTTTTGGGAGTTTTTGGGGGAAAAACTGTTTGTTTATGCTATTTGAGCAAAAATTTCTCCCAAAAACTCCCAAAAATTCAAAAAGTGCTCAAAGGCTCAGAGAGGAGAAATTCCTTCATCAACGAGTTTGGAGTAGTGAAGGAGTTATATAAGTATGTTATTTTAATTTTTACTAACATAATTTACTTATATCTGCATGAATATGATCTTTACAAAAAAGAGAGCCTTTGAGTAACAAACAGTTTTTCCCCCAACTCCTGAGTAACATGATCTGTTGCAAAGTGCTCAAAATTTTTGTACATAATCTGTTACAACTTACAACAAATGAAGATACACTGACAATGAACTGTTGGTGAAAAAGAGTTAAATTTCACATCAAACAGATAAATTCTAGCGACCGACTCTTTTGATCTGACAGCAGATAGAAGTTTTAAACTATCATGTTACTTAAATATCAAAGTTTTTGAAGGCAGACATCTCATAGATGTGAAATAAATCTTACTGACACATAAGCAACAATTATAGTACAACCTGACACTAAAATTATGCTACAGAACTGCCATAAGTATTTGGAAAAACTTAGTACCTAGCATCAATAATAGTGGAAACCTGGTCCGGTCATGTTCTGATATGGCTGCTGCTGCTGCTGCTGCGAGTTGATGTTCTGATATGGTGGCTGCTGCTGCTGCTGTGAGTTGACACTCTGATATGGTGGCGGCTGCTGCTGCTGCTGTGAGTTGACACTCTGATATGGAGCTTGATGAGGGTTGATGTTCTGGTAAGGCAACTCGGAAGGATGACCACTATGATAGCCACCTTGACCTGTATAACTTTGGTAGGCACTTTGTGGAGCAGTATAACTCTGGTGGTAAGCACCTTGCTGAATGTTACTGCTCTGTCCAGCAGGAGAACCATACCCTTGAAAAGTAGCGCGCCCAGCATCTAAATTCTCTGAAGCCCCACGAAAAACATTGTGCCCGGCATTCATATGATCTGAGGTCCCCCGAATATCATCAATATATCCAGAACCAATAGAACGAGGATCACGAAATCTTTCCCTACGTCCAGCAACCTGGAATTTACAGCAAGGATAATTAGCAATAAGAACTACTCATATAAGCAACAGCAGCAACAACAACAACAACAACAACAACAACAACAACATACCAAGTGAAAAAGCAGTCATCAAGTCAAGAACCATATATGAAAAAGATCATCAAGTCCAGAACCATCGCCTCATTAAATAGTCCTTCTCCCTCCCTCCCTATAAACATAATGGCAGCGTCTAGGCTAACTTGCATGCACATAGGTACCGGGTAACTATGCCCACCAAGGCTTGCACAACGAAAGAAATCACTAGAAGTTCTTGTCTTTGTTGGGATTCAACCCTGGTCACCTTTTAATAGTCCACTTCTTATGATGTATCACCCCATCTATGCGGACATACGCATCAATATTAGCTTGTGGCCTTGCATTTTTAAATCTGGGTAATATTGTTTTTATTTTTTAAAGATATATAATTCTGCAGTGAACCACTTAGTAGAAACACAGTAGAATGCAAGTTATTTCTTGACAAGTGGGAAATAACCTAAAGCGGAAAGGACCCTCTACCTCTAACCTTAATTTTGGCCATTCCAGTTGCAAAGGAAGCAAGATCAGGGAAGTCACAGTTGAGTCCTTGGTGGTGGGTTTAGGAGGAATATGGGCTTAGCAAGTAAAGATTAATGCAAGAACTACAGATAAAAGATAAAAGTGTTGCATTTTTATTTTGTAATTCTTAATATGTAAAAATCGCTTGAAGCTTAAAAGGTAATCCATTTTAAAATGTCTATTCATACATAAAACAAAGTATAATAAGAATAAAATTAAAAGAAAAGAAATGCAAAACTATCAATGGTGCTGGTTTAAAGAAATTGAAACTTGTTTTTCCAAGTTAGTAGGGTAACATTTGAGAAAATATCAACTTCGGTGAATTTGAATCCTTTAAAAGTATTTGATAAAATTAAACTGTATGGAGATATGAATAATCAGCCTACTGTTGCTTCTCTCCCCCTACACCAAAGCACACCCCGTGGAAGTACATCAAACAAAGATACATCCAACAACACACTCCCACCAAAAATGTATCTTGGTTCCGTCTTGGTGCCGTTATTGATGTTTTAAGCAACACATCTTGGGTATTTGGGTAATATGTATAGTTTGACTTGTACATAGTTTCAGCTCTATCATATTATGTTTTTTGTTAAGACAACAAATATGCATACTTATTGGTGTTCCATGTAAGAAATTATTAAGTTCAGTTAAACCTATTGGAACCGCACGACGTCCACTTTGGCCAGGATAAGCAATATAAGCAGTACACTAAGCATGATCTATTATATGTGAAATAATTATATTGTTTTACATAACAGCAGGGATCAAAGTATAACTATCACTAACAAGAATATCATTCCAAACAACCATATGCATATAGAAAGAGCATAAAAGCAAATAGTGTAATACAAAAAGATAACAGCAGAATTGAAAAAAGGTTACACTGCTTAAAAAATTTTGCAAAGATGAATCAGATGATATCACATACAACATTATAGATAAAACATGTAAAAGAGGGTGCATTTTCTCTATTTTCTCTAGCATGTCCAAAACACACTAGTATAGCATAAAAATGGACAACAGAATAAACTTATAGGTCGTCTGTATCCTAAAAAGCAACAAATGAAATTAGAAAAATATCCAGCAGTTCACCCAGATAGGAATGTTATAGCATTAAAAAGGAGGGGAGTGGAGGGGGATCATATGGTGAGTCTTCTACCGGCTCGGAAATATAATGGACAGAACAAAACAAAAACAAAAAAAAACTCACAAGAACCACCTCGTTGTAGCTCTAGGCAGAGAGTAATCTACCTCATTAATGTTGTACCCTCCTGTTCCTTTTGCAGAACCAAAAGAATGATCTGGAAACTTCATCTCCGGGGGACTGCTGATACTCGAGTATCTGAGTTCAAAATGGTAATCTGATGAACTACAACAGAAAAAGCAATGAAAAAGAGCAAATCCAGGAAGAGGTCGTACCTAGTGGCAATAGGAAGATCCGGATAACTTGGATGGTCATATTCACTAACAGCACCCTACAGATAGAATGTAACACTTTTTTAGTCCACTGGACCACTGAAAAGACAAAGTCAGCAAATGTGGTCCATAACCCAGAAAAGTGAGACAAGTGACCAATTCAAAATCAAAACATGCGCCAAGACGAAAATTTTCAGCACCTCCCTTACAGGGCTATTAGTGTTGATTATAATATAACCATGTTTTACAAAACCTAAAAGAAAAGCTTTATTTTAACAACACACCCATCTATAAAACCACATATAATATGACTAGCTCAAACAAAAGCTTTATTTTATATTCCAGAAAATCCGCGAGCGCCTATGAGCACATTTCAAACCTTGGTGGATAATGGGCCCGCTCCTCTAACCTTCTCCACTTATATACTAGGTTTTTGTTTGGGGAGCCATAACCAATAACGTGCACCTAACACACATCACAAGCTGAGCTTTTACCCCTAGACCAAATCCTTGGGTTAGCTCAAATCAAAAGCGTTATTAACCAAGGGAATCTTCAGTATTTTTTTTTTCTTTTTTCTTTTTTAAGGTAAAAAGTTTTGAGCTCAAACCTTCAGTATTGCTATTATACCTTATAAAATACAAGCTAGAAAAGATCGATCCTGTTAAAGCCACGTGTGAGGCGCACTTAAACTCCAAGAATTCAGTTTAATGTAGGCTAGGCGCCTCTCTCGCTTAATCATCACTTTAGTTTAGGCAGCATGCAGGACCCAACAACTATAGGCTTTGTCTAATATTAGATGACTGAAAAGCGAGAAGCCCGGCCGTGGGGGACTGACCAACTATGAATAGATCTTGCTTATGCTTACGGGTAAGAACATACATTAGTCCGTATTGTGGGTCTATTTGTTACAAAAGGCGCAATGCAATATAGAATAGTTAATAAAATGTCATAGATGAATATTTTAGTGATTAAGAATAAGAAAAAAAAAAGCAGCAAGAGAAAGTAGCCACTATTCCAAGTTACAAACTTGCATATTAATCAGAGATTTAAAATAAGTTTGATAGAGATGATTTTACTCCATATATTCTAATCAAGGGCATCTCTTCAATTCTTACGTCTATTCCTAGTTACAACAAATTTGTCCTAAAAGACAATACTAAGAAGTTAAATGAAGCGGACTCAACAAATCGAAATAAATATGGAGCATTCATATAAGACGTCATCCACCATTCACCTGTTATTCCCAACTCCCACATATCTCCGGCATTGCCAAATTCAGACCTCATCCAGTTTATCCCCATCCCCAAGTTACACACCCCGTGATAATGAGTGCACTACTGTATAGTGATTCGCTTCTTGTTAAAGCTGCAAACAGCAGACCTAAACCAACAGGCCATTTACAGTATTCAGTGGATATTCCACTATTGACATACATTGCTGACCTGGATAATCAACTTTATCATCAATGTGCCACTAATAGACACCAATAGCTGTAATCTATTACTTTATACATCTTGGACAGAAATGCGGCATAAGAATATTTAAGAAGTTTCTGTATATGGGAAGAGCGTGTCTCACGTACAATTCCAGTAAATTAATTTTGAATACAGGATTGATGCCTCATACTACCCGCATCTCCACCATTTTAATGAATTAGATGATGCATTCTACTACTCACAGAACTTTGTGTTCACCTAATGTGAATGATCCAAGTAAAGAGGTTATAACAAACATATTGCACTACTCCTAACACAAAAACTAACCATCACAAATCAAGGTATGAATTGACCAGACACACCATTATCCCCAAAAAAAAAATCAAGGTATGAGCTTCTATAGAAGCAACTAGTAAGATGAACTTCCATACCTGGAAATGTTAATATCTTCTAGAGCTGCCAGCTCCCATCACACCTGAATGTTGTGGAACTGCACCTTTGAAATCCTCTGAAGGACCAAATCCAGGACGCAGTCTAACAGGAGCAGACTCCTCTTTACCATTTGCATCCCTAAGGCATCTTGCTCTAAGCCTTGAAGAAATCTCAACCAAGGCATCTTTCGCTACACCAAAGCTTCCAGATATCTGAATAAATAGAGTTTTAAATATTTTTAAGATTAAAATTTCATGCACTAGAGATCATGTGCTATGAGGCAACAAATTAAGGATGCCCCTGCAATTTGCGCCTTTCCAGAAGAAGATGATTCGGAACCCAACATAATCAGCCGTGATTGATCTAATACCACTGTTGCTGATGTCACAAGGGAATATAAGGAAATTTATTGCAGATAAATTGTAGAATATAGAAAACGGAAACTAGAACGTATGTGAACCAGAAGTGACTAGTCTAAACTTGCTGACTACAGATGCATCACCTGCACAAGCTCTTCATCTGCAGATGCGCATCTGGGCTTATCGTCCTTGGAAAGAACACGAAAACAGTTTTTCTCCTGTTATCCCTTGACATTATTACAGATCTTTACAAAAAAAATTTAAAAAGAGCCTTTGAGCACTTTTTGAATTTTTGGGAGTTTTTGGGAGAAATTTTTGCTCAAATAGCATAAACAAACAGTTTTTCCCCCAAAAACTCCCAAAAAATGTTCCCAAAAGCTATAAACAAACGGGGGCTTAAGTAGTCGCTATGAGATATGATGTATTCCAAATAAACTTTAAAGTAAGAGAAATACATGCCAGTAGCTTAAAAGGAAAAAGTTACAAAGCACTTGCAAAATGAGAGCTACAGTTTCAAGCCAAAATTTGAACACAAATGCATCACGATACATTAAAACGACATAATACATCCAACGGGGATGCAGCCTTGTCCCACAAATTCAATCATATGCAAACTTTTGACACATTTAAAAATATGTGCGAAAGATAGTTAAAATTTCAACAAAATCTGATCCCATACAACAATTAGTGCTGAAAAACTTTGAAAGGTGAACTCATCAAATTAAATTCTAGATCCGTCTCTGAATACATCAACATTAATTCAACACGAAGAAATATTAGTTTATCTAACCATATATCGTAAGATTTTTTTCATCCAAACTTGCACATATGTTTCTTCAAAAGGACTTAAAGAGTGAAGAGTAACTCTCATCTTCAGAAACAAGTATTGCAATAAACCAATCCTCAAAAAACTACTGTTTCCTTCCTCTCCCTTTCTTGGGTGGCTGTGCCTCCTGTTGTTCTTTGCCACCCACTTCTGATATATCAGCTGCAGTAAAAAGAAATTGTAGAGCATTAGGATAACAGGAGCATGGCGAGATGAAACTATGCAGCTAGGCAAGTATCAAATAGAACTGCTCACAATACCATACGCCCATAGTAGGAAAGAATCAAGCCTCCCCACCCAACAACCCACTGTACCCCCAACAAAACGACGGCCAGACTTTAACAAGAGAAAAGATCAGATTTTCTAAATTATACCACATAAACAGGGTACTTTTGTGAGGAAAGTTTAAGGAAAATACCTTCTGGACCACGAGTCATCAAGGTGAAAAAAATGCTGTTAACTTTCTCCATCTTCTTAGCATCCTGGGCTTGGTCAGTCTTAAACTTGAGACACTAGCAAGAAAATTCAATAAATGAATCATTAGAACACAAGGCAACCCCTTGACTTGCTTCAACCAATAATGGGATACATTTATTATAAACCAAAACGCATAAAAGGGAATGATTACATAAAGGGGCTGCAGATCTTCATCAGGACCTTCCTTTAACCAAACCCAAAACACACACACACACACACTCCACAGAATAGATTGCTTCCAGAACTTTATTTTATATCAGAACTATGATTAAATCTCCATGCTCCGGACTGAAAAGGTATAACGGCAAATATGCCACCCTGTATCCATACTTATTGCATACCTATCAGCAAAGATGCTATGATGCCAAGTAAATCTGTTTATATTCAGAGATTTTAGCAGTCAGCTAAAAATCCATCATGTAGAATCTCCTCGTTGACATCATATAGCCCTTATCATGCTGAAAAGTATAGCTTACTAAGTGAACATTTATCCTTGTTCGATGTTGACCAAAGATGTTAAGGGTGACATACTGCTATGAGGACGAAGAATCAGATTCTGTGACAAACACATTGTCCAAATGCATGAAAAGGGCTTTTTACATTTTGATATCAGAGAACCACTATAACCACACTCAATATGACATTTTTCTCACCCTGTCAAAGAAGCTGATCACACTTTCTCAGACCAATGACAATCTTACCATTAAAATATTATAAGCCAATTTCAAACCAAAATACACACATGTTTCTTCTAGGACTATTCTCCATAATTTTTCCATGAAAGGTATTCATAACTTCAGAATTTGGTTATCATCAAAGGCTTCTGATGGAATCTACAGTCAGCCACCTCCATCTAAGCTGCCAAACGCAAGGTATGTTCTAATGTTCAGCTCTAATCTTGAATACTCTTATTAGCTAACCTTCACTATGTTATATTCCATCATGAGCTAACAGTTTCGGGGTGCAGTAATAAGAGCCTAGCCGCAAGTATTATTATGTTATGTCAATATACATAAATAAAAAAAGTACCTCTTTATCATCGGTGACCTTGAGAACTAATTTACCATCACAGTGTCTGTATTTGACCACATAACGTGTCTGTAACAACAACCATATATATCAATTACTAAATTAAATAACATGAATAATTTAATAAAAGAGAAGATTTTGAATTACTTTGTGGGGATCGGCGCGATATAACTGAACGGATCTCTCCACAAACTCGTCCCACGCTGTTATATACACCATTCTACTGCCTAATCACCAAAGAGTCTCTCGCCAATTCGAGTTTTTTTTTTTTTTCCTTCAGATTTTGCTGTTTGCTCACGGAGGAGTTTTATATATATGTATATATATTTTATGGTGTTTCAAAAGTCTTTATTGTTGGAAGAAAAAAGGGACTTAATGGGCTGGGAATAAGCGGGGCCTGCTTCGGTCGAAGTGCACGTAAAAATTTCGTGTAGGGGCCTGTTTGGCGCGCTACTTGATTTGTAGCCGTCAAAAACAAATTCGCCGAGAAATAGCCACCTCCGGACAAATCCCAGTATACTGAAAGATAGAAAGAGATAGAAACTCATCTATTTAATGAAGAACAAAACAACATGTGCGGTACATTGGAAGGGAATAATAGACTTAAATATATTTTAGTCTTGATAATAAGAGAGTGAAGCAACTACTTTAATAAAAATATAATGAAGTAACTTAAGAGTCCAAAAGCAAAACACAAACAAACTTACATTTATTATAAAACACATCAATGCCAAACAATGATACTCGAACTGAAGCATAAAGTTGTGTGTAAGACAATTGTTGTGACTGCAGAAGTGAATTACCAATACTCTATGGCTCACATTTTTTTATGTCTCTTTCAAAGTAATGCACATATCCTAGGACATTACACTTACACACCAGGGGGAATTTCACGACTGAAAGACGAGCATCCTTATCTCTCTCATGAAAAAACAATTAACTTTCACTAAATCAGAGTTATGAGATTGTCGCACAAGTAAAAGAAGGGTCAAAGGCAATATTATCAAAAATGACATGGTAGCATAATCACATAAATAAGTATATTTGGTTACAATGCACCAACTTTGCTGCGAGCCCACATATAAAACTACATTAAAAAGAATAAAAGATTTTCGGTTCTGCAATTCGGCAACACATAAAGCATAGAGGGAAAAACAAAAAGATCGAGGTTTACCTTTTCAAGGGGGAAAATTGAATGAAGAAGGCCAAGAGACGGAACACGAAGGGCAAAACCAACAATCTGCAGGAAGCAAATCGGCTCAACGAGAGTTAGAGGAATTTCACAATTAACAGTTATAATCCACAATTCCAGCAAGTTCAATGATTTGACAATTTGAGAAATGATTACCTTGATTAACGGTTCTACTTTTTAGGTTTGGGGAGGGGGTTTATGCGGAAGGTGGGTAAGGAAAAAAAGTGTCCTTCATTAATATTGTACTAAAGACTAGATTTAATGACAGGAAAAAATATCGGACGTTATAAGTGCACTTTTAACGACTGTATTTAGGCCCCTTCGTTAAAAAGTGATCGTTAAAGACTCAATTTCATATAGTGGCAGGTACACGATGCTCGAGTCAAGCATGTGTTGGTAGATCTTGACAGCGCGGTCAACATTATTCATTTGCAGGTTGTTTGCTAGATGGAGGTGCATGATCAGGTAATTCCCAGTCTATACACCATAACCAGCTTTAACAACTCTAGTGAAAAGTCTGATACTCCTTCAGGTACACCTGCCGGGAGGAAGTCGGATGGCGTCCTTCTAAGTAGTGACATGCGATCTTTTGTATAACATAATTCTCAGGAGGTCCTGGATTCACGAAGTATGCGCAGTGTTGTCTGCGCTTCACCAAATCCTTAAGTACCCAATTCCTTGGGGGGTGACAGAATATCAAGGGGAAAAGAAGTTGTCACGAAGCTGTTATGTAACTGTTGTGATAGATGCCGCCAAAAATGAAACGAAAAATCAGAAGAAGAAACTAGACAAATTGTTTGGTCCCGATCTGGTCACCAGTGTACTTTTCGGTTTCGGAGTCCGTGAAATGACTGGGTCTCAAGAGCCAGCCATCGCACTTTCTGACCCGGAGGAGGAAGACAAGCCTTGCAAAGCTACAGGTTATGACCTTGACCCGTTGATCTCCGACTAAAAGGTTCTAGACAAGAAATTTTATGTGGGGGCCAAGCTCTCAGTCGAAGCCAAGCAAGAATATGATAACTTTCTGCGTGCTCGGTCAGGCACATTCGCCTAGACCCATACTGACATGCCTGGAGTATCAACCAGCGTCATCACATAATCTGAATGTCGACTCCAGCTTCAAGCCGGTCAAGCAGAAGAAGCGACCGATTAGTCGTGAAAAGGGGTTGGCGGTCCATGAGGAGGTTGAAAAGCTACTAAACAACAGTTCCATTCTCAAGGTGCAATATCAAGATTGGTTATCCAATGTAGTAGTAGTCCCCAACAAACTCCACTCCGATGAAACCTGAGCTGTTTGCTGAGCTTGTTCGACAACATCAATTGAAGAGCGAGGCCGTTCGAAATGAAGCTATGGGCAATCCCCAAGCTACACAACACTTGGGCAATCCCCCAGTACAACAACAAAACTTAGGCAATCCCCAAGCTGGTTATCAACACTTGGGCATTCCCCGAGGTGATAGAGAACCACTTCCAATGGCCCGAAGACAAGTTGTGGTCGTTGATGAAGGAGTCGATGAAGGTGATTTTCCCGATGTTGAACCTGAATATGAGCCACCATTCGTTCAACGAAGGCAGGCTCAACGAGGTCGTGAAAATTTCCGAGGTCGAGGCGCAAATGTTGATCGAAATATTGAGCGTGAGGCTGATAATTATTATGATGAGTATCCCGAACAGATCTGAGGTGCTCGTGATTCACACTTGAACAGTGTCAAGATCACTATTCCACCATTTAGAGGAACTAGTGATCCAGACCAATATCTTGATTGGAAGCTTAAATTGGAGCGAATCTTCGAAACCAATGAGATGACCGAAGAGATAAAAGCTGCACATGTTATTGCTTCGTTTGAGGCATATGCATCAACGTGGTGGGAGGCTGACAAAAGGTTGAGACGAAGGAACGGTTATCCCGAAGTCACCACATAGGCGCAGTTGAAGAGAGCAATGGATGCTAAGTATGTGAATGTCAAATATCAGCAGAAACAGCTTCAAAAGCTCTTCGAGTTGAAGCAAGGGACCAAATCAGTTGAAGAATACCATGATGAGTTCGAAAGAATTCGATTGGCCCTTGATATGGAAGAAGATGACGAGCAAACCATCATCCGATTCAAAAATGGCCTGGCTCGAGATGTGTCATCTCAATTGAGGCTGCATGTGTACCAAACTTTGGAACACGTGTTTCATGCTGCCATCGAAGGTGAGAAATGGGTTTAGGAAAAATCTCCTCGGCTAAATTAATGAATAATATTCAAATGAAAAGACCTTCAACATTTAATTAATGATGTGTTTTCCCTATCTACTAAATTGTTTTGAAGTCTTGATAGGATAATACTTGTCATTGGCCTCCTCCACCCTTGTCCAACTAAATTGAATTGAAATTTTGATAAATAGACAATATTTGCACTTGACTCCTTCACACCTATCTCCAAACTAAACCTTTTTAGCCCCTCTCTCAACTAAACTGCTTGAAATCTTAGAAGATATGAAACACTTGCCCTCAATTTCTTCACCTCCTCTCCCAGCTAAATTGCCTAAAAGTCTTGGCAGAGCAATATTTGCCAAGCTGAAAGTCACTTTTGCTAAACCATGAAAATTGAAGATAAGACCTCAAAACTAGTAAAGTTTGGAGACACGGGTGAAATTTTATGTGGTCTTTTAGAAGTTGGGCCGAAGGTCGGTGAATTTGGTCCTATTTTGCGGGAAAGTGCACGAATAGCCACTTTTGCTAGTAGTCTTGGGTTTGAGGCTATTTTTTAGTAGTTTTACATGAGAGGCCACTTTTTGGAACTTCAATTCTTCTGGGCTGAAGTTCAAACCTTGTGGGCTGAAGTTCAATCTCTGTGGGCTGAACTTCATACCTAAGGTTAGGGGTGAACATAGGTCGGGTTGGTTCAATTTTTTCATTTACAAAACCTAACCAATAATTTCGATTTATTAAATCTTTAAACCAAACCAAACCGACCAAAGTCGGCTTTTTTCTATCGGTTTTATTCGGGTTATTCGGTTTATTTGGTTTTTGTTTGTTAACAATAAATATGTGGTGTTTTCTCTTCTTTAGAAGTATAGGTAAATAGCTTGTATCCAATTGTACAAAAGAAGATAAGTTAAACCAAGTTAGTTCATATTAAAACTGTGTTGGATACATAGAGTTCAAGACTTTCTTCTTTTTCTTTGATAGATAACTGTATAGTCCTACAAGAATTAACACTCTCAATCAGACGTTCCAAATAGAGACTCAGATACGTACAACATAGCACATCCAGATGCAGATAGATAACAAAAGAAAAAACTACTTATCGGTTAAAAAGACAATAATAGCGGCTCAAATGTTTGAGTGCTCTCTTGTTCTAAGGAAATTATTTTTACTAGTTAGGTTTTTTCTTTTGTGCACTTAATTTGGGCTCACTTGTTACTTTTTACAGGGCTTTCCTTTATAGGTCATAAACATATAACTCATTCTTATTAAAATTAGCTCTTATAGATGTGTGTTGTAAATCGTAAGTTTGTAACATAAGTACATAACTAAGAAAAGCTACTAAAATATTTATACAATACTTCTCAATGAATGAATTTCACACATAAAAATCTAAAAATAACATATATGTAATGTCTGTTTGGTTTGGTTTGGTTCGGTTCGGTTCGGTTCGGTTCGGTTCGGTTTTTTTATGGGTAACACCAAGCTAAACCTAATATATCGTTTTTTTTTTTCGCCAACACCAAACCAAGTCAAACCAAATCATAGTCGATTTTTTTTCTCGGTTTGTCAGTTTTGTTCGGTTTACCCGTTTGGTCTGTACAGCCCTACCTAAGGTATAAAGTTCAATTTCAACCCGCAAGGCCTGAATTTTTAGGCATAGATGCGTAAATTTCAACCCTTGTGGGCTGAAGTTGAACTTCAACCCTTGTGGTATGAAGTTCAACCCAAAAGGATTGAAGTTCCAAAAAGTGGCATCTCATACAGAACCAATAAAAAAAGTGGGCTCAAAGCAAAGACTAGTGGCAAAATTGGCAACTGAGCGAAATTTTTACCTATTTTACATGTAGCCAGGGAGACAAAAGTCACACCAAAACCTGCGATTTTACTAGAAATGATTGAATAAATGATTTGGTACGCTTCGTTTTGGAATGACTATTGACACCCCTAGCTTGTATTCCCTCTTTTCAAAAAAGGATGACATGTTTCGGATTTCGAGAGTCAAACGAGTTCATTTTAACCGTGAATTTGAATATATAATCTTTAAATTTTTTGAAACGATATTCATATATTTAAAAACTATATAAAAAGTGCTATAAGTCACAATAATTAATAATTCAAAATATTTAAAAGATATATGAAATTATTACGGTCAAAGATAAACTCATTTGACTCTCGAAACTCAAAACATGTCATCCATTATGGAACGGATGGAGTATTATGTGACTACATGGTAAAATAAATTAAAAGAAATATCAAAACAATTTAATTTTTGTCTTGCGTATAAAATTATGCACATCTTTTAACAAATTTTTCATGACCATAGAAAATTAGTTGGTTTATAAGTTTTACCGAACCAGCTACATATGGGTCATATTTAAACTTACAAGCAAATATATTTTCAATTAAAAATAATAAATGAACAATTAAACTTTATGATGAAGTATTGATCCTGCAGCAAAATTTGACAATTAGATTTTCACACAAAATCGTTAAATGGGGAAAAAATATAAATAGTAGTAGTGCCGTAAAATTATGGACCCGGGCGATCAGGAATGGGGCCCATTGGTATCCCCAGTCCCTTTATGTTCCAATAAAAAGACTTGTAAAATAGTACCAAATAAATAAATAAAACCCCTTCGGCCTGAGCAGCAAAGCAAAAATTGAAAAACCCAGCAGCAGTAGATCACAGAGAGAGAGAGAGAGAAAGAAAGAATGGTGTATATAACGGCGTGGGATGAGTTTGTGGAGAGATCTGTTCAGTTATATCGCGCTGATCCTCACAAAGTAATTAAAAATCTTCTCTTTTGTTACTTATATTATATTCTTCATGTTATTTAATTTAATTGATATATACGGTTGTTGTTACAGACAAGGTATGTGATGAAATACAGACACTGTGACGGTAAATTAGTTCTCAAGGTCACCGATGATAAAGAGGTACCTTTTTAATTTATGTATATTGACATAACATAATAATACTTGAGGCTAGGCTGTTATTACTGCACCCCGAAACTGTTAGCTCCTTTGTTAATCGATGGAATATAACTTAGTGAAGGTTAGGTTATAAGAGTATTCAAGATTTGCAATACGCCCTGGCTTTGGTCTAGTTGTAAGAGCTCAGTTTGTGATTTATGTTTAGGTTTAGGACCCAACACAAACAAACAACAATGTATTTAAGTGGAGAAGGGTAGAGAGGGGGTCTATTATCCATCATTCTCCACTTCAATACCAGCCCTGGGTCACACAGGATTCGAACTCGTCTTGTGCCAACGACAGATTCTCTGTTGTACTATCTTTTTAATTGAACCAAAGTTTTGGAGGCCTCACTAATATCCTTTTCCCTTCATCCAGTTTTCATCTTTTCTCTTTCTTTCTTTATAAGATAATCATGTATTCTGGTGTGTATTAACTCAAAACTAGGTGGGTAGTGGGCTCGCCCCTCTTCCCTTCTCCACTTAAGTATCAGATTATGTTTCCCAGCAAGATTCTAACTTGTGCTGTGTGCATACCACAAGTTCTGTGATGTACGCCTTTCGCTGTTCAATTAAAGCCTCGGGGGCAACTTCTCTCTGATTATCTAACTTGTGGTTAACTTGTTACTCTTCGGCTCTTCAAAAAAAAAAAAAAAAAAAAAAAAAGAAGATTTTGAATTACTTTGAGAACTAATTTACCATCACAGTGTCTGTATTTGACCACATAACGTGTCTGTAACAACAACCATATATATCAATTACTAAATTAAATAACATGAATAATTTAATAAAAGAGAAGATTTTGAATTACTTTGTGCGGATCGGCGCGATATAACTGAACGGATCTCTCCACAAACGCGTCCCACGCTGTTATATACACCATTCTACTGCCTAATCACCAAAGCGTCCCTCGCCAATTCGAGTTTTTTTTTTTCCTTCAGATTTTGCTGTTTGCTCACGGAGGAGTTTTATATATATGTATATATATATTTTATGGTGTTTCAAAAGTCTTTATTGTTGGAAGACAAAAGGGACTTAATGGGCTGGGAATAAGCGGGGCCTGTTTCGGTCGAAGTGCACGTAAAAATTTCGTGTAGGGGCCTGTTTGGCGCGCTACTTGATTTGTAGCCGTCAAAAACAAATTCACCGAGAAATAGCCACCTCCGGACAAATCCCAGTATAAAAAGAGAAGATTTTTAATTACTTTGTGAGGATCAGCGCGATATAACTGAACAGATCTCTCCACAAATTCATCCCACGCCGTTATATACACCATTCTTTTTTTCTCTCTCTCTGTGATCTACTGCTGCTGGGTTTTTCAATTTTTGCTTTGCTGCTCAGGCCGAAGGGGTTTTATTTATTTATTTGGTACTATTTTACAAGTCTTTTTATTGGAACATAAAGGGACTGGGGATACCAATGGGCCCCATTCCTGATCGCCCGGGTCCATAATTTTACGGCACTACTACTATTTATATTTTTTCCCCATTTAACGATTTTGTGTGAAAATCTAATTGTCAAATTTTGCTGCAGGATCAATACTTCATCATAAAGTTTAATTGTTCATTTATTATTTTTAATTGAAAATATATTTGCTTGTAAGTTTAAATATGACCCATATGTAGCTGGTTCGGTAAAACTTATAAACCAACTAATTTTCTATGGTCATGAAAAATTTGTTAAAAGATGTGCATAATTTTATACGCAAGACAAAAATTAAATTGTTTTGATATTTCTTTTAATTTATTTTACCATGTAGTCACATAATACTCCATCCGTTCCATAATGGATGACATGTTTTGAGTTTCGAGAGTCAAATGAGTTTATCTTTGACCGTAATAATTTCATATATCTTTTAAATATTTTGAATTATTAATTATTGTGACTTATAGCACTTTTTATGTAGTTTTTAAATATATGAATATCGTTTCAAAAAATTTAAAGATTATATATTCAAATTCACGGTTAAAATGAACTCGTTTGACTCTCGAAATCCGAAACATGTCATCCTTTTTTGAACAGAGGGAATACAAGCTAGGGGTGTCAATAGTCATTCCAAAACGAAGCGTACCAAATCATTTATTCAATCATTTCTAGTAAAATCGCAGGTTTTGGTGTGACTTTTGTCTCCCTGGCTACATGTAAAATAGGTAAAAATTTCGCTCAGTTGCCAATTTTGCCACTAGTCTTTGCTTTGAGGCAACTTTTTTTATTGGTTTTGTATGAGATGCCACTTTTTGGAACTTCAATCCTTGTGGGTTGAACTTCATACCACAAGGGTTGAAGTTCAACTTCAGCCCACAAGGGTTGAAATTTACGCATCTATGCCTAAAAATTCAGTCCTTGCGGGTTGAAATTGAACTTTATACCTTAGGTAGGGCTGTACAGACCAAACGGGTAAACCGAACAAAACGAGAAAAAAAACCGACTATGGTTTGTTTGACTTGGTTTGGTGTTAGCGAAAAAAAAAACGATATATTAGGTTTAGCTTGGTGTTACCCATAAAAAAACCGAATCGAACCGAACAAAACCAAACCAAACAGACATTACATATATGTTATTTTTAGATTTTTATGTGTGTAAAATTCATTCATTGAGAAGTATTGTATAAATATTTTAGTAGCTTTTCTTAGTTATGTACTTATGTTACAAACTTACGATTTACAACACACATCTATAAGAGCTAATTTTAATAAGAATGAGTTATATGTTTATGACCTATAAAGGAAAGCCCTCTAAAAAGTAACAAGTGAGCCCAAATTAAGTGCACAAAAGAAAAAACCTAACTAGTAAAAATAATTTCCTTAGAACAAGAGAGCACTCAAACATTTGAGCCGCTATTATTGTCTTTTTAACCAATAAGTAGTTTTTTCTTTTGTTATCTATCTGCATCTGGATGTGCTATGTTGTACGTATCTGAGTCTCTATTTAGAACGTCTGATTGAGAGTGTTAATTCTTGTAGGACTCTACAGTTATCTATCAAAGAAAAAGAAGAAAGTCTTGAACTCTATGTATCCAACACAGTTTTAATATGAACTAACTTGGTTTAACTTATCTTCTTTTGTACAATTGGATACAAGCTATTTACCTATACTTCTAAAGAAGAGAAAACACCACATATTTATTGTTAACAAACAAAAACCAAATAAACCGAATAACCCGAATAAAACCGATAGAAGAAAAGCCGACTTTGGTCGGTTTGGTTTGGTTTAAAGATTTAATAAATCGAAATTATTGGTTTGGTTTGGTAAATGAAAAAATCGAACCAACCCGACCTATGTTCACCCCTAACCTTAGGTATGAAGTTCAGCCCACAGAGATTGAACTTCAGCCCACAGGGTTTGAACTTCAGCCCACAGGGTTTGAACTTCAGCCAAGAAGAATTGAAGTTCCAAAAAGTGGCCTCTCATGTAAAACTACTAAAAAATGGCCTCAAACCCAAGACTACTGGCAAAAGTGGCTATTCGTGCACTTTTCCGCAAAATAGGACCAAATTCACCGACCTTCGGCCCAACTTCTAAAAGACCACATAAAATTTCACCCGTGTCTCCAAACTTGACTAGTTTTGAGGTCTTATCTTCAATTTTCATGGTTTAGCAAAAGTGACTTTCAGCTTGGCAAATATTGCTCTGCCAAGACTTTTAGGCAATTTAGCTGGGAGAGGAGTTGAAGAAATTGAGGGCAAGTGTTTCATATCTTCTAAGATTTCAAGCAGTTTAGTTGAGAGAGGGGCTAAAAAGGTTTAGTTTGGAGATAGGTGTGAAGGAGTCAAGTGCAAATATTGTCTATTTATCAAAATTTCAATTCAATTTAGTTGGACAAGGGTGGAGGAGGCCAATGACAAGTATTATCCTATCAAGATTTCAAAACAATTTAGTAGATAGGGAAAACACATCATTAATTAAATGTTGAAGGTCTTTTCATTTGAATATTATTCATTAATTTAGCCGAGGAGATTTTTCCTAAACCCATTTCTCACCTTCGATGGCAGCATGAAACACGTCTTCCAAAGTTTGGTACACATGCAGCCTCAATTGAGATGACACATCTCGAGCCAGGCCATTTTTTAATCGGATGATGGTTTGCTCGTCATCTTCTTCCATATCAAGGGCCAATCGAATTCTTTCGAACTCATCATGGTATTCTTCAACTGATTTGGTCCCTTGCTTCAACTCGAAGAGCTTTTGAAGCTGTTTCTGCTGATATTTGACATTCACATACTTAGCATCCATTGCTCTCTTCAACTTAGCATCCATTGCTCTCTTCAACTGCGCCTATGTGGTGACTTCGGGATAACCGTTCCTTCGTCTCAACCTTTTGTCAGCCTCCCACCACGTTGATGCATATGCCTCAAACGAAGCAATAACATGTGCAGCTTTTATCTCTTCGGTCATCTCATTGGTTTCGAAGATTCGCTCCAATTTAAGCTTCCAATCAAGATATTGGTCTGGATCACTAGTTCCTCTAAATGGTGGAATAGTGATCTTGACACTGTTCAAGTTTGAATCACGAGCACCTCGGATCTGTTCGGGATACTCATCATAATAATTATCAGCCTCACGCTCAATATTTCGATCAACATTTGCGCCTCGACCTCGGAAATTTCCACGACCTCGTTGAGCCTGCCTTCGTTGAACGAATGGTTGCTCATATTCAGGTTCAACATCGGGAAATTCACCTTCATCGACTCCTTCATCAACGACCACAACTTGTCTTCGGGCCATTGGAAGTGGTTCTCTTTCACCTCGGAGAATGCCCAAGTGTTTATAACCAGCTTGGGGATTGCCTAAGTTTTGTTGTTGTACTGGGGGATTGCCCAAGTGTTGTGTAGCTTGGGGATTGCCCATAGCTTCATTTCGAACGGCCTCGCTCTTCAATTGATGTTGTCGAACAAGCTCAGCAAACAGCTCAGGTTTCATCGGAGTGGAGTTTGTTGGGGACTACTACTACATTGGATAACCAATCTTGATATTGCACCTTGAGAATGGAACTGTTGTTTAGTAGCTTTTCAACCTCCTCATGGACCGCCAACCCCTTTTCACGATAATCGGTCGCTTCTTCTGCTTGACCGGCTTGAAGCTGGAGTCGACATTCAGATTATGTGATGACGCTGGTTGATACTCCAGGCATGTCAATATGGGTCTAGGCGAAGGTGCCTGACCGAGCACGCAGAAAGTTATCATATTCTTGCTTGGCTTCGACTGAGAGCTTAGCCCCCACATAAAATTTCTTGTCTATAATATAAGTTTGTGCTATCACACATCAAACTGTGGACTTACAATCTGCCAGACTGAACTAAAGTATATAATCACATAATAACCATATAGTCTCAGGTTCAAATCTCAGTGGAGACAACAACATTAGGTAATTTCTACCCAATACTTTTGTTGGTGAGGTAGCAGGTACCTAGCAGAATTAGTGGAGGTGTGCACAAGCTAGCCTCAACACCATCATAATATAACAAAGGAGCTAACAGTTTTGGGGTGCAGTAATAAGAGCCTAGCCGCAAGTATTACTCCCTCCGTCCCATTTTATGTGGCGGTGTTTGACTCGGCACGGAGTTTAAGAAATAGAGTTTGACTTGATAAATTTCCAAAGTTACCCTTCATCATCCGTAAATAGGAGTAGGAGTGGATTTCTTTACATGACAGCAAACAATCAATAACTTTTCTCTCTCTTCATAAAGTCTTATCACTCATAAATGTACTTTAATCTAAAATAAGCTAGAAAGTACTGTACTTTTCCTAAGGCTTTTGCCAACTCAATATCTTTCCACTCTTTCTACACAAAAAACAGAGTCACTCTCTCTCAAACGAAGAAGGCAGGTACTGTTATGGAGTTCATAGCTGCAAAACAGGTTTGGTTATATTTTTGCAAATTCAGTTCTCTAAAATGTTACCGCCATTATCTATTTTTTCAGCTTGGAGCTCCAATTTTGTGGCGCCAAGCCTTTTTTATTATGAAATTTAGTATTCCTAGGTGATGGGTTATAAGTATACTAAACAGAGCATGCTTTATTTACTGTACATCTCTTTAAACTTTATCCTTTAAATTTTATCCAGTTTAATTTTGCTCAATTTTTGCTAGATGTCTCATTAAAAAATGGTTAATTATCTCCTTTGATTTTGGTACTTTATTTAAATTCTTCAATCTTTCTTCTTTCATCGTTTTCTTTTTCACTGATTTGAAATTATAAAATGAGTGTTGTGTTTTCAATGGACCCAACTACTAGAAGGAAACGATTAAATTCAAAAGAACGTCAAGCAATTGCAGAGTGGCTTTTGAAAGAAAGTGTGGAAGGAAGGGTTAAACATGGGTCTGTAGCAGAAGCCGCTGTTTTATTTAACAAATCAAAACGCACTATTGAACGTATTTGGAAACTAGCTAGATTATCTATTGCTAATGGAAAGGTGTTAGATGTGTCTTCAAACCTTGCAGGTAGAGTTGGGAGAAAACGGATACACGTTGACATTAATCAAATCAAAGAAACTCCACTTTATCGTCGTACAAACATTCGATCTCTGGCTTGTGCAATAAACATGGCAAAATCAACTGTTTTCCGGCGTGTCAAAGACGGCGATTTTAGGGCTCATACCAATGCCATAAAGCCTCACTTAACAGAAAACAACAAGAAGGCGCGACTCCGATTCTGCCTCTCAATGATTGATCAGGGTACACTCCACTCAAATCCCATGTTTAGAGATATGTTTAACTATGTTCACATTGATGAAAAATGGTTTTACTTATCCAAAAATTCTGAGAGATACTACCTGCTTCCTGAAGAACCTAAACCATATCGTTCTTGCAAAAGTAAAAATTTTATCACAAAGATTATGTTTATGGCTGCAGTTGCGCGTCCTAGATTTGATGAAAATGGACTTGAGATTTTTTCAGGAAAAATTGGAATTTTTCCTTTTGTAGTTAAGGAACCAGCTAAGCGATGTAGCAAAAATCGGGCAGCCGGAACTCTCGAAACAAAGCCTATTTTGTCTGTAACTAAGGATATCACTAGAGCTTGCTTGATAGAGAAAGTTCTTCCCGCCATTAGATCAAAGTGGCCAGCTTCAGAGTTTAATACTCCTATTTTTATCCAACAAGATAATGCTAGACCACATATTGGAGTTGATGATTTAGAGTTTAATGAAGCCGCTCAACAAGGTGGATTTGACATTAGGCTATGTTTTCAACCGCCTAGCAGCCCTGATCTTAATGTACTGGACCTTGGATTTTTTAGGGCAATTCAATCTCTTCAACATCAAAAGGCCCCTTCAAGTGTTGATGAACTAGTGGAGGCTGTTGAAAAATCTTTTGATGAAATGCCAGCTAAACAACTTAACCATGTATTTTTAACATTACAATCTTGCATGGTTGAGGAGATGAAAGACAATGGTGGCAACAACTACAAAGTGCCTCATATGGCAAAAGATAGACTAGAAAGAGAGGGGGATCTTCCTGTTCAAGTGTCTTGTGATATTGATATTGTGAATCAAGCTTTAGCTCTACTTCAACAATAATATGGGTTATTACTATGTCAAGGCTATCTACTTTTGATATATTTTGGTGTTTCCACTGGACCTTGCAGGTTTGACATGTTGAAGATGGAATGATTTTTTGTCAAGTTTGTTAGAACTTAGAAGTACTAACTTTTTTGTGTTTAGCCTATGTATCATCATGTAATTTTTGAGGATGCATATTCCTAACAATGAGAAATTATTTTGCTGTTGATTGCTCCTCGTCTTAATTACAGTGACTTTATACCAGGAAATAGTGAAGAATTTTTGTTATCCCTACTTTTTTTTCTCCTGTCAAGAATATCTTCTCCTTCTCTTGGCCAACAACCAATATTATCTCTAATGAGTTTATTAGTGACTGATGCATGGGGCTAAGTCAATTGTTTTTTAAAAAGCCTATAATGCATTGGATGAACTTAATGTCTTTACTTTAGGGGAAAAAAGAATTACTCCATGTAATTTTGGTTGGACGATCACAAACTTTTTACTCTAATGTATTGAAACCATGGCAAGGGAAATTTAAAGCACTCTCTTAAAGGCATCCTCAAGGCATTGAATTTCAGGAAATTATACACTATTGAATTTTTTGGAAAACAGTTACAGCCATTTCAATAGAGAAATATCGAATCGACGAATGCATATCCAATTTTTTTAATCTCTGTGAAGTTGAAGATTTACCACAGGAAAAGAAGCTAGTTTAATGATAAAATTGCAAACTTGCAATTGCATTTTGTTATGCTCTTATTAACAACTTCGAGTAATTGAAGGAATAGAGAAAGCTACGAAAAGGGAACAAAGTAGAAGTTGGAAGAAAAAGTAACCTTGTCAGATGAAAGCAAAAGAACATTGTACTTTTGTACTTCTGATTGATTTTTCTTTAATACTTTATCTTAAAATTAAGTGGACCCAAGAAGGGTATAATAGGGATAGTGTTGTTAAATAGTTGACAAATAAGGAAATGTGACATTCATTTTGGGACAGACGAAAAAGGAAAGTGTGACACATAAATTGGGACAGAGGGAGTATTATGTTATGTCAATATACATAAATAAAAAAAGTACCTCTTTATCATCGGTGACCTTGAGAACTAATTTACCATCACAGTGTCTGTATTTGACCACATAACGTGTCTGTAACAACAACCATATATATCAATTACTAAATTAAATAACATGAATAATTTAATAAAAGAGAAGATTTTGAATTACTTTGTGGGGATCGGCGTGATATAACTAAACGGATCTCTCCACAAACTCGTCCCACGCTGTTATAGACACCATTCTACTGCTTAATCACCAAAGCGTCTCTCGCCAATTCGAGTTTTTTTTTTTCCTTCAGATTTTGCTGTTTGCTCACGGAGGAGTTTTATATATATGTATATATATTTTATGGTGTTTCAAAAGTCTTTATTGTTGGAAGACAAAAGGGACTTAATGGGCTGGGAATAAGCGGGGCCTGCTTCGGTCGAAGTGCACGTAAAAATTTCGTGTAGGGGCCTGTTTGGCGCGCTACTTGATTTGTAGCCGTCAAAAACAAATTCGCCGAGAAATAGCCACCTCCGGACAAATCCCAGTATACTGAAAGATAGAAAGAGATAGAAACTCATCTATTTAATGAAGAACAAAACAACATGTGCGGTACATTGGAAGGGAATAATAGACTTAAATATATTTTAGTCTTGATAATAAGAGAGTGAAGCAACTACTTTAATAAAAATATAATGAAGTAACTTAAGAGTCCAAAAGCAAAACACAAACAAACTTACATTTATTATAAAACACATCAATGCCAAACAATGATACTCGAACTGAAGCATAAAGTTGTGTGTAAGACAATTGTTGTAACTGCAGAAGTGAATTACCAATACTCTATGGCTCACATTTTTTTATGTCTCTTTCAAAGTAATGCACATATCCTAGGACATTACACTTACACACCAGGGGGAATTTCACGACTGAAAGACGAGCATCCTTATCTATCTCATGAAAAAACAATTAACTTTCACTAAATCAGAGTTATGAGATTGTCGCACAAGTAAAAGAAGGGTCAAAGGCAATATTATCAAAAATGACATGGTAGCATAATCACATAAATAAGTATATTTGGTTACAATGCACCAACTTTGCTGCGAGCCCACATATAAAACTACATTAAAAAGAATAAAAGATTTTCGGTTCTGCAATTCGGCAACACATAAAGCATAGAGGGAAAAACAAAAAGATCGAGGTTTACCTTTTCAAGGGGGAAAATTGAATGAAGAAGGCCAAGAGACGGAACACGAAGGGCAAAACCAACAATCTGCAGGAAGCAAATCGGCTCAACGAGAGTTAGAGGAATTTCACAATTAACAGTTATAATCCACAATTCCAGCAAGTTCAATGATTTGACAATTTGAGAAATGATTACCTTGATAAGAAGTGGAAGGAAATTATCAGATTGTTGAGATTATAGATCCTAGGTAGAGCAGTAGCGTCAATTTCAATTGAAGCCGTAAGACATATTGGTATTGGTTTCAAAAGACAGAGATAGGGTTTTTCTTTAGGTTTTATGGAACATCTACAATAGCAGGTGAGGAAGTAGGTTTCCAGCAGGTTCTTCGAACTGTAGTACCTTACTGCTAACAAACAGAGAGAAAGGGAAGGGGCACCGGTTCTACTTTTTAGGTTTGGGGAGGGGGTTTATGCGGAAGGTGGGTAAGGAAAAAAAGTGTGGGAAAAAAGAAGCGCCTTTTTTTTCACTGAATAATTTTATTTTAACGGCCGGATATTTTTTTTTTTAACCACCAAATATTATCCCTTCATTAATATTGTACTAAAGACTAGATTTAATGACAGGAAAAAATATCAGACGTTATAAGTGCACTTTTAACGACTGTATTTAGGCCCCTTCGTTAAAAAGTGATCGTTAAAGACTCAATTTCATATAGTGGCAGGTACACGATGCTCGAGTCAAGCATGTGTTGGTAGATCTTGGCAGCGCGGTCAACATTATTCATTTGCAGGTTGTTTGCTAGATGGAGGTGCATGATCAGGTAATTCCCAGTCTATACACCATAACCAGCTTTAACAACTCTAGTGAAAAGTCTTGATACTCCTTCAGGTACACCTGCCGGGAGGAAGTCGGATGGCGTCCTTCTAAGTAGTGACATGCGATCTCTTGTATAACATAATTCTCAGGAGGTCCTGGATTCACGAAGTATGCGCAGTGTTGTCTGCGCTTCACCAAATCCTTAAGTACCCAACTCCTTGGGGGGGTGACAGAATATCAAGGGGAAAAGAAGTTGTCACGAAGCTGTTATGTAACTGTTGTGATACATGCCGCCAAAAATGAAACGAAAAATCAGAAGAAGAAACTAGACAAATTGTTTGGTCCCGATCTGGCCACCAGTGTACTTTTCGGTTTCGGAGTCCGTGAAATGACTGGGTCTCAAGAGCCAGCCATCGCACTTTCTGACCCGGAGGAGGAAGACAAGCCTTCCAAAGCTACAGTTGATGACCTTGACCCGTTGATCTCCGACTAAAAGGTTCTAGACAAGAAATTTTATGTGGGGGCCAAGCTCTCAGTCGAAGCCAAGCAAGAATATGATAACTTTCTGCGTGCTCGGTCAGGCACATTCGCCTAGACCCATACTGACATGCCTGGAGTATCAACCAGCGTCATCACATAATCTGAATGTCGACTCCAGCTTCAAGCCGGTCAAGCAGAAGAAGCGACCGATTAGTCGTGAAAAGGGGTTGGCGGTCCATGAGGAGGTTGAAAAGCTACTAAACAACAGTTCCATTCTCAAGGTGCAATATCAAGATTGGTTATCCAATGTAGTAGTAGTCCCCAACAAACTCCACTCCGATGAAACCTGAGCTGTTTGCTGAGCTTGTTCGACAACATCAATTGAAGAGCGAGGCCGTTCGAAATGAAGCTATGGGCAATCCCCAAGCTACACAACACTTGGGCAATCCCCCAGTACAACAACAAAACTTAGGCAATCCCCAAGCTGGTTATCAACACTTGGGCATTCCCCGAGGTGATAGAGAACCACTTCCATCGATAAGTGAGGGAAGTCATTTTCTTCTTTTTGATGGAAGATGTTTTCGTGGAAAATGACTTCATTCGGACCAAACACTAGAAAATGACCTCCTCATGGAAAACATTATTCGGGACGTTATTTTCATTCATACCAAACACACACATAGACTTAATAGGTCTGCATCAAACTTAACACTACCAACAATCCATCAGAAGACAAGTTTTTTTTTTTTTTTTGGTAAAAGCCCGTATATAATGATTAATGAGTATATAGAAGAAGTTGAAAACATTACAAAACGAAATGCTTTTGAACAGACCAAGACAAGTTGCCCTTCATTCAATCATCTTCAACCTGCCATTATATCCTTTTAAGATTCCAGAGAGCAACAAAGTGATTCCTAGATGGATGAATGTCAAATTTCTCACAGGTTTGGTCAGTAAAGGACCTCAATATATTATTGGTCCACCATGAATTTTCATTATTATTATTTTAATAAGACATCCATAAACTAACACTTGGAGACAAAAGTAGGAAAGAAATTATTATGATGAATAAATTACAGCATGATAGTGAAGTTAATGACCCTTTACACTCCAAACTTTATGGATTTTTTTGCGGCAATTTGCTCAATTGACTAACGTTAGCAGCAATCAGTTCTTGCTTCAGGAAACCAATTAATGGTGGACACAAAATAATGGGTATGATAGCCTGCTATCTTTATAAATAAAAATGCAAACTTTCAAATAATAAATGTGCACAATGACAAAAAATTCTGGCAGATATAGCCAACCTTGTGTTCTTAAACAAAATAATATAAGTTTGTGCTATCACACATCAAACTGTGGACTTACAATCTGCCAGACTGAACTAAAGTATATAGTCACATAATAACCATATAGTCTCAGGTTCAAATCTCAGTGGAGACAACAACATTAGGTAATTTCTACCCAATACTTTTGTTGGTGAGGTAGCAGGTACCTAGCAGAATTAGTGGAGGTGTGCACAAGCTAGCCTCAACACCATCATAATATAAAATAAAAAATATATACAGTCATAAAACCAAACAGATTGAGCAGAAAAAGAGAAAATCCTATCATCAAGTATAAAAAGAACAACAATTGAACTCAGAGGCGAAGCCAGGATTTGAAGTTTAGGGGTTCTGGATTCCAGTCTGTTTAATAAGTTACGGGGTTCTAACTTAATAATTTGTAAAGATCATATGAATTTTTTAAAACAAATACAGAGTTTGGACCAATGCTTGGGGGTTCGGCCAAAACCCCCTTCACTACACTCCCTCCGCCATTTGAACTACTCATTGTACTTGTAGTTTATTCACCAAACAAGCCTAGCATGCTTCCGCCATAGTTAAATTTAAACTATAACAACGAATTACACAACACCAATAACAACAACTACTGTCAATTCCAAACTACTGTTGTATCTGATATTTGAATCCTCGATAGAAATTCTGCTTTGGACTTAATAAATGTGATACGGCAATTAGAGATTCTAATCTTCATACATATATTTGGTATCACATCTTTTACTAAATCCGCAGGTGCAGTATATCCAGCTATTGTAAGTTAAAATGCAGATCCATTTCAATACTCAATAATTTGTACTTGAGGACAATCTAGGGGTTCTCTAACACAAACAACAACAGCTACCCCTTTGTCCAAAACAAATGAGGTCGGCTATATGAATCCTCCCTGATCATGTCACTCCATTTAAACTAATATCATGCCAATATTTAACACAAACAGATCAAACACATTATCTAAAGGAATTTAAATCTCTTACCAGCGGACGCAAGTAATCGATCAATCAGCTCGCTTGTAGGATGGGTGTTTCCTCGCAGCTCTTGCATTCTCATACTCAAATTTCAAAACATTGGGAATATGAGAAGTATCCTTGACATAGAAAAACCTCCCAAAATATATACAACAATACGTACACCGCATCTATTCACTTCAGCCCATCCCCAATTCCCACGATATACACTTCCCAATTCAGATAACCCGAATTCCTAATCCCCTTACCCGATTCCCCACTTTGACCCGCGATAGAACCTGATTTCCCCCTCACTGGTCCCCACGCATTCCCATTTCCAGCTATCATAAGTACGAATTTGCACGAGCCTTATCTGATTTAGAGCCGTTGGAGGGGGTGGGTTGGGTATTTCTGACAACTCTAAACCCTAAATCTCAATATAAAAGGGATGCTGAAGAGTTTTGACAGGGGGATTGTGCAGCGGAAGCCACTTCAAAAATAGAAAAAGAAGAGAAGGAGAAACCTAGTATTTTAGGAAATTTTAATTTTGATTCTGGAGTTTAATATTAAGGTTTTGTTCACTCGTTTTGGTGAGAGTTTTTAGTGTCGACGCGTTGTTATTTGAATCGTCGACCTCGCTAGAGTCTTGTTCGAGTTGCTTTTCCAGATTCCTCTCCATTTTTCACTGCGCCGCAAGAGGTAATCCTCTTGAATTTTATTTTGTTCTGTTCATTTTGTTCATATACATTAGTTTTTGTTTTAGTTCGAATATCGCTCTAAGTACCGCTTAATCAGTTTATATATGCTCGTTTCAGTGTGGTGCGATTTGAACGTAGCTCTAGTTTCTAAAATTTGCTCTTTGGACTGTTCGTAATGTTATTTAGTTAAATGCAAAATATTTATATGAAGTTGTATATAGTAGGTTTGTTTACTGATACCGGATGCTACTGTTGTCTTCTTGAAATGAAGCTAGAATCTTTAAGTTGTTTATGTTATCGTAATGTGAAGATTAAATCTTTTGGTGTCATTGCTCTTACTGTTTTTCCTGTTAATCTCCTCTCTTTGGAACCTTGAAGTAGCCCCTGCAAAGTTTGATCCTTTACACCTACTTGTATAATGGAAAGCCTGGATTGAGAATCTGAGATGTCTTGTTTGCTTTCTGTTTAGTTTGGCTCATTCAAAGAACTGGTCTTGTTTAGTCTAAATACATCAATTGGTTTTGTTAAGCCGTAAGTTGTAGTCTTTCCTTATTTTGCTTATCTGCTTGTATTTCTCCCCTATGAAGTCATGTTAGAGTTTTGGTTGAAATTATGGATCTGGTTTCTGTTTCTATGAGAGTAGGGCTGACCATTCTATGGGGTCTGCAGTGTGAGTTCTTTGTGAGAGGTTCTGGGGTGAAGTTGTGCAGGTGAATGAGGGAGGAGTGAAGGTGCGCTGTAGTTGGTTCAGGAGAGGAAGCTCAGGTGTCTGTGGGGGGTGAGAAGGGTGCAGGGATGTCTGTTGGTTCGTAAGAGATTGTGAGTTGGTGTATCAGGGTCTGGTCTAGGTTGTCAAGTGGCCTGTGAGTGTGAGGTAGGCTGGTAGCTAGTTGTTTCCTGGTTGTTTAGTAGTGGAGGCAGGGAGAGTAGTTTCAGGAGAAGGATGATATTTGTAGGGTGTGCAGGTGGTTTTGTAGTCTGGTGTAGGTAGATAGGAGTAGTCGTTTCAGGAGAAGGATGATATTTGTAGGGTATGCAGGGAGAGTAGTTTCAGGAGAAGGATGATATTTGTAGGGTGTGCAGGTGGTTTTGTAGTCTGGTGTAGGTAGATAGGAGTAGTCGTTTCAGGAGAAGGATGATATTTGTAGGGTGTGCAGGTGGTTTTGTAGTCTGGTGTAGGTAGATAGGAGTAGTCCTGGTTGAAGAAAGAGTTGTTCCAGTTTCTTGCGGCTTGAAGGGATGTCAATCTTATTCTTTGGGTCATTGAGATGCTTTCCTTTATATTTTGAACAGATATGGGCATGTATGGAAAACTAAGCTAGCGTTTGGACATAGATTTCCAAGTAATTTTTGGGAAACATTTTTTGGGTGAAGTTTGATATGAAAATGAAAAAGTGTTTGGACATTTTTTGGAAACAAATTTTTGGGCTTAAAAAGAGCCTTTGAGCACTTTTTGAATTTTTGGGAGAAATTTTTGCTCAAATAGCATAAACAAACAGTTTTTCCCCCAAAAACTCCCAAAAAATGTTCCCAAAAGCTATAAACAAACGGGGGCTTAAGTAGTCGCTATGAGATATGATGTATTCCAAATAAACTTTAAAGTAAGAGAGATACATGCCAGTAGCTTAAAAGGAAAAAGTTACAAAGCACTTGCAAAATGAGAGCTACAGTTTCAAGCCAAAATTTGAACACAAATGCATCACTATACATTAAAACGACATAATACATCCAACGGGGATGCAGCCTTGTCCCACAAATTCAATCATATGCAAACTTTTGACACATTTAAAAATATGTGCGAAAGATAGTTAAAATTTCAACAAAATCTGATCCCATACAACAATTAGTGCTGAAAAACTTTGAAAGGTGAACTCATCAAATTAAATTCTAGATCCGTCTCTGAACACATCAACATTAATTCAACACGAAGAAATATTAGTTTATCTAACCATATATCGTAAGATTTTTTTCATCCAAACTTGCACATATGTTTCTTCAAAAGGACTTAAAGAGTGAAGAGTAACTCTCATCTTCAGAAACAAGTATTGCAATAAACCAATCCTCAAAAAACTACTGTTTCCTTCCTCTCCCTTTCTTGGGTGGCTGTGCCTCCTGTTGTTCTTTGCCACCCACTTCTGATATATCAGCTGCAGTAAAAAGAAATTGTAGAGCATTAGGATAACAGGAGCATGGCGAGATGAAACTATGCAGCTAGGCAAGTATCAAATAGAACTGCTCACAATACCATACGCCCATAGTAGGAAAGAATCAAGCCTCCCCACCCAACAACCCACTGTACCCCCAACAAAACGACGGCCAGACTTTAACAAGAGAAAAGATCAGATTTTCTAAATTATACCACATAAACAGGGTACTTTTGTGAGGAAAGTTTAAGGAAAATACCTTCTGGACCACGAGTCATCAAGGTGAAAAAAATGCTGTTAAGTTTCTCCATCTTCTTAGCATCCTGGGCTTGGTCAGTCTTAAACTTGAGACACTAGCAAGAAAATTCAATAAATGAATCATTAGAACACAAGGCAACCCCTTGACTTGCTTCAACCAATAATGGGATGCATTTATTATAAACCAAAACGCATAAAAGGGAATGATTACATAAAGGGGCTGCAAATCTTCATCAGGACCTTCCTTTAACCAAACCCAAAACACACACACACACACACTCCACAGAATAGATTGCTTCCAGAACTTTATTTTATATCAGAACTATGATTAAATCTCCATGCTCCGGACTGAAAAGGTATAACGGCAAATATGCCACCCTGTATCCATACTTATTGCATACCTATCAGCAAAGATGCTATGATGCCAAGTAAATCTGTTTATATTCAGAGATTTTAGCAGTCAACTAAAAATCCATCAGGTAGAATCTCCTCGTCGACATCATATAGCCCTTATCATGCTGAAAAGTATAGCTTACTTAGTGAACATTTATCCTTGTTCGATGTTGACCAAAGATGTTAAGGGTGACATACTGCTATGAGGACGAAGAATCAGATTCTGTGACAAACACATTGTCCAAATGCATGAAAAGGGCTTTTTACATTTTGATATCAGAGAACCACTATAACCACACTCAATATGACATTTTTCTCACCCTGTCAAAGAAGCTGATCACACTTTCTCAGACCAATGACAATCTTACCATTAAAATATTATAAGCCAATTTCAAACCAAAATACACACATGTTTCTTCTAGGACTATTCTCCATAATTTTTCCATGAAAGGTATTCATAACTTCAGAATTTGGTTATCATCAAAGGCTTCTGATGGAATCTACAGTCAGCCACCTCCATCTAAGCTGCCAAACGCAAGGTATGTTCTAATGTTCAGCTCAAAAGGAAAATGGTAAACCACAAGTTAGTTTTTTTTTTTGAAGAGCCGAAGAGGTAACAAGTTAACCACAAGTTAGATATTCAGAGAGAAAGTTTCCCCCGAGGCTTTAATTGAACGGCGAAAGGCGTACATCACAGAACTTGTGGTATGCACACATCACAAGTTAGAATCTTGCTGGGAAACATAATCTGATACTTAAGTGGAGAAGGGAAGAGGGGCGAGCCCACTACCCACCTAATTTTGAGTTAATACACACCAGATTACGTGATTATCTTATAAAGAAAGAAAGAGAAAAGCTGAAAACTGGATGAAGGGAAAAGGATATTAGTGAGGCCTCCAGAACTTTGGTTCAATGAAAAAGATAGTACAACACAGAATCTATCGTTGGCACAAGATGTGTGACCCAAGGCTGGAATTGAAGTGGAGAATGGTGGATAATAGACCCGCCTCTCTACCCTTCTCCACTTAAATACATTGTTTTTTGTTTGTGTTGGGGTCCTAAACCTAAACGATATGCTCTTACAACTAGGCCAAAGCCCGGGCGTATTGCAAATCTTGAATACTCTTATTAGCTAACCTTCACTATGTTATATTCCATCATGAGCTAACAGTTTCGGGGTGCAGTAATAAGAGCCTAGCCTCAAGTATTATTATGTTATGTCAATATACATAAATTAAAAAGGTACCTCTTTATTATCGGTGACCTTGAGAACTAATTTACCGTCACAGTGTCTGTATTTCATCACATACCTTGTCTGTAACAACAACCGTATATATCAATTAAATTAAATAACATGAAGAATATAATATAAGTAACAAAAGAGAAGATTTTTAATTACTTTGTGAGGATCAGCGTAATATAACTGAACAGATCTCTCCACAAACTCATCCCACGCCGTTATATACACCATTCTTTCTTTTTCTCTCTCTGTGTGATCTACTGCTGCTGGGTTTTTCAATTTTTGCTTTGCTGCTCAGGCCGAAGGGGTTTTATTTATTTATTTGGTACTATTTTACAAGTCTTTTCATTGGAACATAAAGGGACTGGGGATACCAATGGGCCCCATTCCTGATCGCCCGGGTCCATAATTTTACGGCACTACTACTATTTATATTTTTTCCCCATTTAACGATTTTGTGTGAAAATCTAATTGTCAAATTTTTCTGCAGGATCAATACTTCATCATAAAGTTTAATTGTTCATTTATTATTTTTAATTGAAAATATATTTGCTTGTAAGTTTAAATATGACCCATATGTAGCTGGTTCGGTAAAACTTATAAACCAACTAATTTTCTATGGTCATGAAAAATTTGTTAAAAGATGTGCATAATTTTATACGCAAGACAAAAATTAAATTGTATTGATATTTCTTTTAATTTATTTTACCATGTAGTCACATAATACTCCATCCGTTCCATAATGGATGACATGTTTTGAATTTCGAGAATCAAATGAGTTTATCTTTGACCGTAATAATTTCATATATCTTTTAAATATTTTGAATTATTAATTATTGTGACTTATAGTACTTTTTATGTAGTTTTTAAATATATGAATATCGTTTCAAAAAATTTAAAGATTATATATTCAAATTCACGGTTAAAATGAACTCGTTTGACTCTCGAAATCCGAAACATGTCATCTTTTTTTAACAGAGGGAATACAAGCTAGGGGTGTCAATAGTCATTCCAAAACGAAGCGTACCAAATCATTTATTCAATCATTTCTAGTAAAATCGCAGGTTTTGGTCTCCCTGGCTGCATGTAAAATAGGTAAAAATTTCGCTCAGTTGCCAATTTTGCCACTAGTCTTTGCTTTGAGGCCACTTTTTTTTATTGGTTTTGTATGAGATGCCACTTTTTGGAACTTCAATCCTTGTGGGTTGAACTTCATACCACAAGGGTTGAAGTTCAACTTCAGCCCACAAGGGTTGAAATTTACGCATCTATGCCTAAAAGTTCAGCCCTTGCGGGTTGAAATTGAACTTTATACCTTAGGTAGGGTTGTACAGACCAAACGGGTAAACCGAACTCAAGAAAATTGCCTACCGTTTAACATGGTTTTGAATTTCAAGAAAGCCTGATATTTCACAATAAAATATGCAAAGCCCATAATTTATAGCTGCAAGTGTGTTTCCTCGTTCAGATTATAAGATGAGAAAAAAACATATATAACCAAAAACACATGTAGCCTTATTTTCAGATAGACATTAGGACTATTGCACAAAGGCTAGCCAATATTTACCATATAGAAATATGTCCATGCAGTGTTTGTTCCTTAAAAATAGCATGAATGACTTTGACTATATAACAAATTAAGGTAAGTTTGGGAATCCTAATATTAATAGTATTCCTTTTTTTACATATTATGTATCCACTCATCCCTGATTATTAGGCAAAAAATATTCGTCCTATTTCACTTCAATTTGCGTGTGCATATATTTGTAACTCTGTGATATTCTTTGTAAAAAAGAACAATTTGTCGTTTCTCTATTCCTAAACAAAAGACGTTTAAAAAGGTAAATTTTAATTAATATTGCTGGCATATAGTTCAAATATCGTTCTACATATTTTTAATTGGCACTTTACTTCCGTGCATATCATTTTTTTTAGTTTGTTTATTGTCCAAGTATTGGTTACAATGCCTTTGTGGTATTCGATATACAGAATACACATACAATATGCACATGTATTATGATTTATATTCAATACCACTCCAATATGCATCCAATATCCTCTGATTAACTCGTTGGTAAATATATTACAATAATGCACATGTAGTATGAATTAGACAAAATATGCATCCAATATGCATAATGTATGCATATTGGTAATTTATGCACCTCATATGCATGCCATACTAATCAGAGTCGGACTTATTTTTGTTTATTCTAAAATATGCATACATTACCTATATTCTTGTTGTAGGATTTTGGCATTAGATTAGGAGAAAATCATGTAATTAAAGATTGTGTTAAGATATTTATGATATATCCAAATTAATTAGAAAGATAAACTCCATAAAATCAGTTATAACCCATCATCTCCCCTTAAAAATAGGCATTTAAGGTGGTGGGTGTTTTATCAAACCGGATGGCTATAAAAAGTGGTAGATATATGGGTAAATGTCTATAAATCATAATAAAGGAAGAATGCGTTTATTTTTTGTTTATGACCCTTGTGAATGTCTATGCCACGTAATTTTCTCTTATAAGATAGCATGAGTTAAACTTCAGTATAATCATTGTGAAATCACGCTGCATGTTCAACCCCAACATAAGCAAGTCCATGGGACTTTCAAATATCATTATCAGGAGAATATAGTGATAACTATTGAAGTGCAATGTACAGAATTCTACGACTTCAGTAGAATTAATAGCTAAACTTTGCAGAACGACACAATCAAAAGTCACATGGGTGCCACAACACGCTCCGATAATCGATACCATTTCGATGGAATTGAAGTTTTACACACAACATAAGCATTTGCCAAAAATAAGCTTTGTAGAAATCTATATAGAGAGAGTACATTGTAAGCTTGTCTTTAATGCCCACATCATTCGGTTTTTCTCTCATCTGCCAGATAGAACTAGGTTGCACTCTCTCGACAAAAATGAAAACACATTTACGCGTATTCCCGCCCGAAACTTAGACTTTGTCCACTCATATTTCCCTATACCTACTATGCAAAGAATGAAGATCTACAGATAATTGAATCAGCATCCTGCACTCAACTGCGTAGAACCAACTGCATTCTTGTGCTGAAGATGCAAAGCAGCCAAAAGGCCTTGCCATGTTTCTCCAGGTCCTCCAGCCACTTGGAAATCAAGGAGCTTTCTTTGTTTCCTGTAGTATTCTTCCAACGGTTTGACCTAGACAGTACAGAATTATGGCGTGTGTTAGTTTATTTTTTTTATTAAAGTTAAACAGAAAAAATAATGAGTTATGACTTTGTACAACCACCTATACGATGCTGACTAGCAGTAAACTATAGCTGAACAAATTATGATCCATGCTCATGCAACTAGTTTAATAGCACTACTAATAAATGAACGAGAAGTCAAACCACATACTTAAACAAGTCGATCAACCACTTCTATACAATTTCACATATAATCATCTTTGAGATATCGGCACCAATAAAAGTAAAAGCAAGTGAAGAAGATCAGGTCAGAACCAACAGATGACTGAGTTCAAGAACAATATGACATTGACATATTATATCACTATGGTTAGTTCTTTTTTTTTTTTTATAAGAATCACTATGGTTAGTTCTTTTTTTGGCAAGGACATATATTTATATCACTATGACTAGTTCAACTAACAATCAGGTACTCAGAATATTATTATCTAGCATAAAATCGCTGATTTGCATTTTCCTCAAAGTGCTATGTGAAAGAGAATTTGAACCAGACGATGTACATGAACATGCATATTTGCATCTGTCTAATTCAGTAAGCACTAGTTTTAATACACATCAAGAATGCTAAGGAAATCTATAATCCCATTCATCAAGAATGCTAAGAGAGGCAATCTAATTCGATTGAAATCAGATTATGACGTCATTCTACTATTTCCATCTGTAAAATCCACAGGACATTGAATATTTACCTGCTCTGCATGCACATGCAGCTTCTTTCTCGAGACATCCATGGTACTTGAAGGCCTAAAATTACCTCCGTCTGGCTGAAGACTAATATTAATTCCATTAGTCCCCCTGCGAAGGAACTCGAGAGGTGAATAAGGTCCAGTGCTTTTATCTTTCTTTGACACCAAACTCTTTGCACATTTAAGATTCAGAACAAAATCTATGTCCACAGTTTTGTCCAAGATTTCCTGCGAAAATAAACGGGGAGTGTGTGTAATTTTGCAACATCCTTTCGACATGAATCACTAAGAATAATAAAAATAAAATAAAAGAGAGAGAGAGAGAGAGAGAGAAGAACAGCAGGCCTCTTCAAAATCTGAGAGAGGTATAAAATTTCACTTCATACGTTTAATTAACTTTATGTGTTGTTCTGGCCAAAACACTAGAAATCAACAACTTACAAATTAGTGGTTAAGAAAACCTTTCCTGCAACCAAGACAATACAGATTACTAAAGCGAAAAATCTGGCTTAAATGCAATCTATCTCAAGATTCAGAAGCAGGATTTTGGAACAATTTTATGATCTTTTTCAGGTGAAAGTCCAATTTCATGTTGAAACCAATAGCAGTAAATTCAAAATTTCAAAACAAAACCAGAACTGAAAGCAACTTTAAGAATAGTGTCTTTTTTTCTAAAGTGATAATATTTATAAATTATGGGCAAATTCGAGAATTATATCTAGGACATTGATAGATCTTCAATATGTTCATTATTTATTAACACAACCAAACATATTCGTAAAGTTTGATCCGTATGTGAAGCATGAACTTTTAGCTGCTGGAAGCTTCTACAGAGCAAGAAACTCAACTCTTGAAAGAAAAATAATGTAAATGGAAGGATCTAAGGTAACAAGAAAAAAGAATGTTCCACTAAAATGAAGTCCGTGGAGAGGGGGGGAGGGGGGGGGGGGTATACTTACAGCTTGAATCTTTGATCGAGGAATCCCATCCAAGATGAATCCACTTTCACCCCTGCAGTATCCTTCTTCTAGCCTCTTTGACAACAGGCCAAATATAACTTCTTCTGGAACGAGCTTTCCCTGATTGACAGCATCTGCTATCTTCATTGAGCCAGACACAAAAAATGAAAGGTTTTAATGGGTGAAACAAACAAAAATAAAAGAAAGAGTAATGCATGACTATTTTAAAGCAAAAGAAAGTTGCCCTTCTCCCATTTTTAAATGACATTATTGTTTGAACAGTCGAACATAATCTTTTTACACAGTTATAGAATATATAAACATTGTGACATTTTCACATTGTTTCTAATTATAAATTTAATTTTTCAAATCAGAAATTTGAGCCATGCGAAGAGAGGGGTTGAAGCCATGATGTGCAAAGTGATTCCAGCAAGGATCAGTCAAGTATTTGCATCTCAACTTTGAGGAGCAGATAAGTATCAACACCATTATATATTAGATATTGAAATCAGTTTTTTTGCAATTGAAATTCGATCATTATAGTACTAAAGAAATAAGTTTGGTGTTTTTTGATGTTCCAAATTGTGTGTTTCACATAAAAGAGATCTCATTTTAAAGAAGTGTGCGCTTTGCCGTTTCACTTCTCTTTTCTTTCTTTTTATTTGGTTACAATCAATTGGACCTTTCTAATAACAGAGTAATTTTCGAGGACCACGAGTGCATAGTTCAAATGATAATAGGTCCCCTCCACTTAAATACCAAGCTTTTTTCTGCAGCAGAGTTTTAACCCTCGACATGAGCCTAGTGCACACATCAAAAGCTGAACTATTTCCACTAAACTAAAGCCTTAGGGTCATTAGCTTACAAATATAATACTCTAACGATTAAATGTGTTGCCCCATCTATATCTTCAAGAAAGTTAATTTATTTATAAGAAATTGAAACAGAGGAATTAATAAAACTAAAAAAAAGACCAGCTCAATCAAGCTTTAATACTTTAATAATTCCAAACGAGTACGGATCAATCATATGAATCTTTTACTATTTCATTCCCTCTATTCATCCTCATTTCATTCAATTCCCAAACAATTCGTAAAAATAAGACTAATTACTAAAAGAACTTCTTTTATAACCTACAAAAATCCCCGATGGCCAACGTCGCCCCTTTACTCTTCTCCACTTAAATAGCAGGCTTTTATCTGTGGCGGGGCTCGAACCTGCATTCCTAAATAAATGTAGAGCTAAAATAAAATAAAAACCTGTTTGTAGAGAGAAGAACGAGGGTGAAGTTCTTGACGAACGAGTGAGCCCGTGGAAATATGAGGAACATCTAGAAGCTTCGAGAGCCAATGAGCATACACGTGTCTCTGAGCCATTGGATCACCCATGATAACCCACTGGACTCCTCTTCTTGGAATCATTCCCTCTGATTCCGACATTACTCCCTCGTAATATTCATACTCATCATCGTAATCAGCTACCTGAGCTGCTGCAGCTGATCCATAAGACCGGTTTAGAGATGTACGGATAAGTGGCTGCGCCGCCGCCCTTATACGGCTGAGCAATGCCATCGCCGCCTCAGATAGAGAGGGGAAAGAGGGTTTCTGTAAACAAGGGGAATTGGGGTTTTAGAAAAACAAGTGAAATATTTGACCTTGGGAATTGGTTTAATTTACGTGAGTGCCATGAGTTATTGGACACGTGGTGTGTACTGATTGGTGGAAATGTGATTTATTTTTAATGACAAGATCTAGAGGAAGGAAACTTCTACTCCACAGAAGTTGGAGAAACGTGTGGTTATGAAACGACACGTGGATTTCAAATGTGGTGTTCATATTTAATGCAACGCACATCGACAACCCCTTAACTTTTCCCGACTTTTCACTTTTACACTTAAACTTAGGTGTATGTATCACTTAAACACCACAAGCTGACGAAGCAAACAGCGTGTGTAACACTGGAAAACAACGCATGAGAGTGTAAAAAAAGGCTGAGTTGGATTCTCCCAACCATAAAAAAATCATTCTCTCCCTATATTATCCCTTTTCCATTCCATATCTCTTCCAACATGAGCTCTAATTTATCCCATACACCAAATCCTAAATTTCTTCATCTCTTAGTTAAAATTGAAGATTTTTTCTTGTCAGATTTACGGAAGAAGCAGGTAATTACTCCCGATTGACTTCAACTTTTTCTTTCCCGATTGAATTCAAATATGTAAAGAATCATATCATGGAAGAGATGATTCATGTCATTGTGGTCGATCAAGTGAGCTGAAAATTTCATGGAGTTCTTCTAACCCAGGAAGAAGATTCCTTTGTTGCAAAATCAACAATTTTGAGTAACACCAAAGGGTTGCATTATTTACTTCATCTTTTTTTTTTTGTTTTTGTGCGGCTGATTAATTATTTTTTATTGTTCTAGAACAATGGCGGGTGTAACTATTTTAGGCGGTTTGACGACCAATTTTCTACTCAACCAAAATGAAATACCCCCATGAATGTTATAAATGGAACATGTATCCTCGCGTCCCTTTCTTCATAAGTACTGCCTAAAAGGCAACACATGCCTTTGACCCCTCTTGCTTAGGCAACAATTGCCCTTGAACTCTTCCCACATTCTTGCAGCTAACTTGAAGTGTTGCATGGGCAAAACTTCCACATACACACTTACCCTTGACCTCTTCCCACGTTCTCTAAGATAACTTGAGTGTTGTCTACGGACGATGCCATTTTGCTAAAACTGTCTTAAACAGGGACAAACTCTCAAAATCAGTCAATACTAGTGACAACAAGTCAAATTTTTTTGAGCTTTTAAGATTGAATTAGGTCAAACTCCTGTATTGCCCAACTAGAATTTATGGGGATATATATTCAAAACTATGACACCAGGGTAATTAGTTTGCCTTTTTGACAATCGTAAAGAAAATGGCATGCACTTAGTTTAATGAATAAATTTCAGATAGAAATATCCCTATGAATCTTTTAATAACTCTCGTAATCCTTTGACCCTCTCTTACTTACGCAAAACTTGCCTTTTAATATTTTCCCACATTCTCTTAAATAACTTGAAGTGTTACCTAAGCAGCACTTGCCGTTGAAGTTCTTCACTAAGTAACAGTTGCCATGAAAAATTGTTGTGTAGGCAACACTTGCACTTTAACCTCTTTGCAAGTTCTTTTAGATGACTTGAAGAATTGCCTACATAGAAAGTGGAGGCCATTTTGCTAAAACTTGCTTAAATAAGGACAAACTCTCACAGGACAAACTCTCACAGACATTCAATTTTGGGTTGTTTTAGGATACGGGTGAAACTTTTTGGATTTTATAAGATAGCCCTGCTTCATACCTACCTACATCCACTACTTACACACATAAACAACATCCTCCACTCTTTTATATCGTGATATAAAAGTTGCACAATTCATTTGCTCCATTTTTAGTAAGAATTACATAATGTATTGTAACGTTATATAAGTTAAAACTTTCTCAAGCATATCTGTGGAGATGCATTGTTACGTTGGCAAAGGAATAGTTCAAATCCTTTCACGCATCAATTGGAAATTTACAGTACTGCATTTCTAATTTTGCAATTAAATATTTAAAATTGTTGTATCTTTTCTCTTTAGGAAGATTGGCTAAAATCGTTGCTCTTACATTTCGTTCAAAATTTATCATATTCTCATATGCAACACTCCCCGTAACATTCAAAATTTCTTAGGTAATACTTTATTCATCTTTCGGTTATAAATATGGTCGGTTCATTCAATGTTGCGTTTGTAAAACTCAAATGAATAACTGTGAATTTTCTATCGTAAAATCAAATCTTTAAATACGTAAATTGATTCGGTTTGGTTGCGTTGAATCCGGAGTTTTACACTATAAGTGCCTAATAAAAAGTCTACGTTTAGTTATCTCTAGCCTCTAGGACTCATCAACAGCCGCCCATAGAAGAAAAATAGGGAGTATAATAGTAGTAAATTAAATATTTGACTTTCAAATTTTCTTCCCAGTTAGACTTCCATCGTCTCCTTCCACATAACTTGGAACATTCTCAGATACTTCTATGTTGTTTCCACAATTTCTCGAAGCCTAACAAGTCAAATAAATTTATCAACCATACACACCAAACTTACCTTACAATATTCATTTATGCACGCCACGCGGAATTTGAATATGCCGCTTTTCTAGTTTTCCAAACATACATATATATTGGGGTTTGGTTTCTGCCTTCTTCATAGTTACGCTGATCAATTCTATTCTTCTCGTAACAATGGACGTACACAAGCAGTACAAACGACTATTTGACCAACTTGATGAGAATGGAGATGGGAGAATATCAGCGGAGGAGTTACAACAATGTGTGTATTTGATTGGCAAAGACATGTCATCTGAAGAAGCAAAGGCTGCGGTTGCGGCCCATGATTCAGACAATGATGGCTTGTTGGATTTCGATGATTTCGTGAGGTTAGTGGAAGATGGTACTGAAGAAGAGAAGGCGCACGAGTTGAAGGAAGCATTTAGAATGTATGAAATGGAGGGGTGTGGATGCATTACTCCAGAGAGTTTGCAGAGAATGCTTGATAGAATAGGGGAGTCGAGAACTGTGGATGAATGCAGAGGAATGATTGCCAGATATGATATCAATGGTGATGGTTTATTGAATTTTGATGAGTTTGAGATCATGATGCGTTGCTAGCCAGTACTCGTATCTCTTGTTATTGATATATAATTCATCATTGTTGATGATTGCCTTGTTTAATTTAGACCTTGTTTGTTAACTTTGTACTGGTATATTTGATGCATTTAACTTATTAGTAATATAATTTAATTGATTTTTTATATTATCAGTGTATTTTAACTATGTCATTTATTTTATTTTTTACATTTCTAAGCCAGACTTATTATGGTGAAAGGATTTATGACTATATTAACCTGCTAGTGTCGAATTTGTTGAAGGCTAATGTTGTTTCCAGGACTGTTTTCTTTATTAAATGTTCATATATGGAAGTGCACACCATGCCCTTGATCGAAAAGGTTACTCTAATACTAATATACAAAAGAACCGAAGATTTCTTTATCTGTTTAAAGCACGATTTCGTTTGTCAAGAATCTACTTTTAGTAGTTGTGCTTTTATGTTGAATTAATTTAGAGAATCTACCATATGCAGATTCATGCATTCAGGAGCTCTTGAGTGTTTAATAGTGTTTGGCTTTATTGTTGCAAAAAAAATTTCGCATCTTGATTTTGTGAGTCATTGCCAAATGTGTCTTTGGCAACAATATTCGATTTATCGCGACTAAATTTATTGTTGCAAAATGACTTCTTTCTTGTAATGCTTAATTATGCAAAGTTGAGTGTCTGTTCATAAATAAAATAAAAAAAAGTGATTTTATTATCTTACTTTCAACAGTGAGGTGACCATTTAGGTAATGTACACCCAAACTGATTGTATGTACCAAACCAAAAGATAGCAAGTACCAGACTGATTGTATGTAAACGTCTTTAACTGGACACAAAATTTAAGTAAGAAAAATGATTATGAAAGCTTATAGTGTTAAACATGTCATAATATTTGTATAACTTTAAGACTTCTAAAATTTGCGATCCTAATCATGTTCTAGCATTTGTATAGATGTAAAATCTTACGTTAAGGATAACATGATAAGTTTAAGTTAACTTCTTTTCAAAGATAAAAGAATGTTATTCTTTTTGAAACGAACTAAAAAGAAAATAGGGTCACGAAATTGGAGTAGCCAGAGTAATTATTACAACTACGACGAAAGTTTGATATATAGCCACTTTAATAGCTACCAAGTGAAGAATAGTTAGCATTTGCAAAGTTGTTGAAGAAAAATAACGTGGAAAGTTTTTGAAATTAACCAGTAGAAACTCCATGACAAATTCATGAATTGTTTTTGAGTTTGAACAGAATTTCTTAGCAATATTTTCGCTAATAGGACTTGTTATCTCAAGATAAAATACTACACATCCTTAAATTTCTACAAACTATTTTAAAGGCTTTCTGCATTTTTTAAGCTGTGATTTTTCTCAAAAATTATACTTCATCGATTAGCGTTCAAATTAAATGGCTATCCAATCCAAAATTTACAATATTTTTAAGGTAAAAAGTGCGTTGGAAAGATTTATGTACGTTAGTGTCAGCTAAACTAAACAAAGATGCGTCGGCAATGGGAGGTGCGTCGTGGCATTGCCCATCAAATCAACTAAATGACAAAGCGCACTTATTCTTCAACCCATCAAAGCTTTCTCTTTAATATTATGGTGCTGTCTTATTTAAGTATCTTCAACAATTAATTAAAGTAATTAAAGACTTTGTACATGTGAGAAGACCATAATCAGTGTATGAATAGCAACTTTAGCACCTCTTAATTACACATGATGACCAGGCGGGCGCCATTATCTGTCTTTTCCCAAGGATGAATGTTGTTGCATGACAAATTCATGCATGTTATATCAATTTGTCTCACTTTAGTCTTTTTGGACCTACGCACGTAACATAGTTACAAGTAAAAGTAGTAATCGGATTACTTTTATCTCTGATGAGGATAAAGAATTGATAGTACAGTCTTAGACCTTGGTGAACTTAAAAGGTTAAAATGACATATTACTAAAAAGTACTATAGTAAAGGATGAGATTTGAGGAAAGGACCATTCCTGAACGGATTAAAAGGGGTCCAGAAGTACAATGGATGAAGCAGATAATGCAACAAGCTTCAACGAGTGAGTCATTTTCAGTTTCATAGGAGGCGTCTAGATATTTATTAGGAGGAGTAGCTATCTTTATTACTGCAACAATTAAGGATTATAGTTGCATACACTCACACGGTAAGAACTTTGTGTTAAACAAAGACAATTCAATGTATAAAGCATCTCGTATTTATGCAGCCCGTTTTGAAAGGGTTAGCAATAGGTGGGTGGGGGACTGATTCCTATATATCCATTACTTGTCAATATAGCAGGCCTAATATATTGCCCTTTCAGCATTCACCAATCGCCCTCACGAAAATGACATATTATTGCCATTTACTAATATCACATGTTCACGTGGCACCATCAGAGTTCCCGCTGATCATATCATTTCCTTTAACCTACTGCAACTAACTCAATAACAACAGACACAAGTATATCAGATAGGCTGGTGCCTTCTAGTTGAGGCTTGATTGTCACATTTGCAGTTAGTTTGATAGAAGAGGAAGCTCAAATAGGGAACTAATTAATTAAGTATTTTCTATTGTGACTGCTGTACAGAGAAATTAGTCTCAAATAAGTCAGGTGGACTAAGGCAAAGAGGAATATTTCAGCATCTGATTAAGGTTATAATTGAAAACAACTAACAAATTTAGTTTTGAATCTCTAAAAGAACAAGGATTTTGCGATAAATCTTTTGAGGTAAATGAACAACTGAAATGAAACGGAAGGAGTACCATTTGACAGTATCGGGACCAAAATATTAAACACCATCTGTATTTATTTGCATACATTCTGCTGGCCCTAGCTAGTAGAAAAGAAAAGAGCAGGGAAAACGATTAATTTAATGTTGGTACCATCCCCTCAACCACATATCTTAGGACACTTATCTTTAGCACCAAAAAAAATAAAGATAGTGAGGAAAAAAACAGCAGTAGAAGCGTGGATATTAAATACTCCGTAGTTACTTATGTCATTACAAGTTCAACATGAATTTATTCTACTCTGCCAGACGCACAATACTAGTACTCCACCATAATGTGTCCATACTGAGTAATTAAATTTGGATAAGTTTAGATGAAGTTAATTTTTAAGATTTTGTTGTACGTCATGTGAGTAAAAAAAGTGGAAAAAGTACAAACGTGTCTATTCTTAGGACAAAATGGAATAGCATCTGTAGATTTAGGCCATCAGCATTGAGCATGCCACAGGAAAATAACAAGGTCCACGGTTTTCTTGTCATGTATTCTAGAAATTAAGCTCAATTAATTAAGTGGAAAATCCTTCTTTGCTTTCGCCAAATGACAATTTGGAAGTCAAAGATTTTCAAAAAATGGCTTTAACAAAATTAAAGAAGCTACTAAAAGAAGAAGAAAATAAAAATTAAGTGGAGGTCCTGAGTTTGGTTTGGTTTGTTTTAGATATTGATGAAGAGCATGCTGCACTTCACCTACCCATTTTTGACTAGCCGCATTATTCATTCCACTAGCAACTTCTTCAAAATATGGTTCTTTAGGCCAAAGGTAAAATACAGAATTGTTGTTATATACTTTTCCATTCTATTTTAGTTGTGCTTTAAGGTTTTTTTGCATAATTAAATCAACAAATAAAATAATGTTAACACCAAATTATCCCTATTAATGCTTTTGAGAACTAAGCAGTATTGAAAAACTAGTGCTTCTTTAATGATTAAATGTATGGTTGAATATAGTTAATAAATTGGTCTCGAGTTTGTATAACGACAATCATTTTAGGATAATTTTCGTGAAAACTAATATGGACTAGGAATGAATAAACAACAAAAAAGTTAGAAACAATGAAGAGATGGGTATAATACAAATTGGTGAAGATATTATTAGAGTTTGGATTAGGACATGTTTAACCATATCCCTAAGACGTAAAACACAACTTGTGTTACACCAAAATATCTAGAAATTAATGTATTTGTCTTTTCTTTTTGGCACATGAGTAAATATTTGGAAAAGGAAAGATCACAATTACAAGACTTTTCGATGGGAGCAGCAAAAAGGAGACTTGGGGAAAAGGGGAATCAAGCCAAAAGAGGGAAGCTGCAGAACCCATAAACTGGCAACTTGCCAGCCACATGACAATTATTGTAAAGCTCACATAATTCCTCTCCCCCAAAAACTACTAATATTGAATCTTTTTCCTCTCACCAAGTTCTACTAATTCTCTTTTACTTTTTTAAAGCTCAGTTGAAGCTAACTGACAAGACTAATCCAAATTCACGGTAGATGAATGTCAAAAGATAGAAATATGTTTGTATCAAGAAGTTTTTTCGAGACTTGAAGTAATTCTTTTATGAATAATAAAAAATCTTTGGTTTATTGATCCAATTAAATCGAATTCGTGTTAAAGTTGAGGCCAATCCTTCCAAATAAAAATATCGAAAACACATTGCGAGGTGGTAAACAAAAGGAAAGTCCAGTAAATTGCAATGAATGAATCCAGCTTTATTGGGTGGGTCCATTATTGGTCCTCAACTCTTACCATTACTTAGCTTTCAAGTCCCCAATTTTACTTATCGCTCTTTAAACGTGAAGAATTTATCAAGTCTTTTATTCGTAACGCAAAGGCACTGCCTTTTCCTCTTCTTTCTCTCACTTGTACTTCACTCTTTAAGTATAGATGGAATAATAATAATGGGTTCATGTGTTTCAGTGCACAAAGACTCTGAATCAGCTATGAAACTCCGTCTTTTTTTTGGTTCCAAGAAAGATAAGCTTGTAACTCCATCACCTCTCAAAGATCATATTAAGGTCTCTCACCATCCTCAGCTCAAATCTCAAGCTCCTCCTGTTACTGCTTTTCCTCATGACTTTGGTACCACTCTATTTCTCCCTATTCAAATTCCACTTCCGCTTGCTACCGTTTAACCAGGGAATCCTTTTTACTGTATATACAAGGTCAAATATTTTGTTGTATGTGTAGAATATCCTTCTTGCGTGGCTAGACAGATGGGGAGAAATCACCTCGTCTAATGACTCTCTGTTATATGTTTTGTTTGATTTGAGTTACTTTGTGTTTTTAATTGTTTCTTTGAATAAATGGGAAAGTTGCTGTCTTTTTTTGAATTGAAGGTTAACATGTTTTTCATGTGAAAATTTTTATGTTTTGTCTGATGCTGTGTCAGATTCTTAACTCTGCTAATAGTATTGTTTTTTCCTGGTTTTAAGTTTCACAAGTTCTATGAAAAAAATCCGGGTAGGGTGAATTCGGAGTAGTCGGTGCTCTAATATGGGGTACCGGACACCAGATGGGAAACAAAAAAAGTTCTATCAGACCCATGAATCTTTTGTTTCTGAATTTTTGATTATCGAGCCAGTCTGGAAAGAAAATTGAAGAGGTTATTAGTTGAACTGGTGAACATCATTTAGGTATATTTTGTGGTATTAGTCGAATATGACACTGAGATATATTTATTAAATATTATGGAAACAGTTGAGGTTGGTAAGTTGGTTGCTTGAAAATAACAATTTAATTAATATATCTTATGTATTATTTTCTTTCATACTTTACAAAGTAGCTTTCCATTCCTTTTTTGTGGAAATAGGAAAAATTGACCAAGATGATATTTTTAGAATCTTGTATGATGCCAAATTATTTTGGGTTGATGGGGCCTCTGCAGCACATGTTGTCATGACTCATGGCAGGGCAATTATATACTTGCTGGAGACCAGACAACAATTGCGATAGAAGCTTAAAATATCAGCAGAAAAGAAAAAAAGAATGGCTAAGAAAGTATACTATCAAACCAAGAGATTTTTAAGTACTTGTTCCTCTGCATTACTTGAAGGCAGAGGACAGTATCATGCACATATGATTGTCTTATGGAACTTTACATAAATTTTTCTAATGGTCCTATGAAAATTTTTGTTCCTGTTTTGATAGTTGTGTTCATCAATATGTCCATGTCTAAGAGTATTTTGAGCTGCTGTATTACAATATTCTCTTTTTTTTTTTAATTAGAACAGAGGTTGACATTTTTTTCTAACATCATTGCCCTCCCACATCATGTTGTAGGTGTATATTGCCATCCTTTACAGTATCTGTCCATAATAATTACCACCGTTTGACAATTTTCTCTCTTTCTATGGTAAAATGTCTAATTATAAAAATGAAATTGCGAGTGCTCTCAGGAATTTTGTTCAATCGCAAATGTAGTACAATGGGAGCACATCAGGAATTCGAATGTTGCTATGAATCATGTTTGGTATTTAAGTGAAGAAGGGTAGAGGGGCGGACACTTTATCCAACTAATTTTGAAGCAAAGAACAACATATATACCAGTTATTAGTTTACCAGTAAAATTTGACACACTGAACAGCTTTTAGTGTACTTCACTTTTGAATAAAAGATTGTCTAGTTCTATTTCTTGCTAGAGTCTTCTCCTTGTTGATAGCAGAAGAATTTTCTCGTACTATTAGTTTGTTATGGTTAGTGGCCTTCAATCTTCTCGTATTTCAGTTCTATTCACGTGGATTAACAAAGGTTTTTTGAGGATACTACATCTATCCCCTGCCAAACATTTCATTGCATCACCTTGTGCGCTTGATCATGTGCTTAATGATAGCATTCTTTCTTGAAAATCATTCATCCTTTGGTGCATCTTATTATTTTACACGTTTAAGGACCTAAGCCCTGGTGGTTTGCCAATGGATGTTCCTTGTTAATCTGATTTCTCCATATCTGTATTGGTAGATTTGTTTTGAATATCCGAGGACCTTTAGTACTGTACTCTACCTACTGATTGAATAACCAACCATATGGGTCCTCCTGTTCAGTCTTCTTTAGTTTCTTCAAATACCACTTGGACTTGCTGCATAAAGCAGCTCTAACCTTGCAAAGTGTTTATATTGCATAGTGTGTCCATGTGTACAGTTGTCTAATTAATTGCATCTTTTATCTGAGAGTTGGAGACATTTCCTTCTTGTAGGTAGCAAGGAGGAGAGCTTCTTTGATACCCAGCCTTGGTTGGATTCAGATTGTGAAGATGACTTCTATAGTGTGAATGGAGGTTAGATGTGTTCTTTAATCAATGATGCTTTCTGTTTTCCCATCTTCTCCTTGATCCATTTCCTTCTCTTCATAGGTTGCATTGGTTACAAAATGGCACATTATTTATTGTATTTTGATCAACTCACTGGTAGTGGTTAATGATTTTCCTGGAGGATGTTCAATCTACTAAATCAGTTCTATTCAAGTAAGATTATGACAACCAACTCTATGTAGCTAATAGTATCCAGCTAAGAGATATGTGTTCATGCATCCAAAACCGATGTTTAAAATTCCCTAACAGCTACTTCTTAAATACACTTGTCATCATCTTGTATTTTTAATACTCTCTTGGTTGATTGCAGATTTTACGCCATCTCGTGGAAATACACCTGTCCATCACAGCTTGTTGGCTGGAAATCTAACAGCTAATAGAAGCCCTGCTTCTTTTCCGCAATCACCCCCCACGGAGAAGAAAAAGAGATTATCTGAACTTTTCGAAGAAAGCTTGAGAAGTGACGTCCAGGACCAAAGTGAGCAAAATGGCATAAGTACTAAAAAGGAAACTGTGTTAACTGGTGCTCAACTTCCACCAAAATCCACTCCAGGGACACCTTATGCATCTGTGTGTAGTGGTGAAAGAACACCCAGCGGAGAGTTAAAATCTGCTGCTAAATCATCAAAGTCTGCGCAATGTTGTCTTCCAAGGTTGCTCTCAAGTCGTAGCTTTACTGAAAGGAGGAAAAGAATGAGTCCTGCGCGTAGTGTTGGCTGATGACAGAAGCCATGTGTCTTTAAGGTATGCCCTTTATGTATGTGCATATGAATCAGGAATTCTGGGACTTTAAGGTATAGAAGTTGACAATTAACGGTCAGCAAAACTTAATGGCCATGAGATTCCAGTAAAAAATATGTAGAGTTATGGTATGTTCTGCATGCTTGATTGTATTGGCACTCGCCTGTATAAAGCTATAGAAAACAGCTTTGTCAACCAATATCAACCAGTAGTTCACTTTCGTGTTTATGTTTCTCTGTTTTTGTTACCCCAGCTAAGCCAAGTGTCCCACATCGGCATAATACAGGAGAGATGCTGGATATATAAGTTAACTGGTCTTAGACTCTAGTGACGCGTTTTAAAGTCGTGCGGGCGTAGGCCCACAACGGACAGCTATCACTAGCGGGCTTGGGCTGTTACAGTTTTGAATGAGCAGATTGACATTTTCTGTAGTTTATTCAAAAAGTTACATCAACAAAGTCAACGAGAATTAGTCTGATGGTAAAGGAAAAAAATTTACTTCCCATTTTTATATAGTACAAGTGAGATGAAATTAGTATTAGTTGCTTCTCCTAAACAATCTTTTGAATTATAATTATGTTGTTTAATTGGTCTACGTATAATACTTTTCAGCCATGCTCAAAGTGCACTAATCCATCAGAACTTAAGCTAATGAGTATAAGAATTTGTGAAATCGTTGTATCTTACAACTTTCAGGTATACACTCAAGTAGACTAGTACAGCCTGAGCTTTAAAGTCGAATCAGATTTCTTTTTGTGAAAGAAAACCAAATCTCAAGATTGATTTGGGAGACTTATCTTTTGGGGTACCAATATAAACAGAATCAGAAAATATTGGTTTCGATGCGCGGAAGGATTCACCTTTAGATTATACTAATGCTATCTATCTCAGAAAGGACTAAAGTCATTTCTCCATAGATGAGCTTATAACAAGTAGCTTATAAGCCATAAACTGCTCATAAGTCACTTTTGAAAAGTTAGATACTTCTCATTTTTTAGTTTATTTTAAGCACATAAGTGCTTATAAACTCATGACTTTTTGAGTTACCAAAAATCATATATACTTATAAGCCACTTTAAAGCTAACCGAAATGGGTTTCAAATTATTTTCTCAAGTCTGATAATTGAAATCCCCAAAATCGTTGCAACTTTGTTCCATTGCAAATGTAGATCTATCTGGCCTCCATTGCATTGTTCCAATGTTGACGATGAGAAAACATGATTCATGGAGCATGATAATTATAGCATCTTGATTGGTACTTGTGCAGCCTAACCTTTGAATTCATACAAGGGATAGATCAGATTCTTAAACCAAAAATGGCATGTGATGACTGATTACTAAGATCAATATCCATTGATTTCAACCTAATTTTTCTTAGTCTAAGCAATCAAGCAGAAGTTAAGTTGAATGCATGTGCATGTTCTCTTAACAAGAAAAGGCAATATATGATTGTGCAATTTGACTCCATATATTCCCATTCCCATGGTCAACTTGAGTTACTTTTGTTCCTGTCAAGGTAAAATCGATAGTGTTTGAGTTAGCTTAAAATCTAGTCAAACTAACTTTTAAGTTATTTTTTGGTAATAGAAGTGTTTGGATATTATAAAATGCCAAACTCTTGGCTTTTAAGCCAAAATAAGTCAAAAGCAATAAAAAGTTGTTAAATCCCAACTTATTACTTTTGGCTTAAAAGCCGATATGATTTGACCAATCATTTTACCATTTTATCTCTTATAATTTTTCTTTTTTTTAATTTCACCAATATCTTCATTAACAAAGGCCCTAGATTATCCTCCCATTTTTTTAAATTTATTTTAAGGATATTTTAATCATTTAACATAAAAAAATACTTTTTTACCAAACATCTCGGCAATTTTTTTTCCAATTTCAGCACTTTTATCCAAACACGTAACTGTTTATTTATAAAATAAGTTCCAGCACTTGAAAAGTATTTTTAAGTACTTGTGCTTAAAAACTACTTTCTTAAGCTAACCAAAACGAGCTCTAAGTACTTTAATCCCTTTGCTAATTTTTATATTTGATTTTAAGTTCTCATCATTGAAGGGAGCCTTGGAGCAACCAGTAAACAGTCACTGATGCAGCCTAGGCTGCATATATGTGGTGTACCCTTCACCAGATCTATGCATGAATGCGGGATGATTTGTATCCATGCTTGCCTTTTTTTACTAAAAGTTCCGATCATTGACGGCTTGGAAGATATTTACACAATTAATTTACTCGTAAGATAGTGAAACGGCCGTAGTTACGGTGGTTGTTAAGCATATGATTGGCGCGCTAGTCTCTTCCCTTTAATTTCTTTTTCCATAGACCTGTGAACTACGAGGATGTGATGAACTACGAGGTCTATCCATCCATCTCATTTTCCATAGACCTGTGGACATGTTCATACTTCTAAACATGTTCTTTTGACTCTGCTAAAAAGTGCAGAATCAGTTGTCCATTACCTTGCCATTACTATTCGTTGGCTAGTTTTTGAATGTCAGGACCCTTTTTGAAATGTGGAGGTTATATTTTCCACTCCATAACCACATATAAGCACATGTAAATAACAAGAAACGAGGACATATATAGCAACAGGTTCCATGAATTATGAGTCATTGTATGATTGCTTTGACGTGTGGATTTTACCAATTACTTCCATACTTGTCTCGCTTTTCTTCATTCTCTTAATGTTATCCTTTGGGTCCGTGGACGATCTCAGCTGCTGTGTCCTACTCATTAGGTTCCCACACTATTTGCAATAGTGTCACGACCCGTTTTCTGAATGAACTGTAACCGGCATTCGGTACCTAATCGATTTAAATTACACATATACACATAATATATTTATATTTATATTATCAATATAGATTAAATGGATGTAACAATTTATTTAATTTTTTTTACAAGTAATCAACTTTTTTCTTCAATATATACTGCAATAAATTATTTATAAGTGTCTTTAATAACATGAGAGTGTACACAATCGTATCACTTGAATGAGGAGATGGAGCTTCTTCATTGTCGAGATTTGTCTGATATCCAACTTTGCCCAATTGGAGCCAAAAAGCTACTATAACTAACAATGCTAATATTGGCCCTTAACATTCTCAAATAAGATACGCCAACTTGACTTCACTTTATCTCCCATATAGATTGGTTCAGCTTATATTATTTGGCTAACAACAAAATAAAAAAGGTTCACCTTATTTGATCAGTTTTAAATTTCTAACTGGAATTAGTTGAACTTCAACATTATCATCATCTTATATGCCGAAAACACTTGTACTTGGGCTACAATTGTATGCATGCATGCATAGCAAGGTGGATAAACATTTACATACAAAAATAATTCCAAATTTGTGGACCCCGATGCCCATTCCCTCCCACTCTCTTTTCACACTTGGAATCTATAGTGGCCGATATAAAAAGCAATTAAGCAAAGAGATTAATTTTTATACATCATCAATAAAAAAATATTTATACAATCAGATCATTTAACATATAGTGACAAATAATCTAAATGTTTATTGGTAGCTTAAATAGAAAGTATAAATTGATTGCTATGACATGTTAAGTTATGCTAATATTTTCATATTACATTCTAGGAGCATAGAGACTTGTTAAATCCATAAACAAATCATCCTTTAAAAAAGTAAGATAAAGTCGTCAAGAAAGTCAGTTGAAAAGCTTATGAGAGAAAAAAGAAAATCGTTTTCACACTTTCTCTATCCCAATTCCCAGTGGGTGTCCATTCCCCTTCTGTTCGTTCTGTCCCTCTATAAATATTTGTCTCTTGCTTTCCTCAACTCCACCATTGCACACAGCATCCATCAGCCAGTACTTGACAAGTAGAATGGGTCTCCAAATCTTGTCATGTTTACGTGTTTTAAGCATACTATCATTAGTTATCTTAGTACTTGAGCCTTGTCGAGTATTTGGCTCAAGCAGGGGTAGACATTTCGGCTTCATCGGTTATGGTAATGGCGCGGATAGCGCACCACCAGCTGGCATGTGCGCCTCCACCGTCGCCATTCATGGTTACAAATGCCAAGAATTTGAGGTAATTATATGTCAAAAATTTGAAACGTAGATAGCATTCATTCTGAACGTACTAACTTTGAATCTTGCAAAGTTGGTAATAACTGATCGATTATGCGAAGTCTTAAATGTTTCTTATTTGCATATGTCAGGTAACTACTGATGATGGGTACATACTAAGTGTGCAAAGAATTCCAGAAGGGCGCGTAGGAGGTGGTGGGCTAAACAGGCAGCCTGTGTTGTTGCAGCATGGTGTTCTTGTGGTAATTAGCACCTCTACTACATCACTATTTGCATGTCGAGGACACTAAACGCAATTCACTCACACACAACGAGGTTCAATGTGCAGTCATAGATCCGATTTTCGTGGAGTTAATCTAGGAGAACTTTCACCACTTCCCAAATGATTCGTGACTTGTCAGTCCGAGTAGAAAATAAAGTTATCCACCCCAGTTTTCTACATTTTCTTAAAGTGAGGAATACATTAAAGAGTGATCATGATTTCCTTAGTGGCAGACTAATTAAAGAAGGGGTCATCATGGTTTCTTAAATACAAGGATTTATAGTGTGAAAAGGACATTAAAGAATTTGACCATACGGAGCAAAACAATGCAATTGCGCGTCTCAGGCACAATCATTTCTATCCCATAGTAAAGACAGTTAGTAGTGGACCTCTTGTGCCTATATCTTTTATCATTTGCACCTAAGATGTGCTTTGTAATTGATCCAGACATACTGCTTAATAAACAGCTAGGCAGGGATTTGGCTTTATAACCAGCCTCTTGAAGTTTGCATAATTAAAAGCCTGCAGCTTTGCCACGTAGTGAAGCCAAGATTCCACATATATAGTGTCTTGGACCCAATCCATTAGGTGTTGAAATGACATACAATTGAGTTTACGCAGACACTCAGTTGTAGGGTCGCCTGTTGGCTGTTTGTGTAACTAGTTTCCAGAAAATATGCACATTTCCATGCTTTTCCACATAGGTACCTGTAGTGCGTACTTATTGTACTTTCCTTAGCAAAGCTTGTCTATCAATTTTAGGCAACTAGAGGTGACGAAAGCAATAATTGGTCCTTTTCTTTTTCCCAGGATGGCGCAACATGGCTATTGAATCCACCCGAACAATCACTGGCTATGATGTTAGCAGATAATGGCTTTGATGTTTGGATTTCCAACATCAGGGGAACCAGATACAGTCGTCGCCATGTCAAGCTTGATCCTAATGATTCGGTATTACCTCAATGAACAACAAATTTTCTTATTGCTTCCAACAGACATATGAAAGCAGAGCTATGGTTCTTGATTCTCTTTTTTCCACAAGGAAAGAAAAGATATGGAACTATTTAAAGAAAGACTACATCTTCTTATAGCTGTCTTGGAACTATTTAAAGAAAGACTATGTGTTGTTCATAACGTAAAGTGGCTTTTAAATTTGTGCTATGGCTTAATTACAGGAGTACTGGAACTGGACATGGGATGATTTAGTTGTCCATGACCTACCTGCTGTCATTGATTTTATCTTCAAACAAACTGGACAGAAAACGCACTATGTAGGCCATTCAATGGTAAGTTCAGAGTCTACAATATTTGACGAAACAATAGCTGGATCATGAGAATTACTACATTTTTACGTAAGGATTGGTAACTTCTCTCGTCTATGGCGTAATGAGATTTAACGTAGTCCTAATTTTATGAATTGACAGGGAACTTTGATAGCTTTAGCGTCCTTCTCAGAAGGAAGACAAGTAGACAAGGTCAAATCTGCAGCCTTACTCAGTCCAATTGCTTATTTGAGCCACATGACTACTGCGCTCGGTGATGTTGCAGCTAGAGCCTTTGTTGGTGAAGTTAGTAACCAATTTAAATTCTTCATACTTTTTCTCTCTATCTCAGTTACCATGATATTTATATGTGTACCTTGTTGACAGATCACTACTATATTTGGTCTCGCAGAGTTTAATCCAAAAGGGTAAATTGTCGACTAGAACTATTTGCTTCCTCTTCTTTTTATTCTCAGTAATTTCTCTAAATTAATGACACTCCTTTGCTTATGGGTTTTCAGTGGACCTGTATCCACTTTACTCAAGTTCTTTTGTGCTCAGCCAGGGGTGGACTGCTATGACTTAATGACTGCACTTACTGGTACTAACCTTCTTCAAAAGCAGAATTACTCAAAATTTATGTAGTTAATCAAATCAATTACACTATTGTCACAAGACTTCAACTCAATTAATTATCTTCCATTTGAATATATGAAGGGAAGAACTGTTGTTTGAATGCCTCCACTGTCGAAATTTTCTTGAATGACGAGCCTCAGTCCACTTCAACTAAAAACCTTGTGCATTTGGCTCAGAGTAAGTTCTCCCTACACAATAATCTATAGCTCAAATGTTGGACTGTCCTGTTACTGCTAACTTTAACCATATGATCTTTTATTTAATGCAGCTGTTAGAGATGGCTTACTCTCAAAATACGACTATGGACGCGACTACAATCTGGCACATTATGGTGAAGCCAAACCTCCCAAATATAATTTAGCCAACATTCCTCATGATTTTCCACTGTTTCTAAGCTATGGAGGCCAAGATGCACTATCTGATGGCAAAGATGTTGAGACTTTGCTGGACTATCTAAAGCTCCATGATGTAGACAAGTTGAGTGTTCAGTACATCAAGAACTATGCTCATGCTGACTTCATTATGGGAATCACTGCCAAGGATCTTGTTTATAACCAGATGATTTCCTTTTTTAGAAACCATGGCTAATCGACCTCCTCCTTGTACCAGAATAAGGGAAAGAAAGAAAGATAAAAGCAAGAAAAGGGAATCATGATTTTTTATTTTTAATTCATGTAAGAGGTTAACTTCAGCTTCAAATTGAAGTTTTAACAGATGATAATTATATATTTCCAGTCTCACTCGTTAATAATTCTGAGTGATATATACAAGAACATCCGTGACAAACATTAGCAGACTAGTTTCTTTGTAATGATTCAATTTTCCAGATTTAAATTCTAAATGATATATCAGAAGAAGACTAGGTTTGAATTTGAAAGTGTCATAATGCTCCAACTTTGCTAAGAATAAGTTTGTGAAGTAACTTAAATTCATATGCTTTCACTTGTTAAAACTGCATGAACACTGGTCATCTTTTCATAGATAAAACTCATGAGAGTAGTACATCTTCACTTACTCTAGCAATGAACTTCTTCAATATAATGTTGAACCATCCAACGTAATACGAAGAAATTCAAGCACTGTGCTCATGTGATGTAGACATAATTAATCCATAACGAACTATAAATGAAAATCCTGGCTGACTGAGATATCTTGAAGATCATTTCTTTTATATCCTATACTGATGAGTATGTTTCTAGAGAAAATCCTACCTAAAAGAATGCTTTTTTTGGGATTCATTTTCAAATCCTACCTTTTTAAGAACTTCTTGCGGTTTCATATTATTTCCAGTGCACCAACAAAAAAAAAATTATCAACTGCAGGGAATCTCAAAGTCCCAAGTTCCATGTTAAATCACATGATGAGTAAAGGTACTACATCCGAACATTTTTGCTTTTCGACAATTTAACGGAATGAATTTTTACCAATATGTTATTTCGTACCATATTAAATATGAGAAGATGTGTAACTTATAATACTTTTAATATTAGTCCGTTAAAAAAAGAATGAAAGAATTATAAATTTAAAAACAACTTAACTTTAAAATTATCACTTTACCCTTAATGAAATGCTTTATAATTATATATTTATGTAGTGTTTATTTTGGACTTTTTTAAACTCCGATCCAAGTCAAAATATGACATCCTTTGTGAAATAGAGAGAGTATAGTTTTTGAATATTTAATTATTTATTTTTGAAATATTACATTTATTTAATCCAATTTATAGTTTTAAATATTAGTCAAATTGAAACTGCAGAGTAATTAACATGTTGGTGAAGGTAATTAAAGGATGAAAATATGAACTCTTTGCTCTTTGAACTTCCAATGAACTATAAGTAAAAAGTGAAGGTCGCATTGTGATTCTATAATTTTGTGTATGTTCTTTTCAAGCCTCTTATTTTCGTTATTAACTAAATTGTTGCTCGATCTAATTTTTACGATATACACTTTTATGATTGAATATTGTGTATATTGCTATTGTGATCAAAATAACTTGCATGATCACCTCTCTTCACCTATATAAAAAAATTCTCTAGTTGATATATATTATTACAAATTACCCCATATATAGTATCGAATTTATCTTGTACATTTAAACCTGGCTCTAAATTCTAATGAGTATCGTATATATACTGTGTGTAAATCTTTGAGGATGACATAAATGATATACTGTATCTGCTTGGCACTTGCGCATCTAACTCATACTTTACATAAATTGATTGACGGGATTCGTATGCGTATGTCAAATGCTACACAGCAAGTGATGAGTAATATTAAGATCAATTTCTACCTATTTTTTTATAGTTCGATAGATGAGCGTACTCCTAAGAAGTTAAGCTCCATGGATGTGCGTGTGTTTTTCAATCAAGAAAAGGCAATGTTCTACTTCATTGGACGTTGTTTTGATCTGTTATATTCTTCATGTCACTACTTACTATTATGCTAGGTTTTCATTTTTGAATGCTTTTTAAAATCTGAAGGAAGTTATCCTTTCAACTTCATAAGCATAAGCATAGCAACAAATTCCATGAATTATGATTAACAGTAGTGTGTGACTAGTTTGACAATTGACGTGTGTACATTTACCAAATGCAACTCCCTCCAAAACCCTTTCCCTTTTCTTCTTCTCTTCTTTTCGTCTTCCCTTTTGCCCTCATCATCAAAAATGTGAAACGCCCTAGTATAATAGAATTACGTATCATTTCAGTTAGTTAGTGGATGCCGCTGGTAAGTCCTACTCATCATTAGACTAATTAATATCCCACAGTTTTTATATACTTCCCTTTTCCACTACTTAATCGCTAATAAGCGTCTTAAGATAGAAGTAATTAATGGCGCTCCGAAGCTTGTTTGGTCTAGGTGCTTTAAGCCTATTGTCATTACTAGTCCTCTTAGTGCTTGAGCCATATCGAGCTTTTGGCAATGGCATGTGCGACTCCATTATCACCATTCATGGTTATAAGTGCCAGGAATTTGAGGTAATTAACTGAGCCTCGCAGATAACAGCAACAACTCATCTAGTATGTATTTCTGTTTTCGCTTAATTATATGCCTCAGGTTACAACTGATGACGGCTACATATTAAGCGTGCAAAGAATTCCGGAAGGCCGTGTTGGAGGTGCTGAGACCAACAGGCAGCCAGTGTTGTTGCAGCATGGTGTTCTTGTGGTAATTAATTGGCACCTCTGTCTGTGCTCTAATACATTACTAAATTTTTTTTTAAGTATCACGTAAAGTCATTAGTTAAACTAATTTTTGAAACCAAGGAGTAGTCATTTTTGCCCCAAGTATCATAGGACTAACATTTTGCATGCAGGATGGAGCAACGTGGGTGCTGAACCCACCGGAACAGTCACTAGCAATGATGTTAGCAGATAATGGCTTTGATGTTTGGATTTCTAACATCAGGGGAACCAGATATAGTCGTCGCCATGTCAAGCTTCATCCTAACGATCCGGTATATTTCTCCTTCAATTCCTCCATGAACAAGTTAACTATACATTCTTTCTTCTTCCTTTTTTCCTTTTTTAAGGGGAAGAAAGAAATGAAACTATTTCCTTTTTAAGTAGTCAGTTAGAAGAGAATGACTACTTCTAAATTTGAAAATAATTAGTTTTGAACTTCGTTTAATGAAAAGTTTTTTATAACCATACAAATATTATGACATATTTTATATCTACATAAATAGTATAACATGTTTTATAACACAAGTTTCAAAAGTCAATATTTATTTCTAAAATTCTATACCGATTCAAATTATGTCACATAAATTAAAACGGAGGAATATCTCGATTGTCATGATCGGTTGCATTGCCGATACGAACTTGTTTAAGATTGATGTGTGTGCTTCTTATCTCAATTATTTTGTTAATAATATATAATTGTTCAATTGCTTTAAATCTAAATTATGATTCACAGAACTTTTGGGATTGGACATGGGATGATCTGGTGATCCGTGAAGTTCCAGCTGTCGTTGACTTTATCTTCAAACAAACTAGGCAAAAAATTCACTATGTAGGCCATTCAATGGTAAGAATGTTGTTCCGTCGTAACTTGTTTATGAGAAGATTTTTGTTAAAACAGCTACATAATTTCTGCAGGGAACTTTGATAGCTCTGGTGTCCTTCTCATCAGAAGAAAGACTAATAGACAAGGTCAAGTCAGCAGCCTTGCTCAGCCCAGTCGCTTATTTGAGCCATATGACCACTGCACTCGGTAACATTGCGGCAAAAGCCTTTCTTGGTGAAGTTAGTCCTAAAGTTTCTTCCTTTCTTTTCTTGGTCAAGTCCTTAATTCATTTAGAGTTTCTAATCCAACTTGCTATATCACAGATTCTTCGTATAAAGTTTGGTCTTGCAGAGTTTAATCCAAGAGGGTAAATAGCTTTGCTATCTTTGTCTACTTTTTGTTTCCGTCAATAGCACTTAATTACTGATTTCTGTTTTTTTCAGAAAGCCTGTATTTCAATTTGTCAAGCTCTTGTGCGCGACGCGAGCGGTGAACTGTTATGACTTACTTACTGCAATTACTGGTATTAAGATCAATACAAGTAAATAAAGTATAGTCAAATGATTTTATCACAAATTAATCTACAACTTATTTACCTTCCATTTGCATAAAGGGAAAAATTGTTGTCTGAATTCATCCACTGAGCAGATTTTCTTAGACAATGAGCCGCAGTCCACGTCAACTAAGAACCTCGTGCATCTTGCTCAAAGTAAGTCCTTTTAGTGTACGGTATGTATATATATTACACTATGTGACACTATTTTCTTAATCAATAGTCGGACTCAGTTTTATATTTGAAAATAATTTTAAATTTAATGACTTGGTTTCACCTGAGTCATGTAAATATCGATTATTGAAATAGTAATTAGTATTGATTATTTGACATGCAGTTGTTAGAAATGGTAAAATAGCGAAATATGACTACGGAAAAAGCAGCGAAAATATAGCGCATTATGGTGAAGTGGAACCTCCTGAGTACAACATGTCTAACATCCCTCGTAATCTTCCCCTTTTCCTGAGCTATGGAGGTGAAGATGCATTGTCCGATGTTAAAGATGTCCAGATTTTACTTGATCATCTAAAGCTTCACGATGCAGACAAGTTGCATGTTCAGTATATTCACAATTATGCTCATGCTGATTTCATCCTAGGAATCACTGCCAACGACATCATTTATAACAAAATTATTTCCTTCTTCAGAAACTATGACTAGCTATATTCAGCATAGAAAGTGAATCAATATATATATGTAAGAGGTTAAATGTTCAATTTCAGCTTTATTAAGATTAGCAAATGATAGTAAGGAAGCTAACATCTCTGCCTCAGTCGCCATTTAACTGGACTACTGGAGCAAATGTAATACACAAGAAAGGTCGCAACATGTATAATCTCTTTCTCTACTTAATTTCTCCATGGATCAACTAATTAAATTGTTGCTGCTCTGATCTCTCCTAAACATAAGTGATCTTTAATACATTTAAGTTGTCTCATTTTTGCGAAGCTTGATTCTATATGACATTAATTGGACATCACTTAGCTTTGGATAACCACGTTGTTATTGTTAAATATTTTCCGATCATGTCCATATACATCGATCTTAATTTCACCACAACAGAATTATGCTTTTACAAAAAAAAAAAAAATTAGTTGCGTATACAATTTGAATAATATAGGTTCAAAATGCGCTTAAACTATACATCACGTCAGTAAAATCTATTATGATGCGCATATAGCTTGCAAGTTAAGTGTATTTAAGATGAAAAATTACAAGCATTATATTCCTAATAAGAAATGAAATTTCATGCAGTAGCACTAAATTTCCTCGTGTACAATCTCCATTCAGAGTATTGTTGTATTAGTTTGTAATATGACACATACCTCTCAATGGTCAAATTAACCGAATTATACTTATAGTAGTAATACTTAAAAATCGGGCCGGGTCAACATAATTGGACTTAGATCCATATAATAATGGATGAGATATATAGGAGTATAAAAAATAAAAAATATTATCCTCCATTCCCGCCATTGCTATGGCACTCAGCTTCGTCTTCGTCTCTCCGGGGCCGGGTGCGGGTGCGGGTTTTGTCCCAATCCGTCGCATAAATACAATTACCTGTAGTAGTAGTAGTAGTAGTCTCTGCGCAGAACCAGCCGTCGCATTAATAAATAATCCTCCTAATTCCTTATCCTGCTCCCTCAACTGCTCTCATTTCCAATCGTACGTACTACATTATTTATGCCTTGCTTATTTTTATTGTCCTAATTATGGAGCCGTGTTTGACTGAGTACGGAGTTTTTTTAAAAAAAAATCTTTAGAAAATTGTGGCCATTCACTTGTGTGGCTACAAGTCAATCTCTTTAAGATAAAATGGCAAGTTTACAGTTAAAATTATTTTCAACTATAGCAAGGGATAGACTTTTGTATTAGTTTTTGTTTAAATGACTCAATTTGGATGTCTTTTTACAGGTGTTCTGGTTGCATTCAAGAGTATGATCTTCATCGTCCGGTTGTAGTTGATGAAGCTACAGGTTTCTTCAAGAAGCTCGGCGTCAAAGATTTTTCCTTTGATAGTTGTAGATTAGTATGTTATTTGCTCTAAATTTGCTTGTCTTCTATATTTAATTGTTGTATTTTTTGTGGAGTCGTTTTGTGGCTTTGATTATGAGCTAAGATTAACTGTCCTGTGGATGCAGTGGGGATGGAGGTGTCGTGCAAAGCTTGCTGTTCGCGGTTCATCAAGCACGCCCCTGATTGGGCTTTATGAGGAGGGCACTCATAACATAGTTGATATCCCCGACTGTAAAGGTCTGCAATTTCTTTGTTTGTATATTTGATGTTTGCCGCATTCTTGTTAATGCATCAACTATTATGTAAGTGCGCTTTTTGTAGCTGAACATAAATGGACTCGTTTTTGCAGCTCATCATCCGAACATTAATGCCGCTGTTGAACTGCTGAAGCGAGGTTTGTCCTTATTCCTGCATATCCTTTTATTTTTGTAGTAGTAATTGAAGTGTCATTGTGAAGTGGAATTTACTAGCGAGAACTTACTTTACTATGAGCTCTGTCTTTGTTCTCATTTATTTTTGTTTCTCTCTTTCGTGTTATTTGGGGTTCCCTCCAGGTATAATGGAGTTGAATATTGAGCCATATGATGAAGATGCAGGCACTGGTGAGCTAAGGTATGTGCAGGTGAGTAATATAAGCATGGAAGAATGACTGAGATAGTGTGATTGAGATATCTGTTTCCTTTATCCACTTCATTTTTTGTGCAGATGGCCGTGACAACATACGATACGTCCCTGCCTTCTCAAGAGAGATATAAGAATGGTTAGTAGCTGAACTCATACTGTTCTTACATTTTTATAATGAAGAAGAGCTCAGGATTTATCTTTGATGGAGTTGATAAATTGTATCATTTCAGGTAAAGTGCAGGTCTCTTTGGTTTGGAATTCACGAAGCGAGAATTCAGCTAATACAGGAAAATTAAATGCTTTAGCCAATGTAAGACAGTGATATTAGCAATCCTAGACTTCTTCAATTGATGAATTACATGAACTTTACACAAAATCTCACTTGCTACTGTAGTTTCTCTGGACAAATGGTGGGCCAAAGAGAAATGTCCATTTAATTCATTCCGTTTGGGCTAATTTCCAGACATCCTCAAATAATGTGAGCATCTCTCTCTCTCCCCCCCCTCTCCCCCCTCACTCCACCCCACGGATATGCACCTGTATGAATGGATGTCAGTATAAATGTAATGAAATGTTTCCTCATAATTTGGCCAGCTGATCCTGTTCTCTGGGATATGAGGTCCTTTCGTGCACTTTGTGAGATCTATCAAGAGCATGTCACTAATCATAGCCCATTTAGTTTCCGTAAAGTATCCCATAGATTTCTTCTTGGTTTCCATTCCCTAGCCGATGTGAAATTGAGAAGCATGTTGCCTGCTTCATTTTCCAGTGTCTCAATCTTTTTCAAGAAAAGATAAAAAATTTTATGTAAAGAGCAACTACATGATAAATCTCTTCTCATGAAAAAGTATCACTCTGAAACTAGTCTCTTCATACAGTACTGTGATATCTTGACAAGGTGCAGCAGTTTGTTGATATCTTCTTGCTGGTATGCAGATTATTTTTGGAAACAGATGGAGACATTTGTTAGGGGAAAGAGACTTTTGGGAGCACATTGGAGGGATTGATGTCTCTTTAGCTCCATCAAGCTTTGGGCAAGCAAATACACGGGTATAACTCCACAATTCGGATCCTATTTGTTCTCCTTTTTCTTTTCTTTTTCTGGAGGGGAAGAGCAGTCATGTTTAAACCTTCTTTTGGAGTTTCACTCCAAGTAGCACAGAAGAGATATAAAACACACTGCACGGATAAACATAGTGGATCCAGAGACTGTTGTGAATGAGGTTCTTATTCTCCAATAATTCAGACCTGGCAGGATTAAGTGCTAATTAATCTTTATTACATGTCAAAAGAAACCCTATCACATGGCATTTATCAGGAAAGAAAGAAAAAAGAAAAAAAACGTGTATGTACATTGTGGATGTATCTTCTTTGGGTAAATATCTTAGCTTCGATCTTTTGCCGACCTTCCATTCTGGTCTTTGTCTTGGGTTGATCCACAACTTGACCCTGTAGCGACATGTTTCTGATTATCACTTTCTTAAATTTACCTACACTAAACACAGTAAAGGATGAACTAGACTTGGTTTGAGCCACTGTTCATGTATGTTTTACTTCTAGGGGCATATTTCTGATCTCTTTTTTTTTTTTTCTTATTATGGTTAACGACCACATAGGCTTTGTTAAGTTTTCCTTTATGATACATCATTCTTCTAGATTTTACTGAATCGTTTGTGATTTTTCAGGCTTTTGACTCTTTGCTGCGGAAGCTACAGAAATATGTCCCTCAAGGTGCATCAGTTGTTGATCTCTATGCAGGAGCTGGTGTAATTGGGTTGTCTTTGGCTTTTTCAAGGAAATGCAGGTCAGGATAGTAGTCCTCTATCCCATTTTGTTTCACCTATTATCTATATTTTTCAATCGCAAAAGAATAATCCCTCTATAAATGGAAGAAGCTATCATATTTCAAATTTGAGGTTAAGTAATACAATTACTTTGTTATTTGAAATTTGATAAGGCATTTTTATACCTTTTTTATCTCTCTTTTGTGGATCAATACCTTTCACATCTCCAAGGTATAATTTTAATTAACACATCTGTAGAAGACTCAAATCTAAGAACTTGTCTGGAGATTTCTTTTTTAGTTTATCGGAAAACGCGATTAAGCTATCATATTTCGATTAATTCTATTATTCTTGACTACGGGACTTCATGATTCCAAGTAATTTTTTTCTTCTCAGGTCAGTTAAATGTGTTGAGGTCAACAAAGAGTCCAAGCAATCTTTTGAGAAGACAGCTGAGCGCTTACCTACCAATGTTGAGAGCAGTATCAGTTGGCACCATGCAGACGCTTCAATAGTCAGTCTCAATTACATATACATCACAAACGTGCACGACTTTGTTTTTACTCTCGTAAACTTTCTGCATATTATATTGTCAGTGGTGTTTCAGATCTATGCGTGTGGTCATACAGACGGAGAAGTACATATTTGTTTTGTCATGTACACCTACACAGATAATTTTCTTGCTAGTATAATATCATTGCTTACTTCAAGTTATAACTTGCATAGGAACCAGTTTCATGGCTCTTGGGATCGGATGTTGTTGTGGTTGACCCTCCCAGGAAGGGGCTGGACCCATCCTTGGTGAAGGAACTACGTAATGTCTCTGCACTGGAACGCAGAACCAATTCGTCTAAAAGGTAGAGTTAAAGGAAATTCTAGGAAGTAAAGAGGTCGCTATTTTGTTATGAAAATTTTGCTATCATTGATGAACTGTGCATTCAACAATGTTCCTATCATACACTTAAAATTTTATTTGTCATGTTAGACCTGAAAAGAGCAAAGAGGAGAAGAGACCATGGATACTACGTGCCAGAGAAGCTGCAGTTCAGATTGAAAGCACAACTGTAGATGAGGAAAATCAATCATTGCCTCAAACTCTCATCTATATTAGCTGTGGTTGGGAAAGTTTTAAGGAGGTATGTGTGGCCTTCTTTCAATCCAGATTAGGAAATTGTGTAGATTCTGATGCAGCTCTCTGATCTCTATATTTTCATACAATTCGTTAGAGCTACCATTCAGTTCCATCAAGTTTTTTGGCTCAAAAAATGTCGTTCAACTTTGGGAACTGAACTTAGTTGTCTTAAACCTGATGATGGGCTCTTTTTTTTTTGCAGGATTGCTTGTCACTGCTGTCTAGTAAGGAATGGCATTTGGATAAAGCCCATGGCTTCAATTTCTTTCCTGGAACACAAAGGTTTGCCTTTCCCTTGTAATTCATGTGATTCTGTAGATAAATTAAACTTGAGTGTGTGCAGTAAAATATAATCTTATCCAACGTGATTACAAATTAACTACTCCCGCTGTTCCATTTTATGTGTAGCTTTTTTCTTATCAGTCTGTTAGTCTGTCAAAACAGAATAACACGTTTCTATATTTTGAAACGGTATAACTTTAGACTTCCCATTTACACTTGAGACATGATTTTATAGCCACAGAAATGTCATGGGATGTTTGAGACCACAAGTTTAAAAGGTCTTATATGCCCAGTTAAACACATTTCACATAAAATGGAATGGAGGGAGTACTTTTTATATTTTTCACTCACGTATGTACATAATTAACACGTCTGCATTGAAACTGTGCACTGTATAAAGCTTTATGAATGGTCTTCCGACATAGGGATATGGTAAGCGGAGAGAAACTAAAATGAAATACCTATAGGCCTGTGCAACTGCAGAGAAGGGGATGTAGGCCTGTGAGAGTTTTCCTTAGTAATTTTCTTATTTCAGTTCTTTTCTTTTCCATTATCACCTTTTTTTATCAGTAATAAGTTTTTACAGATGTAAATCAAACAGCATTAAGCAAATGCTGAGGCAGAGTACATCCATAAACAGTGAACTTTACAGAGAATGAACCATGGTTATTGGGTTTCCAGTAAATGGAATCAGGAAGAGAAGAAATTTTGGAGCTGAGTTTAAAGAAACCTGAAGACCAGCATATTCTTCAATCTCCCAATCATTTAGATTCCTTGTAAATGGAATTGACCATCCCTGGTTTAACCATAAATCAGCCAGTAAAGAATGTTTGTTCGCAACACATATATAAAGAGCAGGGAACATGACCATTAGAGGAGTATGGCCAAGCCATGCATCATGCCAAAAACTTATCTTTCTACCATTTCCCACTTTTATGACGGAAAGATCCCAAAAATAACTCCAATGGACTCATGGATGCAGGGAACCACCGCTTACAAACACCCTGACATACAATACATGTGCACTACTGTGCATTTCTAAATGGAAATAGCTGCTCGTGTTTTTCCAGATGTGCTAAAAAGAAGTTTCTGAAATTGACTTTGCGTGTTCTAGGGACATCTATATGTTTGAGATTGTGTATTTAGCATTCACTGATTGTTGAGAAAACATAGCTCTCAACCGGTGTTCACCAATACCATTGGAGGTAGCAAGGGAATGAAATGGGTCATGTCAGGGACCAAGAGGTTGGAAGCTGGGGTTTCTAGATGCTGACATTCTAAAGAAACTAAATAGAGAAGGACAAGGATTTCTCTAATTGCGTAAATGCAGATAATTGTCGTTATAATTAAAAATTGCCCCCTCTTTCTCTTTACTTGTTACTTTTTCCTTGTGGATAAACTTGTCTGTTATTCAAGACTTTGTCCCTTGCTTTGTGGTTTTGTTGGTAAGTGACACTTACATTTGCGTGAAGCTTCATTTTTTAGACTGTTTAAATGTTCTTTTGTGCTTGTGGAGCATAGCTTCAATACTGATTACCATCTCAAAGAAATTATTCTGACTGGATGCAGTATTGAGATTCTAGCTGTGTTTAAACGAGGCAAAGGAGCTGGCACTAAGAAGAAGAAATCGGGAAAGAAGCAGAAGAGACCCCACTGAATAATTCAGCAAAAGAAGACCTTTAACGTTGAAGCTAGTATTCAACTGAAGTAAATTACAAGGAACAGAACAAAGGAGCCCCCTTCTGGAAATTTTCAAAGGCACAAGATCCTTCCTCATAAATGCTGTTCTTGCCTAGTGGGTCAAAATATGACTCACTCCAGTCTTGCTGATGCGTAATTTAATGATGTGCAAATCATTATCCCCGCAAGTCTGATATCGTTTATAAAATGATTTCACTCATATCTCTCACATCCTTTAAAAGGGGTTGTATTGGTCGGGGATGCTCTATTTCTTCTCAGCATGTGTATCCTATTCGACGAGGGGATTGCTCAAATAATGTAGAGGGCTGAGGTATAGAGAAGAATTCAGTATTTCATGTGTAACAAGCAAATAAAGAATGTTTTTATGCTGTGAATGTGATGATAGCATCTTCCCTGTCTTCCTAGTATTTCACGTGTAACAAGCAAATAAAGGATACCTTTCAATGATAGTAGAGTATATTATTGTTCCTTGCTCTTTAGTATGCAAAAGTATCTAATGACAAATGTATAACATTACTTTATGCTAAAGCACTTTATGAAAGAAAATTGGATGTGACCAGACATCAACAGAAGTTCCTTTCAAGGTCGAGTTGTCTGAGCGCCAATGCAGGATAATAGTCATGGCTGCTGGTCAGTTTCACGTGTTGAACCATCATCAAACTAAGATAACTTATATTTGGATGTATTGAGCTATTGGTTATACACATATTTAATGACTATACAAATTTAGACCATTCCTCATTTACATTATATGACCTAGGAAATTTACTCGAAGCAATTGCTACTTCGACAGTTGAAACTACAACAGTCGGTAGAAATCAGGTCATCAATTGCTGAAGTGGGTTTATATCACGTAAAATCTACACCACGAACAGCTGCACCCATACCCTGTAATGCTGCAACAATATATGATATGAAGGAGATGCTCAAAAGAGAGTACAAAACCTTGTAAAACAATGCAAACTTACAGTAACAAAGAAAATTTAAAGGTTGCATGCCATATAAGACAGGGATATATAGTCAATCTGGTAATACCAATTCCTGTTATCTTTCATTGACAGGCAGGAAACCTTCCTCATCATCTTTTGACAATGTAGTTTTGAGGAGACAAAAAGGGATTTGCAAAATCCCATCAATTGATACGATAGACATAACACTAGTAAACAAGTGGCAGTTGTCAGGATCTTGAATTCTGAGTTGAGTGTGTGAGTTCTAATACACACATATATGACCTAATTCATACGTTAGTTGATTTTCAGTTTTCACATATATATATAGGGTCAGAGTTGAGAGTCGTGCTGCAAACCCCTCTATATCTGCCGCTATTGTAAACCATACACAAGAAGCAATATTTCCTGGTTCATATCCACGTGGCCCTCTCAAATGGCACCCCGTTCAGCTAGTAGCATAAGCATGAATACAAACCTAGCCTAAGTAAATGCTCTTGGGCCCTTAGTAACAACCCCTCTGCCCCTATCCCTAAGAATGTATAGTACCAAGAGAATTTACAAAAAGCTTCCAACCATCAGACGTTAGTGCAGAAAACAGTAAACCATATACCTGGATATTTACATGTATTCAGTTTCAAAGTGCATCCTTATGCCGTGCTAGACTTTCTGCACAGAATTCACCTCTATTGCACGCTTAAGCAGAGACCTATACTCTTGACTTCTTGACCATTGATCAATCTCACGTGCACGTAAAACAGGGAGAGGATGTGAAAGTTGCCTTGTTTGAGCATTTCTGAACAAAAAGCATGTTGAAGAAGCTAAGAAAATTTAGAAGCAAAACTATCTGACGATTCAAGACAGCTACTATACCTAATATACCACCCAACTGGGCTTGAAGATGCTTTGTCATAAGAGCGAGCTTGCTCTAAGAACGCGTCCACATTCAGTTGATCAGACAGAGATGGGCAGCCACCAGCTAATTTCATTAGTACAGAAACGACCACCTCTTGTAGGAGCATGAAAAAAAAGGAACTTCATTGATAAGATCTTTCAATGTGGTTAATGCCATAAAACTGAAAATTTCCTATCTTGGTTTTCTCTACCTTTGGATCTTGAGCAACAAGAAGTGCTGCGCGATCACAAGTGAGTTCTGCTGCTCGAAGCCAGCGGAAGAGCTGTTCTTCCAATCTCTGAGCAATCAAACTGCCAACACCTGTGGGTAAAAATTTTCAAAATCATTTACTGAAATAAACCCCTCCTTGCTTGCAGATACTCATCTATAATTACAAATAACGCATGGTGGCAGCTAATTGATGCACACTCAAGCAGCTTCGCTCGAGCATTAAGATGAAAGGCACTATGAACCCCAACGATAAACATCCCATAGCATAAACGTTTGGCAAATAAAATCTGACAGGAAAACGTTGTGAACAGGTTTTCTATCTGATTATCAAATCAAAGCAATAATCTTTTTGTTGTCAAGGGTTACACATGAGACCATCAACTTGCTGATTAAAAATATGAATCTGTCAAACAGAAGATGTTGTTACAAACAACAGCATAAGAATATTTCATTTAGCATGTCCATGTCCCAAGCAAGTCAGACAAAAGCTTTGCAGAACACTAAACTGACGTGATATACAGATTAAAGAAAACAAAAAAACGCTTACCTTGGAGTATTATGAAGAGATTCCCGTTCATGTTGAAGCATTTTAACAGGTATTGGTATGTGATTTGAACTTAGCATGTACTTGCCTCTTCTCTTCTTTTTATTTTTTCAAAAGATTGTTTGGTGATATTCTAACATGCTTAACTAACTCAATTTACCTAAGTTATCTGATTTTACCCTTTTGAGGGTTCTTTTTTAACCAGAAATCACTGGAGCTCTGTTTCTGTCATGTTAACATTTTTGTGGTAAGAAAAGTTGAATTTAAGTCATACCAGGAACTGTATAGGCCCCAAGAGTGAGAATATTTGCAAATGTCAACCACACACCATGATCACATTTGAGATGACCTAACTCATGAGCCAAGACAGCCTGGAATTTAAAACAGGGACAAGAAAGAGGCAAATCAAACGTATGCAACAGAAATTATAAGTCGAACCAGACAAGAAAACTAAGGTATGGTGGAAGATAAAAGAGCAAGAATCACATCCTGAGTTTAAGGTACCATGGATAACAAAAGAAAAGAATCACCTCCTGAGCTTGAGACCCCAAGTTAGCTAAGAAGGTTAGGATGACTTAATGCATGAAAACAAAGACAAAAGAAGACAAATTATAGTATGTTAAGATCTTCAAATAATGCGTTAAACCTACCATAAAATACACTAACAAAAAGTCTTAAGCAATCCTTTGATTCTTTTGCAGTAGTCCAACTGATATTTTTTCTTTGAAATGCATATGAGAACCACAAAAGCAGATACTAACCGAAATTGATTTGGAAGTAATTTAAGTTAAGGACAGAATCAAGACCTGCAATTCCTTTCGACTCAGAAGCTCCACAAGGCTTGTATGAACAACTACAAAAGGCTTTTTCCCACTGACAGCTAGAGTATATGCATTGGGTACAGGACTTTGACGTATATACAAATCAGGAGCCTCAATATTGAGTATATTAGCAGCCTCAACCATTAAGCGATGAAGTTCAGGGAGCTGAAAGACATGTTAAATCAGTTAGATGAGACCTCTTACCTTTAATGGCAAAGTACATTGCAAACGGCAGGAGGTCACAGTACACATACTAATAAATGTAAGCTGCTGGTTTGTAACAGTAAATGCAAGCTCAAGAAGAACTCAGAGTAGCTGAATGTAGTGATGCAAAACGGGGAAAAATCCCATTGGGGGAGAAATCTGGAAGGAAGAGTATCCTCAAAAATGTAGGACTCATTTAGTTAATTAGTATCCGAGCAGCTGTTACGTTGATGTAGTAAAACTATCAAACCTTTATAGGAAAACCAATTACAAGCATATGAGAACCAACGAACAGTCTGCTTGATAATCATAACTTGCATGTCAATTTGACAATTTTATGTGACTAGATGATTTTATGGTACTTCAACAGACGATTCTACTAAACAAGCATCTGCAGAGTATACAAAGAAGTGGCATGAAAGATCAAGAAGCTTATCACATATTGGTTTAAATTAAAAAATGAGAAACCTGGTTTTCAGAAACAAGAACTGACGTCCCTATGTTCTCCAGAAGCATAATTTGCTCTGAAACAGTCCCTGTAGTAAAAAAAAATAAAAAGTATGATCTGTCTAAACTGTTGCAGACTGGAACTAAATAAACAAATTTGAAGCTTCTAAACGAGATGGTTCACACAATTCAACATGTATCCCATAAAACAAAGATGTTGAGTTAATGTTTCACCTTTACCCATAAACATTGGGAACTTCAGCGCCACTCTCACACTTTTGGCCCCATTAAAAATCATTTATTTTTTAGCACCCGTCGTCAGAAGTTGGAGACATACCATTAAGAGGGCGCCAAAAGTGTAAGAGTGGCATGGCAGAAGGCTATTGGGCGTGAATTCTTGTAAACAAATTGTACCTAAGCTCATAGTTGTTAAAACCACTTACCTAGTAGGGCTTTTCCAATGTCGTTGAGACCAGGTATTGCTCTCAAAAGCAACGTATTCTGGGCAACATATATAGAAAATAAACATGAGAAAGACCAAAAAGATAAACATAAAAATAGGCATAAAATATTGACCTGTCTGTCAAGGGGATGCCTAAAATCATCAGCATCCAAATCACGAAAAGTTAGAGAAGCAGCTCGACAGACAAAAGACCTCAACCTTGGCTTAACGTTATTGGAAAATGAAGGATTAACATTAGAACTGAAAGGAGATGTTTTAGCGACAGACAAGGCCATTGGAAGAGCAACGTAGGAAGCCATTGCAAGTTTTGGATATTTACTTGTCTCTAATCAGTATGGTTTAATTATTAAGTGACCAAACTCATGGTACACGCAACTTAGATTTTTAAGGACGCGCGTAGTTTTGTTTGTGACCACAGACCCCTACTCCTGGTAACTATTCCCCGCCATTTCATTTTCCCCCTCTTTGACTTTTAACAAAATATCAGGCTGTTTCTATAAGATAAAAGATAAAAGGTGCTTTCTCCTTATCCAAGATGCTTTACTATAAATACATACTTTGACACTTTAACTTGTCCCGAAAACACAGTTACACACCCTAAACTGTAATTCACCTCCTTTAAATTAATACAAATGGAATTTCTTGTAATTTTTTTACATCCTTGTTATAATACTATACCGTTTTCTTTAGTTACATCCCACTCGTCTTCTATATATTTGTATATAACTATTAATATAACAATGGTCTTTTAAGAGTTGATAGGATAATACTAGGCACATTAGATTAGGATTAAATTTTTGGAAAAGACATACAAATGACTTCGAATTTTCACCCCCAAAAGTTCAAACAAGTCACAAATGACCACATGAACTGATGAATCTAACGACAGTTTCAGATTTCAAATGGAGCTCATTTACTCAAAACGAGCTCGAAAACCATAGAACAGGTTTATCGACGCTAGAAAACGAAAACATCTTTCAAGACCTATCAAATGAGGTCCAATTCAGCTAAAACTTTACAGGCATGTCATAATAAGGGCATCTCCAACAGTGCACCAATTTTTGAACCAAATGCCAAAATGGTGTTAAAAATGGTGCAAATTCAACTCCAACAAGCACCATTTTGCACCATTTTTTGCACCAAAATGATGTGATGAATAGTGTCGCATCAAATTTGGTGCGACCCTATTCATGGTGTGACACTATTCATCACACCATTTACTATTCACTCATTATTTTATTATTATTTTATTATTATTGTTGTTATTATTATTGTTATTGTTATTATTATTACTTAATCCTTTAATTAAATATATTACCCATTAATCATCAAATTTCGAATATAAAAAATAAAAAGAAAGAACTTCCAATCACATGCAATCCTGTTAGATGAGAACAATGATTTTGCAGCATAAACCAGGACACACAAACAAAGGCCTAATAAAATAGAGCAGTGTCCCTAGTTTATTTGTAAAAAGTAACATTTAACTCTATTTTGGCAAACCTCTATAAAGTTTGCAGTGTTAGTTTTTCCAATTCAAATCGAAGGTAAACCTTTTCAATCTGGCACGACACAGCAGCTGAACCATCAAATCCAGTAAAACTACCAAACCAAATGCTGGTTCTTCTCCACACGCTGGATGTAAGCTATTCAATTTGATGTGTAAACTTGTCCGGTTCGATCTGTCATGACACCATCACCATATACATAGATAAAAGACTGAAGGATGAAGCGATGTGTTCATTCACGACTGTATCGATGAACTACTCCGAAGGCCGAAGGGTCAGGTTATCTCTTTTCATTTCATTTCCCATTAGATATGAGATTCAACAACCAGAGCTTGCTGGGATAAACAAGAATGGACAAACACAGTTGCACAGCTAAAAAAAGAAATAAGAGGTTCAGAACTCACTGCACCCATTGCACAAATTGAACTAAGCAGAGTTCCATGGAGAAAATGGAAAAACATTTGATCTTGACTCATTACAACAATCATAATTACTTCTCAAGCTTGCTACAAGATTTCAGTTTACATCGTGAAGCAACTTTGCAAACATCTCCGCAGAGAACCATTACACTTATTTGGCTAACGAAAGCCAATCCTACATCAAGTACCTTCAGACTTACCAACAAAGCTTGCGCTTTGGAAAATCTGCAGAAAACACACCACTTACAAGCACAACACAACCTAGAACATTCACATACACTGCTACAATTTGTTTATGCCTATTAGTCCATGACTTCAGCGTGCCTAGACACCAGCTTTTTCGCAGAGATCTAGCAAGTCCAAAGTCTGCAGAACATGCAAGGTTAGAGAGACCAATTTACAACCTTTCACTAACCGATGAATATGGGACACGAGCTATCTCTTATATTACCTCAGGTATGGAGAGCTCAAGACGGAACTTGGGACCATCATAGTGATGCAAAACTGGTCTAAAAGCATCTTCCTCCAAAGGCTTACAGACTTTCCTAACACGAGTCCTCACCTAAGTAAAGTGCATGAAAATCAACAATCAATACAAATGCATCAAATATCTAGAGAAAAATTTGCTTTATATGATATAAAAATAAATTGTGCATACTCATATCTTTACCTGAGCAGGGAACCTTGATTCTCCTTTGCACTTTTTATCTTCCCAAGCAGTGGGATCAATATTCGAACCTCCAAAACTCGCAGCCTATTGAGGAAATTGTTAAAGAAAAAGTTAAGGCAGAGACTTTATGCTACAAAATAACGCAGGCAATAGAGCATTATTAAACCAAACTTTTGTTCTGTTTGGTTTACTGCATAAAATAACTGACTGAAACATAATGAAATGGACCTAATACTAAAGCTTTTATCAAAAAAAGATGCACGCACTGCTCATCCTCCACATTTTTGTAGTACTTAGAACCCATTTTTGACAAGTATGAAGTAAGATCCAGCAAGTTAAAGGGCAGCAATACTGAAACCCCCGACCAAGGAAGTTGCAATTAACGATTCCTTTTCTTTATAAGGTGACAAGGACTGCAAACAGCATTTTCTTCAACCCAATAACCTTGAAGGATCATGCAAAATTTTACCATAAAATAAGGAAAAAAGAAGTATGAAAAGAACATATTGCACTGCTATATGAATATAAAGATAAAAGGTAAAAGAACAGATATTCACTGCTCTATGAAGATAAATTTTGTGGTATAAACAAGCATGTTCAAGACTAAGGATGGGGTGTCGCTGTGCATGCGTACAATATTGCTGAAACCAATTGATATTATACCAGTTTTAAGGTCACACCATATGTATGATATATTTTTTAAAAAAAAGTCAAACCATATGAAACAAAATTGTTGCAACTAACCTCAAAGATTCCATGTAATTGGTGAGTAGTGTAATTATAGAGGAACAAGGGTAAGCCTGGTGTTATTGCCCTCACAGAATCTCTGTACCTTGGAGGTAGACCTGCAAAAATAATGGGACTTGTAACAGTGGAAACAATTCTTTTCTCGTCACGATCTACATTTCAATGCTTTACTTTTGTTTGCTCTATTGGCAAAAATAGAATCCTAGAACTTTCTAGGTTCAATACCAGAAAGGATCTCAATCTCCTTTCTTTGCAAGTGGTTCTAACTCTCAGGCAGCCACAAAGACCAAAAGTCAAAAAGAAATAAGTCGCATAATAACAGACAAGTCGAACAGAGGAGATCCTATAAGGAGCAAGTTACAAAACAGACAGGATTGTCCTTCAATCATCACTCTTTTATTATCATTTCCATAACGTTTGCTTCTGCAACAGATAATAAGGTAAAACCTTTTCCCCGTTTCAAGCACATAGGTTGTTTATTTAAACATATGTACTAACAAGAAATATTTTCTACGCCAGAAATCCAAGACCATTAAGAAGAATGCTTAAGATGCGAAAGAAATACCAAACAGCTGGCGCTTTAAGTCTTCCTGCATTGTGTCATTGTTGCAGACAAATATATATCCACCAAGAACTTCATTCCTAGGCAGTGTCTCGGCAGCAGGCAAAGTCTTAAACCTTTTGTCAGCAGCATTATTCCCGTTGGTGCTCTCACTGTTGTTATTACCATTGTTGTTTTCCTTGGTGTGGTTCCCAATGTTGAACTTGCTTAAAGACACATTTCCCAAGTTGTTGACGTTGGGTTTAAGATAAGCTGAATTCATATTGTACATGCCATTCGTAATGGAACTCTTGGACGTGTTTTCAGTGATCTTGCTATCCAAATTTAACATGTAGTAATTAAGGCTTTCCCACTTGTTATCTTCCTGAAACCCTAAATTATCCCTGGGCCTAATTTCAGCTGCACCCTTTGAAAGATCTAGGTTATTCCTGCGCTCACCCTTGGACTTTATGTGGTCAGCCAATCTCAAAGCAGCTGCTGACCATTTATGATCCTCTGCAGCTTTTGATTGTCCTCGAAGCTCATCGCCAAACTGCCAATAGCTGTGAAGACTATCCATGCTGCGGTATCTGACAACAAAAGCATAATCCAACTGAAGCATATAAAAAGCAACAAGTACTCGTGACCAGCAAAGATCGATTCAGCACTTAAAGTAATGAATGCAAAATTAGGGGTTATGACAGGGCATCACGGAAATGTAAGCTTCATGAATGATGTTTGCAGCCAGTTGTTTGAGTTGGATTAATTGGGCATCATTGTGTAACGGATACTAATAAAATAGTTACGTATTTAAGTCAAAAGGGCATTACTGACTAGTACGGACAGCAATAAAACATGGAACCAGTGCACAGATCAGAGCATAAACATGGAATTGCAATGCAGCAATAAACTGATTTGACTAATTGTTACTATCACATATTAATGTTTAAAACTAATTAAACTGAAAAGAACAACCCTAGATTTTGGGATCCAAATCTATATGTACCTTTTTGCCTGCGAAACCCCCGGAAGATGCGACAGAGGAGAAGCTGCCACTGCTTTTTTGGATATTTATAGCAACGCTTTCAGTTCAGATGCCCACACTTTATCACCTATATTACGTTACTGCCATTGCATTATCAATTTTTTCATTAGACTTTTGAAGTTTCTTTTCTTTTTAGTAATATATTTAATATTATTTTTTATTTCTTTACAAACTTGTTTTCAAAAATATCTTTCTCTAGTTGAAGGGCAATTGGAAACAGTTCCTCTACTTTTGTGGACGTAAAGTATGTGTACATTTCATCCTCCCAAAGCTCCACTTATGGGATGATACTGGCATATTGTTGTTGTTGTTTTTTTTAATATAATTTTTTTTACATAAACTAAATTTATAATGGTTTTTAACAAGTTACGTTTAATCCTATATTAAATACAAAATGAACCGATCGAAATTGAAAAATCTTCTAACTATACGAAGGTGTCACCCTTTTGAAAAATAAACTAAGAATGAAAAAAGAAAATGTCTTACAAAGTAAAAATGGCGGAGTATTATTCTATGCAACTTTTTTTTCTTGAAAAATGATAATTTGATGTGATACCTTTTATCAAACTATTTCAACTATTAGTTTAATCTAATAGTTTATCTGAGTGCCATTAAAATATTTCATAGTTAAATGAATATATTAAACATTGTGTGAATTAAACACTGCCATATAAATTGAAGGTAGAATGTTATAGGATGAAGGAAAGCGTAAAACTTGAATTTGGTTGCTAGGAATACTAATGAAGTGTTACCAAATTCCAAAGCGAAGGATGTAATATTCCAAGTGTTTATGAGATGATCCAATGGAACAAATTAACACAAAATGTCGGCTACGTACTCCCCAGCTTTATTTATTTGATAAACTAAGCTAAGACAATATTGGTGAAGGTCTTAACTCTTTAAGACATGAAACTGAAAAAGGATGTGCCTTCCTATGTCATCAAAGTAAACAAGACAAAGAAGAAGAATAAGAGAGATTCCAATAATACTATTAAATTTCAAATGTTCCATGTGCTTTACAGACTACAATATTCAGACCACATCCATTGTTAGTCATGTTCGGGTATTAGATAATTCTGTTTAAATCCAACTTCTTTATGCTAGCATTATATCAGTCTTTATACGTTGTGATGTCTCTTGTGTTGGAGACCACTACCTCTTGAATAACATCATTTGTAAGCACGTTTCTATGATTGGTCCTCTTTATGTTACTTATAAATTTTAGTAATAAAAAAGTTAGTTGATGGGGATTGTGTTTAAACTTCTATTTTGTTGATGGATATTCGAATCCCACGCCTCATCTCCCATTAACTTTTCCATATATAATACTAAGAAAAAACTTTTAAAAAATGCTTGTGATATAACGTTTCACAATCAATATGTACAATGTAAAAGATGTCAAATCTGGTATATTCTTGTTGTATTTATCTCATTCTAAAATTCACCACAATAGTATGCGTAGGACAGAGTTGACAAGAAATATTTATCTTTAGATGCAGTGTCATATTTTGTTCCTAGCTCGAGCTCCTTTCTTCAACCTTGGATTATTTTATAAAATGGTAGACAAATAAGATGTGGATTGTGGTAGAGACGTGGAAAGGTTAGAGAATTAGTAAATTTAGGAGGAGATATGGACGACTGTTATATTTGTGGATTTGACTTATATAGGTGGAAGAGTGAGGCATTTTTTTTTATTGAATATTGATAGTGAATTGATGTCTCTCTTTCATGGTACAAAGCTGGTACGAGGACGGAATTCTCCTATCCTTAAAATGATGCAATGGAGCATAATTTTTCTGCTCCGAAAGCGAAATCCTCTCACCCTCAACGAGATAATGGACAAGTTAAATTCAACTTCACTACTTTACTCATCTACTTTAAGCAAATGGGCAGGCTGGAGGTTAATTTTTTCTTCAGACAACAAAACTAGGTGGCTGATATGTTGGCAAATCTATATATTATTAAAAGGAAGGTAGTAAGCCAATAAATAGGAGCCAAGTGTCAAAGTAGTAGGAAGCCACATATAAATTTTAGGTAAATTAGTTAGTTTTGGTTAGGTTAGTTGTTTTAAGGAAGTTATGTTTAGATTATTCAAACTAAAATATAAAAATTAAAAATCTGAATTTAATTGCAACGTTAAAAATTTCTGAATTTGTAAATAAGAATGTTAAACATATTTATTTAAAACATTGATTTTGTACCCATGAAATTGAGAAACTGTCCATTTGTACGTATTTATTCTCCTACATTTATCCAAATTTCTAAAAAAAAATACGAAATTTAGAAGTAAATTTAGTAAAAAGTGGGAAAATATGATAGTTTTTTTTTCAAGAGTAGTTAACTTCAAAAGAAACTGCCCCATGATAAAAGGTTAAATGATAAACATCATGCTATTTAGTGGAAAGTTTTGACGTGCAACGTGTTTATGCATGAAATATATCCAACTGATTTTCAAAGAAAACTGCTCCTTTCTCCAAGTAACTGTCCACCCTTTTTCAGAGAACTACCCATTTCAATTCCATTAACTTCCATCTCTTTCATTTTTCTATGTTAAAACTTACGAAAAGGCTACTGCAGAGAATGCTTGAAAGCATGGAACATATCTACATAAATTTCAAGAAAGCAGGACTCTTGGTTGTTATTTTGTATACACTACCCTGGTCTTTCGAAAGTCAATAGTAAAGCTAAGATCAATGGACGAACAATGTGAGTATTTTTCAATTTTGTTTTAGCCTTCTTACGTTTACTTCTTTGTCTTATTGTAATTCATAGTCCCTAATGTCTTGATGAAATGACTTTATCTTCCAATCAATCGTGTTATCAAAGTGCGGGACATTTTTATAGGAATTATAATTGTTTGCATGATCTTTGGTTTATCCATTTATTAATAACTTCATGGCTCTTCATTTGTAAATTTTTCTACTTATAGTCCTCAAGACTACCACTTCTAACGGCTATTTTTCATCCATTGCAGATTCATAAAGCTACAATAAGGCAATTGATAGAGCATTAATTCAAATTTATAATCGAGAAAGGTGGCAATGCATACATTGGTAAATTTACGTATATCATTTGTTTGATACATTTCAATGTCTAATTTACTGATATTGATTGAGCAGTATTGCAATCAAATATGCCGTCCATTTGGTTTGGAACTGCACCTTCCCGATTATCTTGATGTAAGTAACATATATTTAGTTTTAAAATTTGCAATTAACTTGCAGTTACTTTTTGAATTTGTTATTCAAATTTTAAAACTTCTACCCGTTGCATGATAAGGTAGTTTTCTCCATGTTTAGTTCCTCATACTAATTCTCTAATTAGATACATGCATAGTATTCTTTGAACTACAGTTTTATATAATTTTTAAATGTTACAGTTTCGATGATGGTCAGTTTACTATTTAAATTGAAGATAGATTTCTTTTTATTGGTTATCATTATCCTTATAGTTTGTGCTTTATCTTTTTTTTTTTTTTTTTTTTTTTGGAATCTGTCAAGCCTCACGATGGACAAACCAAACTCAAGATGGACCTACAACACAAGTTAATGAAAACCTTCTGTTGGTTATGTCATTCCTAATTCAAATTTCTGCATTGATATCTTAGATTACTTTTTGTCCCAGGTTTAGAATTGACATTATTTGGTTGACATTGAAAAAGAGCAAAAAGGTTGATGGCTAATATTATTGAGGTATGAGAAAAAGTGACATAAACTTTATGGCTATCTTTCTGTTGATTTGACAGGATGAGCAGACTATAGAGATTAAGTATTATGGTGAATTCTAATACTGGTAAGCTTCCTCTTTTCCATCCAATTTTAATTTACTAATGTTTAACTGTTGAAAATTTCTCATACTTTGTAGTACTACTTTTTCGTTCCCTTGGGTTATAGTGCAACTGCATCTCTATCCTTTCCTCTTTTCAGTCTAATCGTCTCCAATCATACTTTTCATAAAAGGAAAAAAGGAAGAAAAGAAGAGCACGCTTTCGCTGCATTAGTGTATAGAGCTATTTTTGATGTTTCAGATTCTTGGCTATATATGTATTAAAGATAAGATTAAATGACGAGGTTAGATATATACGTAGCTAAGTTCATTGCAATTTCAACTTGCTTTGGAGTTTTTGAGTGTTTTGTTTTTGTCACCTATTTTTCGGACTTGGTCGAACGTTATTAGCAAGATTGTTTATATATAAATGGTGAAGTAACAAGTTCATACATCACCATAACACATGAAGCGAGTGAAATGGCCAAATGACCAAGATGCAGGAGTTAATTGGCTACAAAGAATCCCGAAGGAGTTTAAGAGCAGAGAAACTGAAGGTAATGAGGCAGCTCTTACAAGGAGAGACAAAAACCTTATTATTAGAAGAGAATAGTTGTGTAAGGAGCATGTGATAATGGTTTTGAACGTATAAATTGTGGCAAATTATTATGATTTCTTTTTATAGAAAAGAAAACTTCGATATGTTTATTATGTATGCCTTTAATTTACAGTTGTGGAATGAAACTATTATATATATGTTTGATTAATATAGATGATTTCTTGACTAGCTTATTTTAAAAATTTATTTACTGATTCTGCACATATTGTATTTGATGAGTGGAGATGTGCTATTCATAAGGAATAATATAAAGATCTTAGCTTCTCAAGTAAAAATCTTTGTGAGCTCATAAAACGTTTGTTCTCATCTCTCACATATTTCGTATAAGTTCTAAGTATGTGTGTGCGCTGTAACTTGAGGTTTATCTATTCATCTTAAATTTTTATTGTGCAGTAAGGCTAACCTTATTAGTTTGCGGCATGTTTTTATTTTCAATCATGTACTTCATCTTTTGAGTTATTATTATGATGAAATAGATCTGAAATTTGACAAGAAAGAAATGTGATTTTAACATATTTGAGCCTGCGATGGAGCCTTTACTTTTGTAGGCTTTAGATGAAAAAATTGTTTGAAAATGTCCAATTAATATGAAGTGCCATAAACATGAATTTGCAGCTAAGTTAGAAACTTAAGCCACGAGAAGCATAAGTTTTGTTTTCTATAAAAGAGAAAGTTAAACTTCATAAATTGAACTTTTATGGACAAATAGTAAAAAGTATGTACCACCATCATCTTTATTTAATGCCTTACAATATGTTTATATTTGTTTTTTTGTATTTTATCAAATTAAGAATCAAATTCATTTTAGTTTGATGGTATAAAAAATTGTTATGGTTAAGTACTTCTACGTTAAAACTTATGGTGAGTTACCCAATAATTTTTGAAGGAAAACGAATAGAAGTAGACAATTAGTTGTGTCCTAATAATTAATAGAGAAATTGGCTGATGATGTCTTTAATTAATATATGCAGTGTTAGAAAAATGAATTTACTGACAAGTTGAGACCTAATCCACGACAAGCATAAACTTGAGTTTACAATAGAAGAGCAAGATAAATATCATAGATTGAACTTTTATACACCAACAATATAATATAATGAATGTACCACAATTTTCTTTATTTAATACGTTATAATATGTTATATTTTTGCAACTAATTGATCAAATTAAGAATGAATGTCCTTTACGTTTGATGGTAAAAAAGTTATTATCGTTAGTACACTTAAATTAAAAACTTATGGTGAGTTACTAATGATTTTGATGCAGCACCATAAGGGAAATGGAGAATTAATTGAGATAAGGGAGAAGAATTAAGAGAATGAATTAGATTTCAAGTTTTATTAATCAACTGAACTATCTAATATTGAACTAGAGATATTCTATTTATGGTAGGTAACTTTGGTAAAATCCTAAAAGATAAACTTTATCTCTAACTAAGAAATAAAGATAAAATAAAAGATAATAATAAATTAATCTAATCTAGCAAGATGACAATAAGGATAAACTCTATCAGATTAAATGATAATAATAACTTAATTAATAAAATGAATATTAAATTATTCAATTCCCTTAGGATCTACATTATTCTCTTCGTGTGGATCAAAACTCGACTCCGGCGAGTATGACTGGTGATATGATTCCAAAATTTCAAGCAAATAATATTCGTCCTTATGGATCCATTAGCAACATGTAATAGATGATTCTTTTGCTGAACAAGGTCTATGTGTGAACCTTCAAATCTCATAAGAGAAATGGAGAATTAGAAGAAGAATAGAGATAAGGGAGAAGAATTAAGAGAATGAACCAGATTTCAAGTTTTATTAATCAACTGAGCTGTTTAACATTGAACCAGAGACACCCTATTTATAGTAGGTAACCTTTGTAAAATCCTAAAAGATAAACTTTATCTCTAACTAAGAGATAAAGATAAAATAAAAGATAATGATGAATTAATCTAATCTAGCAAGATAACAATAAGGATAAGGATAAACTCTATCAAATTAAATGATAATAATAACTTAATTAATAAAATAAATATTAAATTGTCCAATTCTCTTAGGATCTACATCAGATTTTAGAGGAAAAACGCATAAAAGTATATATGTATTGGCAAAATAAATTTAAAAGGCCACAAATTAAGTAGAAATTTCAGACATGTCGTTCACTTCAAAGGTCGAACATGAATTTTAATTACCTTTTTTCATTGATTGTAACTCCTTACGTTTTTCTTTAATCTATGTATAATATTCTGCTATCTTATAGGCAATAGTTTTGTATAGATAAAGGTAGAATGGAATAAACTACATATTAGAAAAACTAAACTAATTAAGCACCTTACAGGCAGGCAAATAGCTGAGTTTTAAGACTCAATAGTGATAATTTAACATATTTGCTACTTTGATATAGAATATTTGCAACATTTAGTTCTTATTGATTTAGACCGCGCGTCGCGCGGGTACTATACTAGTGAAAGATTAAAGCCAGCTAAAAGAAAGGAATTTGTCATGGCTAGACCATCTGCTATTGTAATATCTAATTTTTTGAATTAATTTGAGAGTGTTATATACCTAGAATTATTTCTTAACTTGTAATAGTGCTGCCAACATTTGAATTATAGTTATAACTTTAATTTGAAACCTATGACTTTAATAAAAAAAATATCATAATCAATTCAGTATGGAACGGTTTGATCAATAATGATCGGTTTGTAATAAATCATTGGCATCCCTACCATATATAACAACTTCATTGACTAGGATATTGTAGTTTAAATTGTGTTGGGGGGTAAATTTTATTTTAACGTACAAGTGCATTCAATTTTATAAGTATATCGTATACTACATTGGTATTATAATTTGGCACGGACACGTATCGTACGAACAATTTTTGAAAGGTCTTACATACAGAAGGTCTAGTAAGAAAGACTCTGACGCTGTCTGTCTGTAAGTACTTTCCAAATATATAAAGCGCGAATTATCTATAGAGGCGAAACTAATTACTCCAAGCCCCCAACCACAGGAAGTCCACTTCCAACTTGATAGTTATCCAAAATATGATCGTTGGGATCGTGCATTAGTAAGGGTAGTTCGTGCTCTAGTCGAAATAGGGGGTTGGTTAGTCTTATCTACTATATTATAAATACCCCCTCCCCCATACTTGTAAGGCATCGATATTGAGTAGCTAAAACTCTGTTGCATTGGCATGAACTATAAGGTCTTTCTTCCTATCTATCCAATTGTTGGTGGATTGAGTTACCTGATATCTGTTGCTGGTAGGAGCTGGTAGGTATTCAGTAAAATTAAACGAGGTGTGTGTAAGTTGACCCGAATACCACCGTTATCAAAATAAAAAAAATTATTTTTCTTGTTATTGCTTCCTTACTATTCATATTGTGATTTACATTTAATTATTGTTCAATTGTAAATTTTGATATAAATGATTGTATATAAATGATTGTTTGAAACTCTACCATTACAAATTCAATTGTTAATCTAACTAAGCATTTAAATTAGGCAATACATATACTTTAATCATCTCCCCAAAATGGGTTTTCCTGTATTTTTATTTAGTCTCAAGTCTGAAAGTAACAACAATAATATTTTAGTAAATTTGTCTAAACCAAGTGTATGGTGGGTAAAAGAAAAAAACAAAAATAAAAAGAAAAAGGGGAAAAGAATGTAGGGGGAAATTAGAAGAATTAGTGGAGCGTGCAGGTACAGAATCCGGACCACACAAGCAAAGAACCAAAAGAGTAAAGAGTAGTAGAGTAATACTGAATCGCAAGTATGGCAGCCTCAGAAATGGTATCGAAAGAGCAATTGCTTCATCTCTTTGACCGCTTCGCGTTGCTCATCTCTCAACCTGGTAATTTCAACTACTTTACTCTATGCCTCATTTCACTGCTAATTATATATTAATACTGTACAGACGTCAAGCAAAGGATTGCCGATGCTGTCACCGACAAGCAGGTCAATTATTATTCTCTACTTTGGAGCTGTTCAAACTTCAAATACTGCCATGTTTAGTAAAAACAATGCTCTTCCATGATTTCATCTTTATGCCAATTCACTTTAATGTATTCAACATTCACTTTTTATTGCTTTATTCTCTGGGACTGCAGTCTGCATTATGAGTTGTAAGATTTCATGATAAGTGAAGAATTGTATCTTATTACTTCAGTCTAGCTAACAACTCACCGGTCTTAAGGTGGATTTTGTGGCATATATTCCAAAAGACTCAGTTTTGAACTTCCTTTCATGAATGGACAAATTATCACCTAAGATATGCGCATAATTTTGTCTCCACATTTATGAATAAAACTGCTTTCTGAAAGCATCAAAACTGTTTTCCGCTTGGAAAAGACAATTGTGAGCCCTGAATAAAGCTGCATATTCCCCCTCCTAGGGAACGGCAAGTCTGGGACTTTTGTTTGTTGTGTGGCTTGTGCTTGTGCATTAGTGCATGTACTACTTTGCAGTCAAAGGAAGTCCGCAGTTGGTTTGGTTTCTCTTGATCCCCTCTATTGGAGTATTAAAACTCCAGTGAAGGATTACAAGAAAAATGTATTGCTGATAATGCCTTTCATGTGCGAAGGTGAAACCAAAATGAGAAATGATCTAAGATAGACTAATAGGAGATGTTATTAGAAGAGTACCTAAGTGAACTCTGCTTCTTAATCCAGTTCAAAACCCTAATTAAAAGGAGCACAATAGAGTATGATTTGATTTTCGAGAGTGGAAGATGTCTTTATTAGTAAAATCATCGTTTTGGTCTTCTGTATTCTATCAATAATTAGTTTGCTCCATTTACGGTTGTACTTTGAGATCAAAAGATGGAAAGTCATTGTCTGCAGGAACCTGTTGCTGTTACAACTGCTATCCAAGAGGAGATATTTTCAGAGATGGGAATTGGTGAGATTTAATTTACTCGTGCTTTACTCCAAGGAGAGTTTAACTTAGAAAATTGTTGAGTTTTAAAGAGAAAATGCCTCTTTTGCTGCTGCTCAGTCCGTATTTATGTTCTAACATGTGTGAAAAGAGTCAGCAGTTTGATTCTAATCTAGTCGAACCATTTTGCTTGAATACATAGAGTCCGTGCAATTCAAGTTAGAGATTGCCAAGGACCAGTTTTGCAGATAGAGCTAGGGCTGAATTACAGATTTGTTACATCCTGATTTTGCAAGACTAGTTCATGTATACTTGTGATGCTGAAGGAACTATTTCTGCTGCTTGATAATATTGTATATAAGCTTGGAATGATGATGATATTTCTGTCATTTTGATTTTTTTTATTAGTCTTATTTGATAAAAAGTTAGATGATTGCATTTCACCTCCCCTTTCCTTTACTTCTTTGTTGCAGAGCCAAGATTTGGTCTTGCTTGCTTGGGAAAAATAAACATGATCTATGAGAGTGATAGGGACTTGATGATTCGTTTTTATGAATTTGTTGCAAAGTAAGAAGATCAACCTATTCCATCTTTTACGGTGTTCCAGTGCATCACATCTGTCCTTTTATTTTTCTTTCTATCTCAGCTTGAACTTGAATTTCTCTAACGCATTGGTTTTCACCTTTGGACCTTTTAGAAATAATTTCTTGGCGCAGTGTTCAATAGGATATAACACAATGTATTTCTCTAATTATATAATAAAAGGGAAATTTAACCGCTAAAGCCTTCCTTGCTCCATCCTTGCTAACTCCAATGGAGTAGTAAATGTTGAGTTTTGTGAAGAAAATGACTAGGATTCTGTTTTCCTTCTATTTTACTGGCCATGAAGAGAAGAAATGGCTTGTGAGGAGGCTGAGCTTGGTCCAGACAGCTTTGCTGAAAGATTAAAGATGCAACAGAATTTACAAGAGCAGGTAAGATATCTCTTGAGGATTAATTATGTTATAGATGTGGTAATAAGAGTGAAAATAAACATTTTGACAGCAACTGGAGATGCTGAAGTACATGCGCAACTTTCACATGGATGATCAGTCTGCAATCCTTGAAAAGGTAATGATTGAAAACTACATATTAAAGATCTCCTCATAAATGAACATTCTAGTTCCATAAACAAGACACTAAAAAAGATGAAATCTCTGCTCTTACAAGACTTAATAACATCTGGGGCATCTAAAGATTACCTGAAGCAATGGGGTATGTAGACTATGAGCTTGTCCTTTGAATTTACAGCTCCATAAAAGGTGCTGGAACTTACAAATTGAGATTGCACTAGATCTGGACTACATTTGCGATATTGTTTGGAAATTTTCTACTTTTTATCCTGATCTAGATTTAACTCGTTTTTTGACGCAAGGATGTAGTAATATTATTTCTATTGAACTCGTCTGAACGAAATGAGTTTAGGGTCCAAGAATCAAATTTTGTCCAATGTTGACAATTATGCACATTTAAATCGTTGCATGTCATACCAGTGTACTTCTTCTAAGCTGTGACTGGCATGTTTGACAGGTTCACCAGCAGTTGGAGAAGGCCAACTTTGACACTGAAGCTTCAGTGTTGACAGTGGAACAGATGGAGGATGTTGTTCGACGGAGAGTATCACCTTTATTCCAGCCTAGATAATTGAAGGAAGCTTTCTTGGAGTTTATAACTTGTACTTGCATTTTAATTCACGTGCCATTATAATGAAAAGTTGTAGAATCATCCCTTCTCCTGTCATACCATCGAGAGGAAAAAGAAAAAACAGCAAGCTTTATAGGAGTACCAAAAAGGGAAAACAAAAGAAAAAGAGTGAAAACTATCGGCTAGTTGCTTTGCTGCTATGAAGTATTTGGGAAATTCCTGCTACTGTCCTAGTTTGCAAGCTCCGGAAGCAGAGGGCTGTAGTTTCAGTTTATTTACTTGCAAGTAGCCTGGCAATTTACTCAGAGTACTAGCTTCATTTGTATTTCAAAGTCTGTGAAGTGGTGCAAGTAGAGATTGTTACCTATTTAGTCATGGAATTATAATTTTAATGTTCATTTTCACATTTACCATTATCTTGCGCTCAAGTAATGCTAGAAATTCTCCAGCTTGACAGAACTGTAACTTCAGTCGACCTCACTTTCAACCAACGCAGAGATCCACAGAAAATATGATTTCTCTAGAAAGTTGGCCTGGAATATTAATAGGGACTTAACATAACTATTAGAGATGCAAAAAGCAATTCGTTGCGGCATAAGCATTTCCATAAATTAGTAAAATCAGAGAGATGGTTGAGCTGAAAAAGGTGTTTGCTTGGGAATTCATTTAGCCATTCAGAATGATATACTGAAAGTGGGATTTGCTCAAAGTCGGTATAAATTGGGCAATCTTTAAGTTCTTAAAGAGTGATTAACGTAATAAAGCAGAGAAAGAGAATGATGATTATGATTGATGGACAAGTGAGAGTTTAAGCACTCTACAGTTTTTGAGTCACACTAGAAATAAAAAGTGGAGGGACTGCTATTTGTTTTCGAGGGAGAGGGAGGGGGAGGGAGTGGGTTAACTCAGCGCTATTCCACAGGATTTTAATTCCACCAAGATGGAAAGACTGTTCCCATAGACCCTTGGCTAGAAAAAAATAATTTTTTAAACACGTAAAAATAAACAACGTGAAAATACAATGATAAAATAGATATTGACATGAAAACCGAAAATAACCTAAGTGAACAGAAAATAATATAAATAAAGAATAAGATATAAATAACACTTTACCATTTAATGAAATTATAAGACACTTTAAATATTGTAAAAAATAATTGGAAAATGAAGTGAGCCCACACATCCAGAAGAGATAAGCGATAAGGTTTTCTTTTATACGAGTTCATCTCCACTCTTCCTTTTTGGCAACGTCAGTCCTTGAAGAGTAAGCGCCATATCCATTAACGTACTGAATATTATTATTATTATTATTATTATTATTATTATTATATATTGTTTGTTTAACACACATTGATTTGTTGTTTGCAGCAACAAAAATGGCAGTGAGTTTTAATCTGGTAGGAGCATTCAAAGGACTCTCCTTAGCTTCCTCTTCTTCTTTCCTCCGTGGTGGTGACTTTGTTGTTCCATCCAACTTCTCCGTTTCATTCCCGTTGAAAGCTCCCCTCTTGACTATTGAGTCAGCCCACAAGAAAGGAGCTGGTAGTACTAAGAATGGTCGTGATTCTCCTGGTCAGAGGCTTGGTGTCAAGATTTTCGGTGACCAACTTGCCAAGCCCGGTTCTATTATCGTTCGCCAGCGTGGTACCAAGGTCTCTTATTTATTATTATTGCAATTACTCATATTTCTTATTCAGACATAACATCAGTCACTTGTTGTGCATTCTAAAATGAATCCAAAAATGTTTATACAAGATAAGGAATGAAATATTTGTCCTTCGAGTCTTGAACAGTGCACCACTTGACGATTACAACATGTTATTAGTTTGAGGTTCTGAGCTCAGATAACTGCACTTTCATGACAACATATTAGTTGCAAGTTTTCTCAAGGAAATTATAGAAGCCGGTGTAGTTGGCTCTAACTTTTAAACATTTCTCTAAACTGCTACTTTGAGGCTCCACAATATATATAATTGCCGAATTTAGTTCTTCTTTTACCAAAGGTGTGACTTTCGGATAATATAATGCCTATGCTAAGTTGCATAAATTAGCTGTGTGTATTGGTTATGTTCTATCAGTTAGGTAATTAAGGGGTTGATGCCAATGGTTGGTAGTATTATTTTCTACTCAGATTTGCCAGCTTGTTTGCTTTAAGAGTAGATTGGAAGTTTTGTTTCTCCATTTAGCATTCCCATGTACTCTGTTTTCTTGATGATATACTAATCGTCCTCTTGGTGATGTTTCCAGTTCCACCCAGGAAAGAATGTTGGACTTGGCAAGGATCACACAATCTTTTCTTTGATTGACGGACTAGTCAAATTTGAGAAGTTTGGGCCTGATAGAAAAAAGGTTTGACTTCTCTTTCTTACTGCTTGTATATGTGACTATATCAGTGTGATTAACGGCTACTGAATGTGAATAAATGTGCAGATAAGCGTTTATCCACGTGAGGTGCAACCTGAAAACCCCAACAGTTATAGAGCCCGAAAGAGAGAATCCTTCAGATTACAGCGTGAGCGTAGAAAGGCACGGAGAGAGGGTGTCATCCTTCAGCCTCAGTTGGTACTTGCTTCTGCTGCTGAACCCTCCGAGGATAACCCCACTCCCGCTTGCTGATATTGGTCTTTTAGCGTTTAAACATTCTGTTGTCGTTTTGGTTATTTTTGAGTAATCGCTTGGGACCATATGCTGGCCACAATGCTACATGTGCTTCTCCCAATGGTGTCTTTGGTTTGTAAATTGCATTACTGGCATGAGTCCTTGTCATAGGTTGCTCAAGTACACAATGAATTGGCAGATCCGGATACTTTTAACTCCATCGACGAAGAGAAAAAATGCATTTCTTTTGATTCTTTACCTTCCGATGTTTGTGGCATTAGTCTTTTTGTCCAGACTTGCTAATTTACTTTGAATCTCGCAGAGATTATATTCGTGTGTTTCCATGATCAAATCAATTCAATCACTGCCCTCAACCTATACGACATTAGCTGCAGAAATTTAATTTCTGCAATCTGTGCACCAGAATCATGCTTAGGACAACTGCAATAATGCAGAGTCCGGACTATTTAACTCAATCAAGTGGTTTTTATCCCCTTTGGCAACAATATTTTCTTTTAACTCAATCAAGTACCGTAGTAATACAAGTAATCTCCCTTTTAATCTTCAAAAGGAGTTTTTATGGCCTTCTTTTTGTTGTGTGGGGTGGGGTGGAGGGGGTGGGGGACGTGGGTTGCCAGGTGGATCAAGACTCGAGAGAATCAGAATTTTGATCTCATAAGCAACCAACCAACCTTTAAAGTGGTTGTAACCTTTTAAAGCAGCACCTAAGCTGACAGACAAAATTTGTGGCACAAGAAACCATAAAGTGTAAAACAGAATAGCTTCATTTGGTAGCCTTCTGTTACTTGGTAACTAGGGATGGCAATTGGGGCGGGGCGGGGCAGGGCGGGGCGGGGCAAAACAGTAAACGGGGCAGGGCGGGGCAACTGTTAAACGGGGCGGGGCGGGGCAGGGCGGGGCAAATTTTGTTTTAGAATTTTCGGGGCGGGGCGGGGCGGGGCGGGGCAACATAGAGGCCCATTAATTTTACTTGTTCTTTTTCCACTATTTTCTTATTTCATGATTAAGTTGAGGAAATAATGGAAATATTGTTCCACTATTGGCTATTTAAGCTATTAATTAATATAGTAAATACGTAATACTTTTGAAATACTATAAATTTTTTAAAAGCTTCAATTTCTTCAAGTAATTCCAAAATCATCAAATTTGAAAATTTCAATAGAAAAAAAGTTAGAGATATGTTAAATGGATTAAAAGTTAAAAGAAAAATTCAATTTTGATGATAAAAAATAAAAAAATAATGACTTAAAATGTAATTTAAGTGGGGCGGGGCGGGGCGGGTCAAAACGGGGCAGGGCAGGGCGGGTCAAACGGGGCAGGGCGGGGCGGGGCAAAAACTTGACAAAGACCAAATGGGGCGGGGCGGGGCAGGGCAAAACTTTGGCAGGGGAAGGGCTCAACCCGCCCCGCCCCGCCCTGCCCCGCCCCATTGCCACCCCTACTGGTAACCATTCCATTCATGATCCAACTCTGGCTCTCCTTTCTTCTTGCTGAAATCCCCCTTTATAAATAGCATTATCTGCCATTTCTCTGGCCCAGTATAGAAGCAAAGAATTCATATAGGCAGAGACAGAGAGCTGCCAGAGCGGAGCACGTTTAGGTTGACAAGAGTATAAAAGAAGAAGAGATGTCGGACTGGGGTCCAGTGTTTGTGGCAGTGGTGCTGTTCGTGCTGTTAACTCCAGGTTTGCTGATTCAGGCACCAGGTCGCAACCGATTCGTTGAGTTCGGAAACTTCCAGACGAGTGGGGTGTCTATACTGGTTCATTCTGTTGTCTACTTCGTCCTCATGTGCATCTTCTTATTAGCCATTGGTGTCCACATGTATATGGGTTCCTAAACTAATTGATCTTTACTGGAATCCTAGTAAGCATGGTCGCCAATTTTCCTTTTCTTCATTTTTCGGTTTAGTCGTTGTCATTTGTCTTGTCATGTTGAATTTTGGCTTGTGCTTCTCTGTCTAGCTAGCATATTATTAATGTGATCTGATATATCATCTATTTATAGAGATGTTTTGCTTTTACGAATTGCTCTCTTTTTAATTATTGATTGATCTGGTCTCATGAAAATTGAGGCTAATAATAGTACTTATTGATTATGTGATCTTTGACTGTGCACGGGTGTAAGAGTGCATTCCTGCTTTTTTCCTTGTCATAAGAACCATACGAAATGAATTGCTGTGCATCAAATCAATTGTTTCTGGTCGTAATGACGGAATTAAGACTTTATGACATCATTTTTCTGCCACTAAACCGAGAATTGAAAAAAGAAAGAAGAAACACTGTGAGAGGGGGGGTAGCTAGACAGCATTTTAATAACTTAAGCACCAAGTTAAATGCTAAATGCTAATGGGTAATCTGATAAGACATCACTTTGAAGGCAATGGGAAATGAGTCTAGTAGAGATAAGAAGCATACGCAAGCAGAGAGATTTTCTAAAGTTTGGACCAGCGCATGCACATATGAATCTTCCGATGAAATGTTGACGCATCATTTATGCGAAACTTCAGTACCTCTCAATGCCAAAAGGCGTTTTATCATTTAAGCGTATAAAACTTACCACTAACCCAACATTAATTGGCAGCAAGCCTCGTTCATAAGCTTTTGCTATTATTAGACAGACTGCTCCAACCTACAAAATGGCGGATTGGGGACCAGTGCTCATCGGTGCGGTACTCTTCATACTGCTGCAGCCGGGACTTGTGTTTCAGATTCCTGGCACAAATCGATCTGTTGAATTCGGGAGCATGAAGACCAATGGCAAGACAGTTGCTGTTCACACTCTCATATTCTTTACTCTCTATGCTATCCTCATTCTTGTCCTTCATGTTCATATCTATACTGGTTGATTCCCCTCCAGCCAGATAAAAAAAGGTGCATGTCGCCCTTTACTTGTACTTTCTCTCAGGCAAGATATGCTGATATATATGTAAAGTGTTCAACTTGTGGTGTTTCTATTTGGTAGTACTAATTTTATTAAAGAAATTTACTCCTACATTTTCGACTTTAAATGGTAGTAGTGCTATATCTTTGGCTGTAAAGATTATGGGTAATTGGATTGGTGTCATTTCCACTGGCTCGTTTGCTGAATTGCAAGTAGGTGAAGTTTGATGCTGAATTCATGTAGTTGGTTTCACTTTCTGCTAACTGAAAAGTAGGCGAATGTGTGAGGGCTGGTGTGTAAAGTGTAAAGGATCAAATTTAGACTTGAGTTCTAGTGTCCGGCCTCGGAACTTTCTCTTGATAACACTTAAACGGGTTACCATTTCATAGCCAACGCGTATGCAAAATTCATTCTTGGTCGTGTGGTAAGGCTGGATTTCAGATTTTTAGACCAAAGACGTGGCCTATATTTAATAGGCTCGCGTGACCATTTTATATATACTAGTACGACTCCTAATTTAAGGTTGTAGTTTCAATGAGCTAACAATTTTAGTTCTTAAATGGTATGCAAGTTGCAAGAGTCATTCTTTCATTTTCATGAATTTGATAAACATTAAATTCAAGTGTATTTATCAGAAACTCCATGAATTAGAAACTAGTACAAAACGCGCAACAGGACACACAAGGAAAGGGTGATGGAACAAGAGTATCCTTTCGACCCAAAACAGAAGCCCTCCAACAAGACCGGAGGATTTGTGGTGGGGAAGGGGATCCAAAAAGCAGGGCTTGGAGTTGCCATTGTCACCTCCGACAGGGAGTATAGATTGAGTAACCGGAGGAAAAGTATCAACCAGATCGTATGTGGACACCAACAGCAACTATCAAGATGGTGTATATACAGAAGTATATGATAGCATGAACTAGGATAGCAATCCCGCTGGTGTACATGTTCCCGAACTCCATGACTCTCGTTCTTGCTGGCAGCTGAAATAGGAGTCCCGGCGACAATAAGATAAACATCACCACCGCCACCACTACTGGCCCCCAATCTGCTCCCATTCTTGTATTTTCGTCTGATCACTCTGTTCTGTCTCTTGGGGTATAAGTTAATAGACACACAAAAAAAGGAAGCCTTAATTTTCTCTCTTTGCTCTGGTATTTAGTTCTGGTGAATGCAAGTGAGCACTAGGAGATTTAAGATGAATTTTGCTTAGTGAAGAAGGAGAAGGGTGGTATAGTTGCTAAAAGGGAAGAAAGGTATTCTGTAGTAGTGGGGATGTTGCTTTATGGAAGTCGACAGAAAATACTGACTTTGTGTATAAGTTTCCAATAATTGAGCAATGCAAGCCTTCTTTGTGCCTTTGCTTTACACATTAATTATTTTCATCAAAGTATAGTTATTAAAAAGTATATTGAAAATAAAGGCAAGGTAGTGTGCGTGGAAAGGCAGATAAGACTAGACCTTGGTAGGTTTTGAATGCTTACTTTTGGCTTGCATATTCAAGAAAAGCTAGCAATGCATATTCGTGAAAGGCTTTGAGGATCAGTCTGATTAGAAAGTAGCAATAATTAAGCAGCGAATAAGGCAAACCTGCTTGAATGATGGAACTGCTTTGGTTTCCATTTGGTAAAGGCGCTGGCTTTGCATGGTTTAAAAAAGCTCTAATCTTTTGGTTATGCACAAAGGCAAGGGGCTAATAGGGACACGGGACACCAACTATATATATATTATTTGCATCCAGGAGAGACAAGAGAATATTCGTGTGGCCGGCAATATACATCGTGAAAGGGAGGTGACAAAAGTGTCTCATTACCAAAATATTTTAACTGGCAAATCGTGTATTTGATCCTTCATTCTCACTTTGCAGAAATAAAGAGAAGACCAATAGATGCCTTCCCTCCTCTGAGAAATAGAAGATGGACCATATATGCATATAAGCTCTAGTTTGTCTAATCTTCAACCAGTCTTCAGATACTCTTGTTTGTTCACTATCTTCTATTGAAGCCACTGAACCCTCCTCATACTGCTGATCACCAGACCGAGTAACATGGCTGATTGGGGACCGGTGCTAATAGCAGTGGTGTTGTTTGTGATGTTAACTCCTGGACTTCTATTCCAACTCCCAGGAAGCAGCCGGTCAATAGAGTTTGCCAATTTTCAGACCAGTGGAATCTCCATCGTCATCCATACTGTTCTCTACTTCGCCTTGGTTACTCTCTTCCTTATCGCCATTGGAGTCCACATTTACTTCGGCTAATAATTTCCATCACTGGATCCATCTTCTCCAAAAGGCATGCTTCATCTCATCTGCAGCATCTAGTATCTCTGAAGCATTTTAGTAGTCCAGATTTCCATTTTTCAGCTCTAACCGTATGAAGTGTGTCCGGCAGTTTTAGCCTCCAACAACAGCAAGCCTGTAGGTTCTAATACCCAGATGTATTTTCATTCAGAGTATCTTAGCCAAGATTCTGTGTTACATCTCATAGTGGGTTCAAGGTGTAAAGAGATACTCTCCAATACTATAATATATTTATTTCAGTGCCTATTACCACACCCACATCTTTTCGTAATTCTATATCCTTGGGGCATATGGTTTGGGTCTTAATGTTGTCTAAAGTGATATATTCATAATGTTTGCTCCATTGCTCCTATATCGTCTTCTTTCGGCTATATGCCAAATTTTTTAATTTAAGATGTACTTGGCATTTTATGCATGCACTTAAGTAAATGACCTTCGTGCTTTAAGTACTTGAAAATGAAAGTACATTCGAAGCCAGTTACAAGATTCCTGCAATTTCTTCTGCAACTAATTGTAGGGATTGATTTTTTTTTATGCACTAAATTATTTTACAGGAAACGCTTCTTGTAATGAATGGAGAAACGTTGCCGATTAAAACTCAATATTGTGATATTTAAACTCGCATGTCATTCAATGAAATGTCAACTTGTGTAGTGGTGGTCATAATTAATCTTGGAGGAAGAAAGCATCTTCAAATTTGTCCTGAAAATATATACGGAGTACAAATTTTTTTTGCAGATTTGGATAGGCCTGGTCTAGTAAGTCACAAAGTCTAGTCGTTCTTTGAGTAAAATTACTCATGCATTCAATTGTGATCGAGCTTTCACCCGGTGTGTTGTTGCACAACTAATATTGTGGAATGGCTCTCGGAATTAGCTAAAGCAAACATGTCTCCTACTGGCCCTAACTCAGACTCTTCAACCCAATCTGAAAGGCCAAGTAGCAGTGGAGATTGTGTGTCATGGCGTCTGCCAACAATGATTAGTTCATATTCATCCTCCATGGATCTCATAACAGCAGCCGTCCCTGTTCCATCCCTTATCATCTTTTCTATATAGTTGACCCGATAATTCCCTGCCATACGGCTCCTTCCTTCAGTCACCATTTCATTATCCAGCCTCATCTGTATCCTCTCATGATCATTACTCGTGGTTGTTATTTTACCACCTTCCTCAATGAGTCGGATTATTGTGAGGCTGATGTTTCTTTTTCCAGCCATGCGCTCTCCCACAGCAAGTGCTTCCCTATCATCTGGCCCTCCCAAGAAAAGGACAGCAACACGATATGAAGACCACGCATCCAGTATGGGCCTTGAGGTGCTAACGAGTGACCGGTCTACAATTATTGCAACGGAACAAGGAGTTGACTGCAGAATCTTTTCATTCATAATCCTAATCCCCACCTTGGATACCGTCTTGCTGGAACTGAACCTTTTGTGAAAGGGAATCATTATGATAGAAGCCCTCCTTTCAAGTGCCATATTGCACACTTCATCATGCATCATCACATAAGGAGATATTGCTGTAAAGGGATGCATGATTACTGTCTCTCGAAAGTTTTGCTCGAAGACTTTAAAGGCATTGACGATTCTTTTGGAAGCTGAGGCCTCATTTGTGTGCTTCATCATTGGGAGTTTGTGGTTGATGAGAAGCGGATGGGCACGGCCGACAAGCTCTATCAGATGGAGCATGGCAATATCCATATGGCTTTGGCCATTTGAGGGGTGAAGGGCTTCCAACAAGTTTATTGTGGCTGGCACATTTTCTTGATCATGTATACATGCAAGCACCCGAAATTCAGAGTGTGGTTTCATATGCTGAATATTCCTATTTTTGTGTGCGGCATATCTTTTAAGTGGATCATACAGGGCTTTTAGTATTGGAGTGGTGATGCCAGTTGAAATTAACATGGATATGCACAAGACCACAAAAGCTTTATCGCTTATTGCCTGCATGAAAAGAAATTATACTAATATATTAAATATTCTAACTTCTAAGCTGATCGCATGAGCTAATTTAATAAGTTCTCCATATATTTCAAATTAACGCTTATATAAAGTTCCTAGAAAAAAATATATTTTGCAAGTATATGTCTACGTTCTTCATTTTTTTGAGGTTGGGCATATATACCTCATTTTGCTTCATCATTTTAAACATGCCAAGCTCTAGAACGCCTTGGACGTTGGATACAAGGCCAAGTGAGATTGCATCTCGGAGGCAAACTTTGTTGAAGATGGAAGAGATGAGCGCTCCAAAGAACTTCCCCAAACAAGCGATTAGAATAACTGATTGGAGAATCAAATAATCCCTGAGTTTCACAGAAAATATATCAGTAACCAAACCGGTTTTGACGAAGTAGATGGGCATAAATAGCCATGAAATGATGAATTGAAGCTTCTCCACCAAGGCAGACCCTACGGGTGGTCCAGCGGGTATGGCTAGACCGTAAAGTAGTGGCCCGTAGAAAATGTGCAGGCCTAGAGCTTTGCTGCAAAATCCAGACAGCAAGACGCCAATAAATATCATACACATGAAACTTTGCTTTAGTGGCTCCCCCGGGGAATTATTCCGCGTGCCCCATATTATTAAAGGTCTCACACCGAAAAATATAATCATGGTAAAGCCAATACCAGCTGTGATATTTTGCAGAATGATGAATTTCTCGACAGATGGCTGACTTGTCAGGCTAGTGATAGTTATGATTAAAAACCCGAACATATTGCTGACTAGGGAGCAAGACAGTGCCATCCTTCCAAAATCAGAAGTGACCATCCTAAGCTCGGTGAGATAGTGGGCGATGACTGGGAAGCCGAGCACTGAGGACATGGTAGCTACTACTGGGAGTGAATCAGACACTAATGGGTCCATATTTATTTTAAGGCTGAGCAGAATGAAAGAGCTGGAGATGCTTAGTACAATAGCAGCTGCAACAGTTGATACGCCAATGATGAACTCCCTTTTCTCAACTCTTTTGAGGATCCAAGGATCTATTTGTACTCCAATCAAGAAGAAGTAGAACATATAACCAAATAGCGCAACCGCATCGATGACTACCAGACTTCTGTAAGGATAAAAAAGTGCTACGAATCCGTCAATCCGTCCAAGAAACGACGGACCAAGTGCTAGACCACCCTGCATGCCGCAGGGAATAATGAATTAATAATTAAAACCATGCATGCATGCATCTTAATTCTTCTTTTTTAATTAATTAATTAATGTTAGCCATTTAGGCGTTGCGCAATATAAATATAAAAGGTGAATGAACTACGTAACTTACAAATATTTGGATGACATTGCTGGGTTGGCCGAGTGGTTTGAGGAGGGTAGAAGTCAAGAGAATAAAAAGGGAGGCAAGGGAAAGCTGAGCCAGCAGGAGAGGAACTGAGTAATCTAAAGGGTTTGCGTGATGGAAGATCCCCCTGGATTGAATCTTTCCGATTGACAAGCAGATTGATGAATCATTTTGTCCAGCCCTAAATATTTGAGCATACGTAGCTATGTCATCTGGCTCCATCACGTGCGAACCCATTTAATTTTAATCCCTTCTCTCAAATGTAATTACGCCTCCCCTTCTGCCTCATCTTGTTCTACGCTCAACAAAGGAGAGGAACATAGATGAAATATATGAAGATGACCAAGAAATTAGCTACTTTTTTCTTTTCTTTTGAAAGCTTTCTGCCTCCTACATCTTCCTATTTTTTCGCCAAACGACTTAAAAAAGAATAGCTAAAACCTATATTAATTCTTTTAATAAAACTAGTTTTAGTATAGGTATGCATATATTTTTCATCTTACCTAAATAATTAAAAACTGCATTTTTTTAATGGTAATTTTTTACATTTATTACCAAAAAAAAGTTATAGAAAAATCAATTTGAATGATAAATGAATTTTAACATTACAATGATGACACATATATAGAGTTAGGCTTACCACTATTGGTACGGTCTAATTTTATGATGTCTTCATATTTTCTTATCGATCATAATCTTATTGTTATCTAATTTATTATGAAAATTATGTTAAACTATTTCAATAAGAAAAGAAATAGGCAAAAACATGGATTTACAAACAATATTCTTCTAGTTTATGCCTCTGTTTTAAAAAACTCGCCCAGGGACTCGCCCGGGACTCGCCCCGGGGCGGGGCACTAGCAAAACGCCCTGAGACTCTCGGACGGGGCTTAGATCCGTAAGACTTACGCCTCAAGCGCCCGACGATGCGCCCAGAGCACGCCCAACGCCCAACGCTCGGAACTCGCCTTATTGAACCTATGCAAAGATCGTCCAATTCCCTAATTAAGATTGTTCATCCACAATTTTCTTTAAAAATGAAGTTATATTCATCTATAGAAATTCAAAAATTGAGTATAACTCAATTAACGAGACATAATATTACATGTATTATAATTAAGAATATCATAAGGATGAATATCATCTGTATACTTAATCTAAAAAAGCATAGCCGCTGTTTATAGCATCACCACTTGTTGGTCTTCATGTTTTATTTCAGTTGCTCAAAATTGTTAGACTTCAATTATTTTGCAATTTATGAAGTCATAGCATGTTTCCGATAGACCCTCGGCTAGGACAGAAAACATATCAGAAAACACACTGAAAAATCAAGTCATAGATATCATGCTAAATTAAATATGAAGCTAATGCATATCCAGCAAACAGAAAATAATAGTAGATATAGAGTCGAAAAGCAACATGCAAATCAGCCACATAAGCATAGTACTACATCTAATAAAGAAAAGGATGCTCGACTATCACCTAACCTTCTACCCTAATCTTCGACCTCCACGCCCCCCATCTAGAGTCATGTCCTCGGTGATCTGGATTTGAGCCATGTTATGTCTAATCACCTCGGCCCAGTTTTTCTTCGATCTACCTCTACCTCTCCGTAGACCCAATACAACCAATCTCTCACACCTCCTCACCGGAGCATCTACACTTCTCCTTCTCACGTGGCCGAACCATCGCAGCCTCACTTCTCGCATCTTCTCGGTCACTGGGGCTACACCAACCTTGTCACGAGTGACTCATTCTTAATCCTACCCATCTTAGTGTGCCCAAACATCCATCTAAGCATTCTCATTTCCACAACGCTCATCTTCTGGGTGTGAGAATTCTTGACTGGTCAACACTCTGCTCCATACAACATAACTAGTCTTACAATCACTCTATAGAATTTGCCTTTAAGCTTCAGTGGCACTCTCTTGTCACATAATACACCGGAAGCGAGCCTCCACTTCAACCACCCTACTCCTATACGGTGTGTGACATCTTCGTCAGTCTCACCATTGCCCTGGATGATTGAGCCCAAATATTTGAAACTTCCTTTCTTATGAATGACTTGAGAATCAAGCCTCACTTCCATATCTGATTTCTGATTATTGTGGAATGGTACTATTTTCTGATTATCGTGGAATAGTACTTATATATGAAAAGTGGCATTTTCGACTTTGGGAGGCCTAAAAACACAGGATGACGTGTCTACTGACCTAATGTACTAAAACCCGGGAACTTTGTGTTTTTGGCAGAAGTCACGTTGCTTCGAAATTTTCAGTTGCCTCCACTTGGATTTCAGTTAGAGATGTTGGCTCTAAAGTCTAAACTAAAAAAAAAAAAAAAAAGTTCCCTATTTTCTACTCGTTCTTACCATTTGATTGAATGTATTTATTTAAAACACACGAAATTTGAAAAATAAAAAAAAAGAAAAAATTTTGAATCTTGCAATCTTGAATCTAATAATTGTATAAACACATCAAAAAACTACTATATCAATTTTTTTGGGTTTGTTTACCTAAATAACAGCCTATATATACTTATTTACACTATTTATTAACACTAACTTTTTATAGCCACATCACTAATCAAAAAGTAAAGAAATATTAAATATTAGTATTGATATTTAATATTTATTTTCTTTCTAAATTTAAGGAATATCATTCAATCCTAAAGAATATACCATGAGATAAATTTAGTATATACCAACAGACACCACGTTTTAGGGACAATTTTAGGCAATTTTTTTTCCTTTTAGTTTTTATATTTAATATTTTGCACAAATGGAATACATATAAAAATTAATTTGAATGATAAATGAATTTTAGCATTACAATGATGACACATATATAGAGTTAGGCTTACCACTATTGGTACGGTCTAATTTTATGATGTCTTCATATTTTCGCATCGATCATAATCTTATTGTTATCTACTAATTTATTATGAAAATGTTTAAACTATTTCAATAAGAAAAGAAATAGGCAAAAACATGGATTTACAGACAATATTCTTCTAGTTTATGCTTGAAAACTCAGTTATACTTTCGCATGAGTGTTTATGACCTGCGTTTGATTTGGGACAGTAAAAGCTGAAAAGTTCACGAATTAATATATATTAATTAATTACAGTACAATTTTTTTATATCAAAACCATTCGAAGGCAAAAGAAATTAATTACAGTAGAATGCTAATTGGATGCTTTGGTTCGCCGCTTCAAGCCCGTGCTTCCAAAATACGATATGTTTGATATGTCGGATAGCGTTGCGAAGACAATTAATTAATTAATGTTATTAAAACTGTGCAGTTTGTTACGTCTAAATGATTGTATCTTAAGGTGGCTTCGTGACATGCCTAATGATCAAGATATACCTATGACAAGTTTGTATCAACAAATATTGATGATATGTATATGCCGTATTTCCTTTCTCATGTAAGGTATAGTACCTACAGTATTAGATTTTGTTTTGAAAAGTAGGAAAATAGTTCCGTGAATCGGATCATGTAACTCCTAATTTAGGACTGTTTCTCATCATCCATTACGTAAGTAAACAAATAATCTTTACATACCTCCAAAAATGTACAAGGGACTCGATCATATAATTAAATTTGGATGGTAACCTTGCTAGATGGAGATATAAAATAGGCAAATTGAGCTAAGTGAAAACAAGGAAAACCTACGCAGTATCCTTGTTTGATGAATTTAATTTTTCTGCACACACAATGCACATCTTTTATACTCCTACTTTCACTTCTAATAATTTACTATAACATGTAACCATCTAGAGTAATTCTAATTTAGTAGTTAAAAAAAAAAAAAAAGGAACTGAAAAGCTTAAAATATAGTAATACGTAAAAGAGTAATGGAAATCCTTATTTGGTAGTAAAAATTAGCAAATGGGTCCCACTTAACTGCAATGTCGTTGACGATCTTCAACCCAACAGTCGGGAATATGAATCGTATACCAAAAAAAGCTTTAAATACGCTCTCTTTCATTTACCAAACTTCACTGAATTGAATTGAATCTTTGTGATCAAATCTCAGAACAAACATGTCGCAGCTCAAAGTTTATGTAGATCGGATGTCTCAACCTTCTCGTGCTCTTCTTATTTTCTGCAAGTAATCTTCTTATCTGTATCCCATGATGATCATCGTTGACTTTTCTATATCTCCCAATTTACCTTTCAACAGTCAAACAAGAGAATCTTTAACTATTTTGAATTATTAATTGTTGTGACTCATAATATTTTTGCTTAGTTTCTTGTTTTTCAATTGTATGTGTAGGTAAGTTTAACTCTCGATATTCAAACTGTGTTACATATATTGGGACGGAGTAACATTTCTCAAACTTTGATCACTTATTCTTAATTTTCATTATCTGATGTGGGGTTTTTCTTTGAATTATTGTAAGATCAAATGGAATTGAATTTGAGGAAGTCCCTGTTGAACTTTCCAAAGGCCAGCACCGGTCTCCTGAATTTGAAGGTTCTTTTCTTTTTTTTTTCTTCAAGTTTTGACTTTTTTTATGTCTTAATTTATGTGGATTTTGTTTTTTTTGAATTGTGGTATTATGTCATATGCAGAAGTTAATCCCATGAAGCAGGTACCTGCCATAGTTCATGGGACATTTAAGCTTTCCGAAAGGTAATTTTCTTTTATACTGTTTAGCCCATTCTAAGGTGTTAACCTTGAAAATAATTTAACTTTGGTTAGAAGCTTGTCTTTCCGGATGAAAATTCTTTAAAATACTAATGATGTAATTTTTAAATGCTGTCTTACAATTTTTTTGTGTTCTGCAGTCATGCTATTCTTAGATATCTAGCTTCTGCATTTCCGGAGGTTGCTGATCATTGGTGTGTTTTATTGTCTCCACTTGTTAATTTTCAATCTAGCCAAATGTTTACCCTTTAAAGCCCCAGCACGTGACATGTAACCACATATAATATAATTCATAGTTAAGCACTTAATTTCCCTTAATGGAAACACTTAACTATAGGATTGTAATATGCAATTCTCACTATTTTATGCTTTATGTTGAAGGTATCCAAGTGACCTGCAGCAAAGGGCAAAGATAGAATCTGTCTTGGATTGGCACCACTCTAACTTACGCCGTGGCTCAGGTGCTTTATATTTTTATGTTGAAAATTCTCTTAGCTTCCATTTGTTTCAAAGCTGTTTGTTCCTTGCCTCAGAAAATTACTGTGAACTTTTGAATTTGCGAGTGAGTGGAAAGATGATATGGCACAGAGAATCAGTTTCTGTAGGGAAATTGTGGTCCCTAAATTAGATTGAAGATTTGTTTGCATTCACAAAATGAAGGAGGTGCAAATCAGATAAACTGCATGTGAAGAACCTTTAAATGTATCTTTTGCCTGTGAACTATCTGTACTACTGCAATGAGTACTTCTTTTGCTATTTCCAATGAATTTAGCTTACTCATAGAGTGCTTCTATTTTCAGTTGGATATATTCTTAATTCTACCCTGGCACCTGCGCTTGGATTGCCTTTGAATCCACAAGCAGCGGCAGAAGGTGAGAAGGTCCTTTCAGCATCTCTTGCAAGGATTGATAACTATTGGCTGCAGAAAGATGGAAACTTTTTGCTTGGAAATACCGAACCTTCCATTGCAGATCTTAGCTTAGTGTGTGAGGTTATGCAACTTGAGGTATGAAGCTTTCTTCTAACTTAGAATTCAAAGTGCGTAATAATAATGGAAGCGCTTGCATAACCTTGCTTGATCCCTGCATATGTACCATCATCTTGTTAGCATGCATTTCTCGATTTATGTTACATGTCACTGGCTTAGAGCAGCTGCATCCTGAATATCATGTCTTGAGTGGTGTCCATGGCGATCAGGTCTTATAGAAGCTCTCTTGCTGAATACAGGTTGTTGATGAGAAGGATCGCGACAGGATCTTAAGTCCGCACAAGAATGTTTTGAAGTGGATTGATGATGTAAAGAGTGCCACAGCACCTCAATTTGATGAAATAAATGCAACCCTCTTCAAAGTTAAAGAGATTCTGCAGAAGCAGCGATCTGCTGGAGCAAGCAGCTAAATATTGATCTAACAAAAGGCCCTATCTGCATTTTGAACTTTGAAGTCATGTGGAGCCAATTACTATGTTAATGCTAGGATGTGCCCGCAGTATGACCTTTTGTATGCTCTCAAGGATGAATATTTCCTTTAGTTAATTAATCTGTTATATGCTATATTCTTGTTATTAAAACAAGTGAAACTGATCTTCTGAATACTAGCTGTTCCTATTATATGTTTTTAGTTTTAGTTTTGGATCATATTAAGATATGTAAACTGCAGTATTAGCTGAACGACAGTCTTGAGAATGAGCATAGTACGTACTTGTGTTTTTTCATATATGTAAACTGCAGTATTAGCTGAACGACAGTCTTGAGAATGAGCATAGTACGTACTTGTGTTTTTTCATATCTCAAAGTAGCATCCCAGATTGTAACTTGCTAGGTGTGAAAAACAATGAGCATAGTACGTACTTGTGTTTTTTCATATCTCAAAGTAGCATCCCAGATTGTAACTTGCTAGGTGTGAAAAACATTATCATGAAGAACAGGACGTATTGTAACTTGCTAGGTGTGAAAAACAATGAGCATAGTACGTACTTGTGTTTTTTCATATCTCAAAGTAGCATCCCAGATTGTAACTTGCTAGGTGTGAAAAACATTATCATGAAGAACAGGACGTACCACCAAGACCATCCCCTAGGTGTGAAACATTATCATGAAGAACAGGAACGTACTCTGCATACTGCACCAAGAGACCATCCCAGTCACAGCCCAAGTGCTGAGAACGATCAACATGAACCAAGAGACCATCCCAGTCACAGCCCAAGTGCTGAGAACGATCCTCATGGAGCCGGCTTGTGAATCAGGCTCTGGTCAATTGGCCATAGTTCATCCACCAGACTTGGTTTTCTGTCTCCTTAGTACTCAAGAATACAGTGGTACGAGCCTATAGAACAGATCCTGTTCAAGTAAGGTCGCGTCCTAAGTTTGTGTAGAAGCTCATTATATATTGCCAAGTACTGATACGTTCTAACGATGTGGGAGCAGCTTAACATAATAGACGTTATGACATGTGGGCCTACTACATACAGATAACTTCACCTTCACTTTGTTTCTTACTCCTATCATTCAGTAAATTCTTTGCTTAACTGAGGAGAAAGCTTTTTTAACATAATAGACGTTATGACATGTTTAAGACCACAAAAACTATATGGCTTGATTGAGACAACAAGTTTCAAAAATGAAATTTATTTTATGACACAAACTACATCACGCAAATTGAAAAGGAAGAAGTAGCATATTCCATAACAACATGTATAACACTTTAAGATTCATTCCAGGTGCTGATCGAATTAACTCTAGAAAATGAAATGTTTCATGTAGGTGATGCACTTATCTAGTTTGGTGTTGCATTTTCTTTACTTACTGTTGTTTCTCATAAATTTTTGGAAAGTATATTGTTAACCTTTATTCCTCTTCTTCTAGGTTATGTTCCAATAGGCAGAACCACTTAACGGAAGTTTACACTTTACTCTTTGGTTATTTGCAAGTTGCAACCTCGTAGGTTGAAATATCTTCATTAGATAAGAGTTACTCAAACGTATTTTAACATCATTGTTTATTTGTTTCCAAATTATATAACTACTGGTGAATATCACTTGTAAAATAAGCATTCCAGTTTGATAGATGATTCCTTATCCATATTCTTAGTTCTCAGAAGCAATGTTGTAATTTAGAAGAGAAATGGAACGTGTTTTTGTAGGGTATATCATCCAAAAAGGCCTATTTTAAGAGACTTGTCGTAGGAGATTAGATGATTTCTTTTCATCTGTTTAAACATTGATACTCAATATCTATACTGATAGAAGGTGATATATATCCCGTAAAATTAATCAAAGTATACCAAGCTAGTCCGTACACTAGGAATGTAGATGTCAATACAATCTTCACTGGGTGCATTGTGGTAAAAATGGTACATTCACGTGTCTAATTTAAACAGCACGTGTGTGTACTTACGCCCCCCTTTTCCTTTACACCGACCTTTTTCTGCTATATGAAGTCAACGATTCTCAGTTCACTTCCCATTTCTCTGCTCCCACTTCCTGGTATGCTGTTCTTCTTCTTGCTTTTTTTTTTTTTTTTTTGCTCATTTTAGTCATCTTTTGTGTTTACTGTTATTCAAATCTTTCATGTGCTCTGTTTGAATAATATAAAAAGTTTTTGCATAAATATAATCAAAAGTGAAATGCTTTTGTATTAGCCCGTTTGATGTAAAGAGCATTTGAATGTTTAGGTAGATCTATTTTTGTTGCAAAAAATCTCTTCAGCCGAGGATCTTTTAGAAACAGCCTCTCTACCTATAGAGAAAGTGTGCGTACACCTCACCCTCCTCTGATCCCACTCGCGGGACTGTACAGTAGACCGGGTATAAATGTTGTTGTAAATCTCTTCAAACGCAAATGTTATTAGTACTACCTTTGTTCTAGTACATGTGATCCTATTTCCTTTTACTAGTTCGTTCCAAAAAAAGACATTTGATCTAATCGTTTCAATAATTTGTAAAGACAAAAAAAGATTAGGAAAAAGAGAATGATAAAAGGGGAAAGTTAACTAACTATTTAGATAGCTTAAGGATCTCATAGGTTTTGAAGATAAGACATGCTTTATACATTAGAAGACTACAGTACTATATTTAAAAGGGGTAGTAGAACAAGTGGCTGGATAGCAAATTAAAAGCTCCTCTTATATTAGTCTCTTGCTCATTGAACATTGTGTGAATAAATAGACCCATAGATGGTATGTAGTTCTTCTACCAAGCTTTGCTACAGCAGCCATGCTCATAATTATCCTGATCTGATGAACTTATTTACATTTATATGATATGTCTTCAGATAACATAGACAGTTGAGCATATGCCCATTAATTTACGTTTTGAGGTTGTCAATTTCAGACTTTGAAGCCAAATTCCTGTATTGACGATGGCTAGCGAGTCAAAGACAAATCCCGAATCTATCTATGACATCACTGTAAAGGTTAGCTCCTAACTCAATCTTTTAATCTACTAGCACAACTAAGTTAATCAAATTAATTTTCTGATCAACTTTAGCTAGGTTCTTAGTACATTTGAGTAAAAACTGTTTTCCTCCTTTGTAGATATCAACTATAGCTCATTGCATCGCTGCTCAATATAAATTGTAATAAGTTCTTTAAGAAATGAACAGTAAAAGGATATTTTGATAGTGGAAATATTGCACTAGAATAGGCATCTATGGAGGGATTTCTATTTTCTCATCTGTTTGCTCGCATATATTTACGGAGTTTGAGGCGAAGAGTGTATGCAAGTATTCACCTTAGATTTGAGTATAACAAGGCAGATGGAGCTTATGTGCTATTGGTTCAATTGAACCAATATTTTCGACACAGAACATACATATATGTGAAAAGCCACTAAAATTTCGACGTATATTGCATTGTAAACTCATACTTTCAAAAGTATAATAAGTTCAGAGCTAAGAAATTTAAAGGTTGGACGCATCAAGCTTAAAGCACTCAGGTCTCTGCAGATGGGATAATATCACATTGAATTCAGAATAACTGAACTAGAAGCCTCTTGAGGTGAAAATTTCATGTATGGTTCTGTATGTTGATTAAAAATAATGGTTGAAACCAGTATGCATTCATGAGACTGAAAATTTATCAAGATATGATTGACTAACTTAACCCTCAGTTCATGTTGCATAACACCACACATGTTTCTCTTAGTCAAGTTCTGTTTGTGATAACTAGGACAGTATAACTATTAGAAGCTCTTGGACCAATTAATGGATGTTTCACGTGCTAGCTGGGCTTAGAGAGACTGGATACCATGAATAGAAGTAACCAGCATGAAAATTTTATGTACTCGAACCTTTTGCCCTTTCTGAATACGCTGTTTCCTTTCTTGCAGGACGCGAAGGGAAATGATGTAGATCTTAGTATCTACAAAGGAAAAGTTCTGCTTATCGTGAACGTTGCTTCCAAGTGGTAGAATCATTTAATTTCCACTCATCATATTTGTAATTGTATGTATTTTCTTTTGTAACATCTCTGGTACCAGCTGATGTCCAGGAAATGAGACAACCTCTGTCCAGAAGAAAATCATGACTATAAAAACTTCTTGTCTTCTCTTTTATATGTTCCACACATACTTTGGTTCAAGTGATATTTCTCTGGATTGACTTTTGAACCGTTATCTGTTTTCTTGTCTACAGCGGGTTGACGAACTCAAACTACACAGAACTGAGCCAATTATATGAGAAGTACAAAGATCAAGGTATGTGTCTTCAGTTAAGTGACCATTTTATCTTTGCAGTATTTCACAACCTTCATCTTTCTGTTTTGGATTGATTCCTCCTAAGTACAGGACATATTAAACCAAAAAAGAAGAAGAAAAGGGTAGTGTTTGAAAAGAATGGAACATTTGACATCTTTGATTAAAGCTTATTTCTAGACTATTTGAATCATTATGGTTTGAGCAGAAAAAAAAAATGCCTTCAGTTCTCTCTTATTTCTTTCCATTCAGATTTTGAAGCTTAAGTTCTTTCTGTATTTAAATGCAGGGCTGGAGATATTGGCATTTCCTTGCAATCAATTTGGTGCTCAAGAACCAGGGACCAATGATGAGATCTTAGACTTCGTGTGTACTCGTTTCAAGGCAGAGTTCCCTGTCTTTGACAAGGTAATGAATGATCAACAGTCCTGTAAGATGTCATTGTTTAGCTTCTACTTGGTGATTTGCTGGTAGTGTGTCCCATCTTCTAAACAGACTTTTCTATCACTATTTATGTGTATTGGTGTTTTCGAAATGCTTAGTGGTAGAATATTTTGAGAAATTAGAAAAGTTGCCTTTATCCATCACTCAGATTATTGAACTAAATTCGTACACATATTCTGTCAGCTATAAACATTAATGCTGCATTGTAGATGGAGTCTATTACATTCTGAAATTAACTGTTTCCCTAAACTTCATAATTCATGGTTGTGGAATCATGATTTTTCTATTTCAATGAGGTCTCTTTTTATACACAAATATTTTTCCTTTCTTGAATTAGATTGAAGTGAATGGCGAAAACACAGCTCCTCTTTATAAGTTCTTGAAATCAGGCAAGTGGGGAATAATTGGGGATAATATCCAGTGGAATTTTGCTAAGTTCCTGGTTGATAAGAATGGGAAGGCTGTTGATCGCTATTATCCTTTCACTTCTCCTCTTACAATTGAGGTAATCTGCTGCTTGAAATACTTGATGCAACTTTCCTGTTAGTTTGTATATAACATAATAGTCATGTTGTAATTCTTATGGCTTCGCGATCTTGTTGTAGAGGGACATAAAAAAGCTGCTGGGAACCGAGTAGTGGCCAAGGGTTGAGTCTTCAAAATCAACGTTGTGGATCAACTTCTGAATTGTCAAATGCTGGCCTGGTTCTATTTAATTTATCCCTTATTTTCAATTGGTTATCTGAGTGAGAGACATCATGTGAGAAGGCCTTTTATCATGTATTTGATGTTAATGAAATATTTGAAACACAACTGTTCTTTTACAGATCTGAAACTGAGTTATTATTAATATATCCCTATGTGTTCTTCTGTCTCTTGATAGTTACACAATCAGCTGGACATTTTCCTGAAACTGATATCCAGGCTTTTAACACTTATCAAAAATAAAAATAAAAACCAAGACATTTGATATCATTCACCTGTCATGTATCCAGATCAAAATTTTGTTTTTTTTACTTGCATTCTTGATGTTTATTAGTAATTTCCATCTTCTGGTTGTTGAAGTTAATTTGGGGTATTATTGTTCCTTAAGAAAAGAACGTGTAGCCTGCTAACACTATAATATTGTTCACTAAAAAGTTTTTTTTTTCTTTGTTTTTAACATTCTCTAAAATTGAAGAGATCAGTAATGCAAATTAAATTTGTTATAAAAGAGCTGTGCAAGATTACCGGATCAGAAAACCAGTCTAAATAATGTGCTTTTGTGAAATTCTGCAAAACACCTCCATAGTCTCTCATCCTTGTTATTATAATATCTTGAGGCAAGTGGGTATATGAGCTAAATCGAATTTAGAAATATAATTGAATTTGTTTTAGGTTACAAGCAATTTTATATATCAAAGCCGTGGCAAACAAAGAAATAACAAGTAATAGATGAATAATATGTATACAAGACTAGCAATTTCAATATAAATAATTTAAGAGTACAATTTGGTAGAGTTTTGCCTATATCTGTTAATGAATGTATAAGATTACAAAGGTGCTTTATAGCACATAATCTAGATCATGGGGTGCCCACGATCTCTCCCATCAAATGATGAGATCGTGGGGTGAGATCATGGGGCATCAATCAAGCTGAAACTGAATCACCTGTCCCGAGGCTTGCTCTTGTTCACCTCGGGACCTCGAACCATTTATTTACTCAAGGCAGCCATGTTCCGTGGCTTGAATATCTTTAACCTCGAAATCTGGCTTTGGTCACGTTTGCATCAACCTCGTGGATGACTTGTAATTATTGTAGAAAATATTCCGAACCTTGCGTCTTGTCTGCCACAGATGCGAGCTATATATTTTCACCAATACAGTAGGAACTTCTCTTACTAAGATAAACATAAAAATCCCACTATCATTTTCTTGATAGAATGATGAAGAGAGCTGAGTCTTGTTATCAACCTCTCTCGCAAATGCGGTTATCTGTTGTTCAAAGAGAAAACTTTATCCCACAAGGTAAGAGAATAAGTAACATCTCATTCTTCGTCAAAAGAGGCTTTTAGCGGCAATACATATCCCTTTTATCTACGTGAAAGCGGGAAGTGTAAAAATAATGATTTTTTTTTAAAACTTGTTTGTATGGTTATAATTCATCTCACTAAAGAAAAAAATGGAAAGTTTGAAGTTAAATTGTTTTCAAATATAGAATTGTGACATTCTTTTTGTAAAAAAATAAATAAAAAAATTGTGTCATCCTTTGGGACCGATGATGTATATGATATGAACTCAAATATTTTCTAATAATTGTTTTTTTAATAAGTTGTCTCAATGTAACCTATAGGTCACGAGTATGAGCCGTAGAAACATCCATTAATACTTGCATCAGGGTAGGCTACATAAATTATAGGGATTTTTACACTCTATACCCATAAAATTTAAAGTATTTACAAGTCATACTTATTGCAAATTATACTACCCATAATACTAAAAGTATTTACCCAACCTACCTATTTATTATTATATACCTTTGTTATGCCTTATAGGTGTATACCTTTAAAGTATACTGCATAAATTATGGTATACAAGTCTGGAGGGACATTTATTACTGTATACCTTTGTTATGCCTTATAGGTATATACCTTTATAGTATACTGCATAAACTATGGTATACAAGTCTGAGTGAGCAGAGTGAGTAAATAATTTAGTGGGTAGATCGGGTAATATTTGAAAGTAGTGAGTAGTGGCTGTAATTATTTTAGGTTTTGTGGGTATTTTTGTAAGTGTCCCTAAATTATACCATTTGAGGGCCCTCCTCCAACCTTGCGTGAATACGAGATGCTTGTGTATCGGGCTGCCATAATAATATTTAATAAATAATCATTCTAATGAAAAATCATCTTTACATATTATTTGAAAGAAAGTAAGAAGAATTAATCATCTATCCTATCATATGAGGGGCAAGGGTGATCAAAGATGATGATAGCAGGGGAGGCTCTCACATCATGATACAATATTCGAGCATGTCTACGGTCTCTATAATGACCTTTATTTACCTATTAAACGTCCTAAGAGATGTTTAAACATTCATCAGAATGTTTGAAAACTTAAACTCTTAGACATCTTAAGACTCATGTTTTCGTTTTGTAGAAAGCTACCCGTTGATGGAAAATAAATCTAAATCATATCCAAATCAACTCTAAATAATCTAAAACTTTGAATTCAGCTTTCAAATACAATTTTCAACAATTTCAAACAATATACTTCAAAACAATAGAAAAATCTAGTTCGAATTTTCAAGCCCAATTCAAAACTTTGAAGTTGGTTCCACATTTTGAATACCAAATTCGAAAATAAAATAAGCTGAAGAAGAATAATAATATGAAGAAATAGACGAACATGATAATGAGAAATAAGAATAGGAAGAGGGGTATGAAGAAGGGGAGATAGAGAATGAGGAAGAAGGAAGAGAAGAATAGATGGCGTATTATTTTTTTTCTTTACTTTAAATTTTTCTCACAAATCTTAAAAATATTAATCACATCCCTGCTTACCCTTAAATCACCCTTCACAAATAGAAGGAAGTGGAAAAGAAAAAGAAATCTCATTTCTTAATTGAAGACTTCGGTGATGGGTCCTTTCCTAAGTAGTACTACTTTTGAAAATAAAAAACCTTGACATTGGATGCTTGTTACTGGAGAAGAATTAGTTAAAAGACCTCTCAAAGTGTTGAACAAAAAGTTTAACCTTTTCATTTCTTTTTGACTTATTTTGGAGAGAAAATTTTTTAAGGGGTTTAAGTGGGGACCATGGGCTGGATTAGAACTCTTAGAAACTTGTGGGTGCAAAACAATAAATCTTTTGGGTGCAAAACATAAAAAACTATTATGAACTCATTTGAAATAAAGAAAAGTCCCGGGTAATTTAAAACATAACGGATACTTCATCTACCATAATCAGTCGATCATACACAACAAGCTGTCGTTCTATTATTCTTCTCTCAGCTTCTCCTATTTTCTCTCTATCAACCGTCTGCACGATTTCGTAACTGCTGTGAGTGTCCCGTTTTAGTTATTTAAAGGATCTTCGTGGGTTCATTGCACATTATCGAGCAAAGACGAAACAAGTACGCAACTCGATTTTGTTAGGATTTTAGTTGAAATTTAACCATTTTCTTAGATTAATGGCTATTGTGCATATTTATATAGAGCTTTGGGGTGGTGGTTTGGTTATTGTACTATTTTATACGTGATAGACGATTTAGGATTTTTTTTTTTTTTAATCAAGAGTCAACTAGGCATTCCACCTAGTGACCATTTTTATTAATATTAAATTCCTCAAAGAGGGCATGAACCAAATAAAGTATGATCATCACAGAGTTTATAACACACTCTATGCTGATATTACATATGAGAATACTAAAATAATGAAATAGTATAAAAGCTAAGAAGAAAGTGGAATCATGCAATCCGCACTTCCTTCTACAGGAGATGAAATGGAATATGTGAAAAGGCCCTACAATACTAACTTGAAATAATGATATTTGTGGCTCTCTATCACGATCATATATGCTATCCATCATTTCTTCGACTTCTTGGATCTCTTGGATTTTGATTTTGTACTCCTCGAAGGTTGCACCCTAGTAGGCTCTAATGGGCGCCTTACCCTCCTTACTCTCTTTGGTGCATTATCATGAATTTCCCTAGGAGACAAATCTCCTTCTCTTGCCACCATACTAAAATTATGTGTAGTGGATTCTTCCTCAAATTCCTCTTCTTCAAACAAGTCATCATCATCCACGGGGTTTTCTGTTTACCTTTCGTTTTTAAGATGTGATTTATGAGTAATTTCCTGTGTAGGTGTTGAAGTTTGAGTTTTGATGATTGACAAACAAGAAGAAACTGGGGAAGGACATTGTTCTTAGAAGAAGGACCTTGTTCTCTGACAGGTTCTACTGATAATGAAAAGATGCGCAGATACATTCTCAATCCGAGACAGAATTGGAAAGAACCTGGATGCAGCAGTGTTACAATCCAAATTAGATTAGGAGTCACGCAGGAAGGTTCTACGAAGCAGTATAGGGAAGGAAGCATAATCCTAGTAGGACTAGGAGAACCTCGCGCAAGAAGGTTCTTCGAAGCAGTGCAGAGTTTAATCCTAATGGGATTATGAGTCTCTTGGACGTGAATATAAAAGCATAAAAGGCGGCTAATAAATCCTAATTGCCTTGGGTGCCAGCTGGAAGTATCTTGGAAGATCTACATAATAATGAGGAATATTTTCAAAGAGTCCAAGAATGGAAAAAGTGTGTTGGAGGTAAAAGTGCATAAGGAAAGTGCTTATTGAGTCCTAATTGGAGAATAATTCTTTTCCTTGTCCATCAAGAAGTCTTATGCACACTATATAAACATCATTATGAAGACTTCAAGAGATGTGCACGAAATACTATCTCTTCAGCCATATAGAGAGAGATTGAGAGCTCAAAAGGTTGATAATTCTGAAGAAAACGCGCATAAGGAATTAACTGGACGAGAGGTTCTTCATCAGGCATAATAATACCAGTCCAGCAAGAACGTGCAGAAGGAACTGACTGACAAGTGGTTCTTCATCAAGCTGTATTGAGTTTTTGTCTTGGTCTAGCTCATATGTATTAGGGCTTTGAATTGTAATCTATTACGCTTATTTAAGAAGCATTGTTTAGGTATTTTATTTGGAGAAATCCTTGTGCTTTTAGGCTAGAGTTAGCTTAAAAGAGTTCTACGGTCGTGGATCGTAGGCAGTCTTTTTCTTAGGAGTTTCCTAGGTGTGTTTGCTACAATTGAGTTGATTGTAGGCAGTCTTAGGTACTAGAGTTTAGTCCCTTGGTTATAGAGTTTGTAACCTAAAACTTGCTCGCTGTGTTAGTGAAAGAGTTTTCAAAATCCCAGAGTGTGGGTCGTGGTTTTTCTCCCTTGAGCAAGGAGTTTTCCACGTAAAAATCCCTGTGCAAGTTTATTTCTGCATTATTGTTGTCAGCACGGTCTTTAGGGAAAATCCGTCAAGAACCGGGTTCTTGCGGGTACGAGTAAGGTTCTTCGGAAGGCGAAAATCGGAAGACACTATTCACCCTCCCCTCTAGTATCTGTTGAAGGTGCACCAAGTTCAACAAGTGGTATCAGAGCCGGTCTTCTTGCTACTAGGCTAACACCTTGAGAAGGATCTAAATATGAGTGCACCACCCGGTATCATGGAGGGCCAATGCATCACTCGTCCACCACTATTCAATGGTCAATACTACTATTGGTGGAAAGTTCGAATGGAGGTCTTCCTACAAGCAAGAAACTATCTTTTGTGGCAAATCACTATTCGTGGTTCTTTGGTTCCTACAAAAATTGATAGTTTTGGAAACAAGGCACAAAGATCTGAAGATGAACTAAATGAAGATGATCTCAAAATACTTCAGATGAATTCTGAGGCAATGAAAATACTTCATTATGCCCTTGGATATGGTGTATACAAACGAATCTCAAGATGCTCAACTGTCAAGGAAATTTGGGATTTATTAGAGACTGCCTACAGTGATGAACCAGAGAAGAAACAGGTGAACAATAGTGATAGAACCTGTTTCAAGAAGAATCATAATTCATCTAATAAAAGGAGGCCATCAAAGGAAGCTGCAAAGCAAGCCTACGTGGAAACTTTGGGAGATATGAATAAGAAAGGTTCTGAAAAAGTGAAGAAACCGGTTCTTGAGAAGAAGGAACAACCGAGGAACTGTTCGAACAGGAGACAGAAGATATCTTCCAAAGCCTTCAAAAAGACCATGATGGTAGCACCTCCAGGAGATCTTTCCATTGGTGATTCAAAAATTAAAAATAAGAGTGCCAAACTTACTTCGATGACCAAAAGGAATTCCGAATTAGAAGAACAAAGTGAGCAAGCAACTTTTGCTCTCATGGCAATGAATGATGAAAAGATCGAAGAGGACATCCCTGAGGTAAGTTTTTCTACCCTAAGAAGAAATATCTCATCTTCTTCTAAAAAGAAACTTGCTAATCTCTTGCTTCTCTTAATTGATAAATTTGAATGTTTAAGTGCTGGCACGAAACAAATATTGTCTGGTTTTAAAAGCTTGAACTTTGAAAATTTATGCTTGAAAGAAAGAAATTCTAAGCTTGAAGCTGATTCTGAAAAATTCAAGAACCAGGTTCTTGAGAATGAAACAAACAGTACATCACTTAAATGCTTGGAATTTGAAAACTTCAGTTTGAAAGAAAGAAATTCTGAACTTGAAGCTGATTTTGAAAAATTCAAGAACCAGGTTCTTGAAAATGAAACCAACATTGCAGCACTTAAACATGAAAATTCTCAGTTAAAAGAAACTCATGATAAGAAGGTTCTTAGTGAGGTTCAAGTGTCCCTTGAAGCAGATCTGAATACTATTAAAGAAAGTCTACGTTGTGAAATTGAAAAGAACAGACCACTCCAAGAGAATCTGGACAAGGCCAAGTGTGAACTTACTAGAACCATTCAGAGAAATAAGTCCTTTGATTCTCTTATTAGGTTTCATGAACATCATAATAAAAATAAAGGTGGTTTTAAATATAAGAAACCATTATCACCATGGGAGCCAAAGAGCATGTATGTTTAAGTGGTTAAGAATAGAGTGTGCACTTGTTGTGATAAAATTGGGCTTTATAGAGATAGTTGCACAACTTTATTCAAGGGAATTGAAAAGAACAAAAAGTTTATTTTACCTAGTTGGGCTAAAAGAGATATGATCCATCCATTCTATCATAAGAAGGGACCCAAGCTTGTCTGGGTTCCTACAACTAACCCTTGATTGAGTTTTGCAGGCTAAGATGAGAGGAAGCAACCAAAATGAGTATTTAGACTGTGGTTGCTCGAGGTACATGAATAGAGACAAATCAAATCCTCTCACTTGCAGCCTTCACTGGAAGGAGTGTGACGATGGTAAGAAAATCATTTATATTGTAAGGAATGTAAGTCACTCTCCCACTCCATAGACTATTGGTATTTGGTTAGTTTAAAGTATAACTGGTTGAGTATTTCATAACTTGTGATTCCTTAGCATAAAAATGAACTTTGATCCATTGGTTACAAATTGTGAATTACAAATTTCATATGAGTTTTTATGTATATGGTACGTCCCTTGTTGGGAAGTTTCCCTATGACTCACTTTAGGGTAGGAAGCCAACCATCACTTATCTAAGAGTCTTCTAATTGTATATGTATCATATAATGGTAAAGAAGATCTAGGCAAGTTTGATGCACGAACTGATGAGGGAACTCTTCCTAGAAAATTCACCACATAGAAAAGCGTACAGAGTGTAAATTAAATGAACTCTATGTGTTGAAGGCATGCTTATCATTCTTTTTATGAAACTATCAATGTGGCTAAGAAAGGCATGCAGGAATACGGACATGAGACAAGGTTGTCCAAGAACCAGGTTCTTTAGAGTGGAGACAAATCTGAAGCTGAAGAAGGATCAAGTCAAATGACTGAACAATTGCTGCACCTTGACCGACAGGTTTTCAGAATGATCAGTTGATATTGAAGAAGCAACACATGAACCTGACGCAAGAAAGAGAATCTAGAAGCTAATACTAAGAAAGAACCAGTGGCTGAAACACATGTTCAACATGAAAGGCATGGATTCAAAAAACTATGGGGAAATGGTCCTTAGAATGATGAACTTGATTATGAAGAACCTCTGAGGAAGTCTGATGCACGCAGTGATGAAGCCATCTTCCTAGGATGGTCTACACAAAATAAGGTTTATATCGTGTATAACAAGAGAACCATGACTGTAGAGAAAAGTGTACATGTAGTGGGTGATGGGTCCGATATGATGGCTAGCAAATGAGTTTATAATGATCCGAAAGTTGGTCTTGCTAGAGAAGAACATGCTGGAGATTCAAAGAACTTGATGAACGAGAAGTAGGTCAACCTGGAGTCATATCTCCTATTCAGGGGGAACAACGAAGCAATCAGACAGGGGGAACAGCAGATCAAGAATATGAAAACTTAGAAGAACCCAGTCCTTCGCAAGGTCCCTCCGGAGAAACCTTTCAGCAGATCAAGTTTAAACCCTGGAAGCATCAAAGTTCACATCCACTGGAGAACCTCATATCTGATCTGAAGTCTGGAATGGTTACTAGAGGAGCTTTGAAGAACTTCTGTGCGTTCTTTGTGTTTCTCTCATCTATGAAAACCAAAGAATGTACAAGAAACACTTGAGGGGGTAGATATGGTGATTGCTATGCAGGAGGAGTTGTATCATTTTGTAAAGAACGAAGTCTAGAACTAGGTCTTTTGACGTAAGGACAGGTCCCTCATTGGTATCAAGTAGGTGTTTAAAAACAAGCTGGATGAGCTTTGAATTGTCACAAAGAACAAGGCAAAATTGGTGGTTCAAGGCTCAAGAAGAGAGACTCGTCTAGGACGAAACCTTTGCACCTATTGCAAGAATGGAAGCCATTAGGATGCTGATTGCTTTTGCTATTTATATGGAATTCACCTTGTATGAGATGAATATGAATAGTGCACTCCTTAATAGTTATCTAAATGAAGAAGTGTATATAGTTCAACCACCAGAACTTGATAGCACAGAGTTTTCTGATTATGTCTACAAAATTGACAAGGAAATGTATGGGTTGAAACAGGCTCCTAGGATCTGGTATGAATGGTTGCATCGGTTCTTACTAAAGGACGGTTTCATTGGAGGATAAATGGACAACACATTGTTTCTAAAGAAGAAAGTATAACAGCCCAAGCCCGCTAGTAATATTGTCCGCTTTGGGCCTAGGCCCGTACGACTTTAAAACGCGTCACTAGGGTTTTAGGCCAGTTAACTTATATACCCAGCATCTCTCCTATGTTATGCCGATGTGGGACACTTAACCCTTAGCTGGGGTGTTACATACACCCCCTCTTATGGACTCAGCGTCCTCACTGAGGTTTACCCTGTGTACTGGGATTCGCCTAGACTCAGCCTTGAACTTTGACCCACATCGACAAGGTTGAGACGGAGTGGCTCTGATACCATTTGTAACAGCCCAAGCCCGCTAGTAATATTGTCCGCTTTGGGCCTAGGCCCGCACGGCTTTAAAACGCGTCACTAGGTTCTAAGACCAGTTAACTTATATACCCAGCATCTCTCCTGTGTTATGCCGATGTGGGACACTTAACCCTTAGTTGTGTTACAGAAAACCAAGGACCTACTCATTGTTCAAGCCTATGCAGATGACATTAATGTTGTGCTACTAATGAATTCGTGTGTAAGGACTTTGCAAGTTTGAGATAAAGAGTGCTAAAGCCTTGGACACATCAGTAAGATGAGGAACAAAGCTGAATCTGGAAGACACTGGTTCTCGTATTGTAGACATAAAAACTGGAGGAATTATTGGTTTTCTTCAATACCTTACAGCTAGTAGGCTAGTCATTGTGTTGATATGTGCAAGATTCCAGTCAAAATCAAGGGAGTCGCTTATGTCAACAGTAGAGAAAAACTTGAGATAGTTGAAATGTTCTTATGACTTGTGTGGTTATGGTATCCTCGAAGAGGAACTTTTGATGCCACTGGTTGTGCTAATGAAGATTATTCTGGTCATCTTGTGGATAGGAAGAGTACATCTAGAATGGCACACCTTCTAGGTTTTTACTTAGTTTCATAGGCTACAAAGAAATAATATTATGTGTTCCTCTCCACATCTGAAGCTTAGTATGTAGCAGCTGCTTCTTGATTGTTCATATCTCTTGTAGATAATGAAGCAACTGAAAGACCTTACCAAGAACCTGGTCCATCCCGGAAGGACTCCGCTCTTTAAAATTCGGTATAACTTTTTGAGAGATAATGTTGAAAAAGCCTTATTATAATGAATTCTCTGTAGGATTGATAGCAGATATCTTCACCAAGGCATGGAACAGGGTACAAGCTGAAAGGAACAGGTTGGAACTGGGGATGACCAAAATACGTTGAACGATCCAGAACATGGTTCCCTCGATGATTGGCTAGTGAAGTATCCTTTATGTTACTTGTTGAGGAATACATCAGAATGTCGTTTCTAGTTCTATATCGTAGTAAGTATGCATTTCATCTATGTCAGAAACTTCTTACTGAATTCTAATGATGCTATTTCTTGCTCATATATGAAAAAAAAAGGAGAGAAACATGAGGTGATGAATCAGTGGCATATGTGTTCAGGTACGCATCTAAATTGTTGAGATTGTTTCCATAAATTTTGTATTAACTGGTTCATCTATTTCTTTTGTAACCACCTTGAATTGGCGCCACTTTCGAAGCCATACTTGAAATTTAAAACCTATTTAATGACTTGGCGTCAGTTCCCAAGAACTCTTAATGATGAATCACTTCAATTCTTTTATCTTTTTCATCTCCCAAAAAAATCACATCAAACACTCAAAATCCTTCTAAAACCCATGTTTCACTCGAATCCAAAATTGTTAAACCTAAATGGAACAAAGGAACAAAGCAAGCTGCGATGAACCTTTTTATGAGTTTGGCTTGAAGATTGTTAGAGCGGGGGTAAATAGAAAGAACCTGCTGAGGAAGTCGAAGAAACTGTTCAAGAACCTGGTTCTGCCTCAATTACTTTGACTACTAATGACGCAGATATTGAAAGTTGTTGGGTCTGACAATGTTCCTTTAAAGCTAATACTTGAATCCACTAGAACAAGTTCCATTATGCATGAGTCAATTTTGAGCCCTGAGAAAGTTGTTCTTGAGTTATTAGTAACAGGGTTAGATGAACTTGTGAGTTCTGTAGGTGGTGATGGTTATGGTTGTATACAAGAAAGGGAGAATGTTGTTGCTATTAAAAACTGATGTTGCTAGTGTAGAGCCTGGTTAAGTTGCTATAGAATGAATTAAAGTTGTTGAGTCTGTGGGTTTTCAAATAGGCACAGTTGATGAACCTAGTTCAGAGGCTGTTCCTTCAGAGATTGTGAAGGAGAGTGTGGGTGTTGGTAGTTCAGTCAAGATAGGACAAATACCTGCTAAAGTTGTCAAAGGATTTGAGGAAGAACCTGGTCCTTCCTTAGTTCCTGAAACAGCTGATGATGCAGGACTTGACTAAACTGAGTCTGATACGGAGAACTAGGAGGAAGAAATGGAGGAAAGAGTGGAGAAAGAATATGTAGAAGTGTTTGAGAAAAGAGAAAGTAAAAGGAAGTTTGGTGGTGAAGGTGAGAAATAGGAAGATGACGATAAGGTGATGTCTGTTAGTGAGACAAAACCAGTAGAGAAAGAACCACCGAAATGGTAGATGATGAAACTCAGGGGGAACTTTCTCAGGAACAGGGTTCTTAGAGTAAGGGAATGACAAAACCGGTCCAAGAAAATTCAGCAGTCACTTTCGTTAAAATCGAGGTAAATTACTGTTTTGTGCGAGAAATATGATTTCATGACTAGTACGGCTGTACCTAATTGTGTTTCTGAATTGGTTCGAGAATGTGGGGTTGAGTTTGAGTATCAACCGTGTGAGGTCCCAGTCAATGAACGTAGTTTAGAGGCTGCTCCCTCGATGGTAGATGAAAGGGAAAGAAGAATGGGAAAGATATGGCTAAATTTGATAGTGTTGTTGAAACAGAAAAGGACACAGTGGAAGAACCTAGTTTACCCACTGTGTTCCTCGACTTTTGATGAAGTAGATTTGATGTTTCCTAATGATGAATGTTTGGAAAAGAGGTTGTGTCTTGGGATATAGCTGACTCTTTATATGAAGATAATCCTAGTGTATGTTTAAAGGATCCAAGATTGATGAATTGAAAATAAAATTCAGCCAATTCCCAAAGATTTATATGGTGACAGGGATTAGGATGAGAAAGTTGTTCTCTTGAGTGAAATAAGGTGGAGCAATAGAGACCCATGTAGTAGAACCTGGAAAGGAGGAAAATTTGCACAAAGAACCTGGTAAAGAAGCATGTAATATGGATGTCAATGAACCATCTTCTCAAGTTCATGAGGAACATGATGATGACGTACCCCTAATCAAATTAAAGAGAAGGACTACTGAGTGTCTTCTTCAAGTGCTGAAAAAGAAAAATAAAAAATAATAAAAGAAACTAGAGAAGAGGTGAGGTCTGAAGAATCTCCTGTTGAACCTGGTTCTAATGCAATGAAAAAGGTGGCTGACAAGAAAAATGAATGAAGTGGACTGAGCTGTTGGTTCAAGGAATATCTTTTTGGGAAAGGTAGAATTGTCATTGATACCGAAGAAAAGAGGTACAGCTGATTGCAATGTTGAATGCTCAAAGCTGGAAGAACCTGGTTCATGTAGAGCCAAGAAAGTTGTACACTCTTTAGGATTTGAGAGTTCTGCACAAATATCCATGAAAATCCAGGCTTATTAGAGCCACCTATATAGGATAAAGGTTATGACATCTTTCCATCCATTGTTGTTAGAGTGTGTGCTGAAGAACCTGGTCCAGAGGTCCTAGTGTCGTAGTGAGGTGAACTTTATTAATGTAACTTTCATGGACCTATTGGATATGGAGGTTCCTATCAATCTGTCAGGAGTAATGATGCAACATATGAAGAGGATAGCTGATGTGGAACTATGAGAGCATGCATTAGCTTATGGGTTTCTTCTTATATAGATCATGGAACTCTTTGGTATGTCTTTAGACAAATGTACAGAACCTAATCATTATGATGGCTTTGAAAGGAAGATCCCAAAGAGCTGTGATTACCATTTGGAGGAAATATTTGCAGAGGAACCTATAGAGCATGATAGCAAGGTCCTTGTATGGGTGATTGGAATCAGAAAGTAGAAGCTTATGGAAGGAGAACTGGTGCTGGAAATGCAGGGAAACTAAAGGAACATTGCGACAATGCTTGCTCTTATAGGAATCTTGTTCCTTCCACTTTCAAGAGAAGAACCAGTTCCTACCCTATAACCTATTTTCCATCAATTTCTCTATGATGTTCGGTTTAAGACAGTCTTTATGATCTTAATCTTAATGTTTTGGATGCTTATTTGGATATTTTGCTTGATTCATTACTGATCAACTCTCTTATCTTTTGGTTTTAACTAAGCATATTAGATTGAAGTTTGACAGGTTCTGCATATAATTGGTTTGCTGCCATCTAGGTTATAGACTCGACGTTACTTGATTGGTTCTTTGGCAGGTGTACTGTAATCTTTTTGATGATGCCAAAAGGGGGAAGAAGAAATGTTGGAGGTGTTTGTGACCCAGTTTCGTTCTGTTATTACATCTTATACTTGTTTCACTGCTTTTGTATGTGTTTGAACAGCGATTTATACTCATCCAGGCAATATTTGTTTGTCATCATCAAAAATGGGAAATTTGTTGAAGTTTGAGTTTTGATGATTGACAAACGAGAAGAAACTGGGGAAGGACATTGTTCTTAGAAGAAGGACCTTGTTCTCTGACAGGTTCTACTGATAATGAAAAGATGCACAGATACATTCTCAATCCGAGATAGAATTGGAAAGAACCTGGACGCAGTGGTGTTATAATCCAAATTGGATTAGGAGTCGCAGGAAGGTTCTACGAAGCAGTATAGGGAAGGAAGCAGAATCCTAATAGGACTAGGAGAACCTCGCGCAAGAAGGTTTTTCGAAGCAGTGCAGAGTTTAATCCTAATGGGATTATGAGTCTCTTGGACGTGAATATAAAAGCATAAAAGGCAGCTAATAAATCCTAATTGCCTTGGGTGCCAGCTGGAAGTATCTTGGAAGATCTACACAATAATGGGGTGTTGAGAGATGGTTTTGAAGTATGACAAACGGAAAGGACTTAAAGGTTCCCACGAAGAACCTAGTCCTTGAAATGAAGGGCACGCTTGATCAAAAAGAATTACGGGTTGCAAATCCCTGCAGAACTAGGAGTAGTGGCGCGTGAATGAATATGCATCCTAGTGAGACTAAAAGAAGCGGTGCGCAGGCCGTGTCTTCGAAGTGTGAAAAGGAGTTGGACTTCAACAAGGAAAAGAGTTACTAGGAATCCTGACTTACCATAATTAAAAGGATTCCTTGTAGAACTCAACTAGGATTTCAAGACCCGTTTAAATACAAGTAGTGGAGACAGCCGTAAATCAGTGATTCACAAACGGAGAGTTGAGAGCATACAAAGGCGATCTAGCATCTTTCTACGTAAGTAAACTAGAAGACGACTGGAGTGCATGCAGTGTATTGAGTCTAGATATTCTGTCTAGGTTCATCGAGTTGTAAGTTGTCGTCGTCTGAGCATTCATAGTTTTACCTATTGGCTTATTACAGAAGCGTATGTATTAGGTGAACTCTTGTGTAATTACTGGAAAGCTAGAGTTTAGCTTTGGTAGTGATTAGGGTCTAGAGTGTAGCCCCTTGGTTACAGAGTTTGTAATCAGAAACTTTGCTCTTGTGTTAGTTGATTCAGTTCTAAAATCCCAGAGTGTGGGTCGGGGTTTTTCTCCCTTGAGCAAGGAGTTTTCCACGTAAAATCCTTGTGTCTTCTGTGTGTGTGTTGTAGTGAGTTGCAGTGTTTGAAGTAGTATAAGAGCTAAGGTAAGAACTAGGTTCTACGTCAAAAGAACCAGGTTCTTGTAACGAAAATCGATACACACTATTCAACCCCTCCCTTCTAGTGTCTTTAGGAGGTGCGTAGATTATAACAAGTGGTATCAGAGCAGGTCTTCTTGTGAAAGGTTAACACCTTGAGAAGGATCAGAATCATGAGTGCACCACCTACCATCACTGAAGGACAGTTAGTTCAGAGGCCCCCACAGTTTAATGGGCAATACTATGCATGGTGGAAAAACAGGATGGAGAATTACATATGTGCTGAAGACTATCAACTCTGGCTAATAGTCTCTGAAGGAAATTTGATCCCCCACTAAAATAGTTGGTGAAGGAGCCACTGCCAAGCAAGAACCTAAAGTGAAAGAGGAGTTCAACGAGACGGATTATAAGATGATTGAAAAGAATCACAAAGCCAAACGACTGGTCATATGTGGTCTTGGTCCTGAGGAGTTCAATAGAGTATCATCTTATAAGACGGCTAAGGAAATATGGGATGATTTGCAGGTTGCGCATGAAGGAACCACAGAAGTGAAGGACTCAAAAAGAATCAATTCAGGATATGATGACCAGGTTGACCATCATCACTAATGAGATGAGATCTCTGGATATGGAATTGCCTGAAATAGAGATGGTTGATAAATCCTAAATGTGCTTCCTGAAGCATGGGAACCAAAGATGACCGCCATCATTGAATCCAAACCTCTGAGATCCATCAAGCTTGAAGAACTGGTTGGAAGTCTGAAAACTCATGAGATGATGAAGGACTCAAAAGCTAAACCAGCTGTAAAGAAGGACAAGACCCTTGCGCTTGAAGCAACTGAGGAAACCGATGAATATATTGATCTTCAATCAGTTGAAGCAGCAATGATAAGTGCCCTAAGACAGAAGCTCAATCTGGGAAGGTTCAAGGGATTCAAGATAAGTGGCAAGGAGAATTCTTGCAGAAAGAACATAGTTGACAGTCCTGATTATTCAGAATGCTTTAAGTGCTTCAAAAAGGACCATGCTGTCGTGGACTGTCCTATGTGGGAAATAGAATGGATGAAAAATAGAGCATCCAAGGAAAAGGAGAAGGAGACGCCAAAGGAAATTGACAAAGATAAGAAGAAGTCAAGACTACCTCCAAACTTCAGAGCAGAAAGGAGAAAGAAGAAGGAAGCCTTCTATGCTACATGGGGACCAACTGATAGTGAATCCGATCATGAAAAGGATTCTGAAGATGATCCGCCACTGGCACTAATGGGTATGTCAGATATCAGTTTTGATGAAGAAGACCCTCGAGAGTTTAGAGGGGGAAGAGATCCGTCAAGGCCATCTGTGTTCAACGGGACTCACTACAAGAACTGGAAGAAACAGATGAAGATCTTCTTGCAAGCAGCAAACTATAGTCTATGGCTAATTGTGAAGAGAGGACCTCATGTTCCTGTAAAGAGAGCTGCAAATGGTGTCCTAGTACCAAAGAAGGTCGAAGAACTGGATCCTCAAGACCTAGACTGGTTACATGCAAACTCCAAAGCTGAATGGTACCTGAAAAGAGGACTTACCTACGATGTGCTTGCTATTATACTTGAATGCAAGTCTGCCAAGGAAATATGGGAAAGGCTGAAGGAGGTGTACTCAGATGAAAATCAAAAGAAGGACTCTGCTCTCATGGCAACTGATGGAACTGAAGATGCTCATTCAGCAGAGGTATGTCTATCTGAACTAAAGGAAACTTTGCATACATACTCTTCTGAAATCTTGATTTTAATCACTGCCACCTTGATCGAGGGTTATGAAAAGGAGAAGCTTGAAAAAGATAAATTAACTGAAGAACTAAGTAGTCTTAGAACCAAGCACAAGAGTCTCCTAGAACAGAACATTGAATTTGAAGAAGTCAATGCTATCTTGAAAGGGCAGACTCTTGTGTCAAACTCTAAGATCACTGAGCTAGAATTGGAATGCAATCAGTTAAGAGAAAGTGCAAATGGTAAGCAAGTAATAAGTGAAGTTCAAACCTTCTTGGAAAATAAATTGAAAAGAGCTAATGAAATTCTGTATCAGGAAACTGAGAAGAACAGGGTTTTAAGTCAAAAGGTTGAAAAATCAAAATTTGAGCTTACCAGATTAACTAAATGGAATAAATCTTCAGAGGCAATGAACTGGGTTCTTGAAAATCAAAATAAAGGAAAGCAAGGGTTAGGATTTAAGAAACCACTGCCTCCATATAACCCTAAGAGCAAGTATGTGGCATTACCTTGCAACATGTTATGTACTTTTTTTGGCGAAACAGGACATGTCAAACAAAAGAAGTGTTTTACCTAAATGGGCTAGACAGGATTTGATTTATCCATTTTCTAGTAAGAAGGGACCCAAGCTTGTCTGGGATCCTAACACTAACCTTTAATCTGTTTTGCAGGCTGGAGTGAGAGAGAACAACTCAAGCTGGATTCTTGATAGTGGTTGTTCAAAGCACATAACAGGAGATAGAAGAAACTTTCTCTCACTCGCAGCATTTCAAGGAGGCAGTGTGGCCTTCGGAGGAGGAAAAAGTGGTCAAATAGTAGGAATTGAAAAGATTGGGAGAACTCTGGATCATGCAATTGAGAATGTTTATTGTGTTGATGGTCTCAGACACAATCTGCTGAGCATCTCCCAACTATGTGACAGAGGTAACGAAGTGAGGTTCTCATCTGTAGGATGCATTGTGAAGAACCTACAGAGTGGAGAAACTGTAATGGAAGGAAAGAGGGTGAACAATGTATACAAAGCATCGCTGAAGTCACTACCTGAAAATAACCTAACATGCTTGAATGTACAAGAAAGTGACTCTCAGTTGTGGCACAAACGAATGGGTCATGCAAGTCTCTCACAACTGAATAAGCTTGTATCGAAGGAGCTGGTTCGTGGATTACCAAGTAAGAGATTTGAAAACATAAAAATGTGTGATGCGTGTGTAAAGGGAAAGCATGTGAGATCATCCTTTAAGTCCAAGAAGGTGGTAAGTACATCAAAACCACTGGAACTGTTGCATATGGATCTGTGTGGTCCTATGAGAGTCAGGAGTAGAGGAGGAAAGAGATTCATGTTCGTGATTGTGGATGACTACTCTAGGTACACATGGACCCTGTTCTTGGCAACAAAAGATGAAGCTTTTGACAACTTTAAAGACTGGGCTGGTGTAGTTCAGAAAAGGTTAAGTCATGAACTCATCAGCATCAGATCTGATCATGGAACTGAGTTTGAGAACTCAAAATTCTCTTAGTATTGTGCAAAGAACAGCATAGATCATAACTTCTCTGCCCCAAGAACTCCCCAGCAAAACGGAGTGGTGGAGAGGAAGAACAGGTCTCTAGAGGATATGGCTAGGACTATGCTGTTGTCAAGTGGGCTTGCAAGAAACTTTTGGGCTGAAGCTATAAATACTGCATGCTACTTGCTAAACAGGTGTTCCATCAGAGCAATTCTTGACAAGACACCATATGAGCTACTCAGAGGTAGAAAACCAAATATTGCTCACCTAAGACCCTTTGGCTGTAAATGTTTTATTCACAACAATGGCAAGAAACCCTTGGGAAAGTTTGATGCTAGGAGTGATGAGACAATATTTCTTGGTTATTCTACTCAAAGCAAATCATACAAGGTTTTTAACAAAAGAACTCAAACATTAGAAGAAAGTATGCATGTTGTATTTGATGAATCAGATAAGGCACTGGAGGAGAGTGAGACAGAAGATCAAGTGATTGGCCTTAGTAGGGAAGAAGGTGTGAATGAACTGGAAGACTCAGAAGGCAAGGAGACATCAGGTGAAAATCCAAGCACACTAGAACAAGGAGTCAACTTGACAGGGGGAACCTCTGATGAAGCTGATGATCCAGCAAGTCAAGAAGAACCCCTCCAGGATAATGCTGCAGGTTCTTCCGGTCACATTCAACTCAGGCCATGGAAACATCAAAGATCTCATCCATTGGAGAATGTCATATCGGAACTGGATACAGGAATCATGACCAGGTCAGCTTTGAAGAATTTCTGTGCTTTCTTTGCGTTCCTCTCATCTTTGGAACCAAAGAACATAAAAGAAGTGTTAGAAGACCCAGACTGGATTCTAGCCATGCAGGAGGAACTACATCAATTCGAAAGAAGCAAATTGTGGCATCTAGTTCCTAAGCCAAAAGACAGGTCAATAATTGGAACAAAATGGGTATTCAGGAACAAACTGGATGAGCATGGTATAGTGACGAGAAACAAAGCAAGATTAGTAGTCCAAGGTTACAGTCAGGAAGAAGGAATAGACTATGATGAAACCTTTGCACCTGTTGCAAGGATGGAGGCCATCAGGATGCTAATTGCCTTTGCTACATATATAGATTTTACACTATATCAGATGGATGTAAAGAGTGCTTTCTTAAATGGCTACTTGAATGAAGAAGTCTATGTGATACAGCCACCAGGATTTGTGAACAATGAATTCCCTGATCATGTTTACAGACTGGACAAGGCACTTTATGGATTGAAGCAAGCCCCTAGAGCCTGGTATGAAAGACTCTCAGGATTTCTACTGAAGAATGGTTTCACGAGAGAAAAGATTGACAACACATTGTTCCTCAAAAAGAAAGGAAAAGATATATTGGTGGTTCAAGTGTATGTCGATGATATCATCTTTGGAGCCACGGATGAGGGGCTATGCAAAGGATTTGCTGATCTGATGGGAAGTGAATTTGAAATGAGCATGATGGGATAACTAAATTTCTTCCTTGGATTGCAGATAAAGCAAATGCCTGAAGGAACTATGATTCACCAGCAAAAATATGTCAAGGAACTACTGAAGAAATTTGACATGGAATGAGCAAAGGAAATGACTACTCCCATTGCACCTGGGACGAAGCTGGATTTGGATGAACTAGGTCCTTCAACAAACGAGACAAAATATAGAGGAATCATAGGTTCACTTCTTTATCTCACAGCCAGTCGGCCTGACATAGTATACAGTGTAGGACTGTGTGCTAGATTTCAATCCAAGCCCAAGGAGTCACATTTGACAGCTGTGAAGAGGATCCTGAGATACTTGAAAGGAACTCAGGACCTTTGTCTCTGGTACCCAAGAGGAGGTACTTTTGAACTAATTGGTTTTGTTGATGCAGATTATGCAGGTCATATGGTGGATAGGAAAAGCACTTCAGGAATGGCACACTTCTTAGGTCCCTGTTTGGTCTCTTGGGCTACAAAGAAGCAAAACTCAGTTGCCTTATCAACTGCTGAAGCTGAGTATGTGGCAGCTGCATCATGTTGTTCACAATTGCTGTGGATCAAACAACAGCTGGAGGACTTTGGTATCAAGTGTGGTGCAGTGCCAATTTTCTGTGATAACACTAGTGCAGTGAATATTGCCAAGAACCTAGTCCAACATAAAAGAACCAAGCACATTGATATTAGACACCATTTCCTGAGAGATAATGTGGAAAAGGGTCTGATTACTATGAATTCGTGTAGGACTGAAGATCAAATTGCTGACATATTTACCAAAGCATTGAACAAGGTACAGTTTGAGAGGAACAGGTTGGAATTAGGGACGACCAAAATACACGGGTGACCCAGCAGGTAATCCTCTCATGATTGGTTAAGTTAAGCATTCAATTATTCATGTTTGAACTTTGTCATTAATGTCTAGACTAACCCTGTACTTGAATGAGTACACTTGTTCAGTCTTTGAGCACCAGGTGAGAATAATGTGATCCCATGAAGAACCTACTATGTACTAAGAAGGAACCAACTAAAGCATGAGGAACCATGTCTAGGTACATTCACACTACCCTGCATAATAGGAGTCATAACTGAAATTAAATTGTCAATCATACGTGTGTCAAAGGAGATCCTCCATGTTCTTATAACTGTTCTAAATTATAGGAACACATTCCTTTTTCGGGTAGAATTCTATTTGACTTGTTTGGACCCCACTACTTAAAAAGGATATATTAAATGAGTCCATAACCGTCAAATCTTTAACTCTTCCCGGTTCTCAAAAAGTTCAAAAGGCTGCTTCTCTAATTTACATCATTACTTCTTTGTCTTCCCTAGAAGTTGTCAAATCACAAAAACCCCTTCCCTTTTTTGGTCGATACACCCAGAATCCCTCTCAAATTCAATTACTTCTCCCCTTCTACACCAAAGGTCTCTCTCAAGGCCTAAAACAGAAAATTCCCAAGAAATCTCAGTAACTATTCACAAAATTCTTCACAATGTCTGCAAAACCACCCCCATCCACTCTCGCACAAAGAATCGCGAGGGCCCGCATAAAATTTCTTCAAAAAGGGGACAAGAAATTGGTTAAGAAGATGAGGTCAATAGCAGTACCTACTATGCCCATTGCACAAAGTTTATCAAAATCACCGTCTGAGGTAATCCCTGATCTTATTTCATCTACTCCTGTTGAGTTAGTAGACATAAAAAGCCCTGGAACTACAAAAACTGAAACCCTTGTTATAGGACTAGAAAAAATTATAGGAGTTGAGCATGATGACAGAATAGATATGGGGAACCCATGTGAAGCAGAGCAAGATAGTGTACAGGATGAACTTAGGAAAGATTTACAGGTGCCTTTGGTTGAAAAGTCTGGTGTAGAGTTGAATATTGCAGAAAGAGTGAAAGAAAAACTTAGGGAACAAGATCGTGTTGAAACCCTTAAAGAAAGTGAAGTGGAACCCTGTAAAGATGTTGGTAGAACTGAGAAGAATGAGGAAGAATCTGTGCTAGCAAGTCCAGCAGTTGAAGGACTTGGTCTTGCTGAAGCCTCAGAGAATTTGGTTCAAGAGCCTGTTGCTTGTCCAAATTCCACTGAGGCTGATGATGCAGACCTAAATTGGACAGATTCTGAAGAAGAAGAAGAAGAAGAAGAAGAAGAAGAGAATGAGGAGATTGACTTAGAAAAGGTTGAAAAGGAAGAGGTTGCTGAGAAGGCAGAAGAACAAAAAGAAAGAGAAAGTTTGGTGAAGAGGATGAGAGACTAGCAGGTGAGGAAGAAGAAGAGGAAGTGGTGTTTGTCAAAGAAAACAAAGTGGAGCCTGAAAAAAGAAGGAGACTGGTGAAAGGGGGGAAGCCAGTGTTAGAAACAAGACTGGTTGATGAAGCTAGTGGAGAAAGTGATGACAAGACTGTTGATGAGCCTATTGCCAGGAGGGTTGGCACCAGGTCTGCACTGAAGCAACAGCTGGAGAAGGTTGGTAAATTGGAGAGAACAGTGACAAATGTCAGAGATAGAGAGGCAAAGAAGAGGAAAGAAAAAGAAAGGAGAGCTGAGGAAGTACAGGAAGAGAGTGATGATGCTGGAAGTTATGCAGAGCCAAGTGACTCTGATACAGATAGTGAAGCTGGGAACAGAAAAAGAAGGAGAAGTAGTGAGGAAGAAACTGACAGGGTGGCTTTCTTCTCTAAGCATCAGGTGTTGCCTGGCAGCATCTTGCATGATGAGAAGGAATTTCACATGAAGTCATTACTGAGAATGATTTCTAACCAGGGCTGGTTGGGTTTGTTTGCCAACAAAGAAAGAAAGTTATATGTTGATGAGATCAGAGAGTTCTACACCAATTGCAGAGTTAATGCTAGGAGAGTGTTCACCACAGTGAGGGGAATAGAGATAGAGTTTGGGAGACCTGAGCTTGGAGTGATTCTTGACATACCTGCTGAAGGTTATTGCAGGTATATAAAATTGAAATGGCCAAAGAGGACTGATGGAGTCACTCCTCTGGATGTTGTCAAGAAGTTCTCAGGAAAACCCAAGCTAAGGAAGGAGAGGAAGGTAGATAAGAAGGAGATGGAACCTGCACACCAGTTGCGGTTTGAGTTTGTGCACAGGTTCCTTCTGCCTAGAGGAGAGAGGAACTGTGAAGTTAGTGCTTTGGACCTGACATACATGGACTTGCTGGAAAGGGGGTAAAGATCAATTTGCCTGGGCTGATAATCAGATATATAAAGAGGATTGCTGACACAGATCAGAAGCCACATTCCCTTGTGCATTCCTACATTCCTCCAGCAAGTACTTGAACACTTTAGGGTTCCCCTGGAAGCTGGAAAAAAGCCGACTATTCATCAAATGTTTAGGCACAATGTGCTTAAAAATCGTGACTTCTTCAAGGAAAGCAGAGCTTCTAAGAGACCAATGCAGGCCAAGCAAGAGCTAGCAGAGGAAAGTGAGGACTATGGACCTGAAGAGGCCATTGATGCTGTGAAGGAGCTGGAGACTCATGTCCTTGAGGTTAATACAGAAAATGCAGAGCTCCACAGACAGCTGAAGTCGAAGGATCAAGAAATTGATCATTTGAAGATAGACTGCCACAAGTATGAGGCCGAGTTAGTGATGGAAAGGGCCAAGAATACGAAGCAACTTGAGGCGCTTGTCAAACACTTCAACATTCAGCTTTGAGTCCTCCTGTCATGTCCCCCTCTTTCTACCTGTTGTCTATTCCTTCCCATTCTGTCCTGTTGCATGTGATGGTTGCTTAAGACAATTTATTTTTTCAGTTGTGTACTTATTAATGGGGTTGTGTTGATATTACAACCTGGATGATGGTTTTAATTTTCTTATGCTTATGACTGTTTCCTACTTAAGTAATTGGTTCTTGATTGGGCCCTTATTTTTGCTTTAGACTAGACAGTTTTGACAGGTTCATGCAGGTATTTGAATCTTTTCGATGATGCCAAAAGGGGGAAGAAGGAAATGTTGGGGTGTTTGTGACCTAATTCATCTGTTTTTTTCTTAAACTTGTTACTTTTTGTTTTTGTGCTTCTGGTTTATGTCTGTTCAGATTCTTGGGCAACATTTGTTTGTCATCATCAAGAAGGGGGAATTTGTTGAGAGCTGGTTTTGAAGTATGACAAACGGAAAGGACTTAAAGGTTCCCACGAAGAACCTAGTCCTTGAAATGAAGGGCACGCTTGATCGAAAAGAATTACGGGTTGCAAATCCCTGCGGAACTAGGAGTAGTGGTGCGTGAATGAATATGCATCCTACTCAGACTAAAAGAGGCAGTGCCCAGGCTGTGTCTTCGAAGTGTGAAAAGAAGTTGGACTTCAACAAGGAAAAGAGTTATTAGGAATCCTGACTTACCATAATTAAAAGGATTCCTTGTAGAACTCAACTAGGATTTCAAGACCCGTTTAAATACAAGTAGTGGTGACAGCCGTAAATTAGTGATTCACAAACGGAGAGTTGAGAGCATACAAATGCGATCTAGCATCTTTCTACGTAAGTAAACTGGAGAAGACGACTGGAGTGCATGCAGTGTATTGAGTCTAGATATGCTGTCTAGGTTCATCGAGTTGTAAGTTGTCGTCGTCTGAGCATTCATAGTTTTACCTATTGGCTTATTACAAAAGCGTATGTACTAGGTGAACTCTTGTGTAATTACTGGAAAGCTAGAGTTTAGCTTTGAGTAGTGATTAGGGTCTAGAGTGTAGCCCCTTGTTTACAGAGTTTGTAATCAGAAACTTTGCTCTTGTGTTAGTGGATTCAGTTCTAAAATCCCAGAGTGTGGGTCGTGGTTTTTCTCCCTTGAGCAAGGAGTTTTCCACGTAAAATCCTTGTGTCTTCTGTATGTGTGTTGTGGTGAGTTGCAGTGTTTGAAGTAGTATAAGAGCTAAGGTAAGAACTAGGTTCTACGTCAGAAGAACCAGGTTCTTGTAACGAAAATCGGTAGACACTATTCAACCCCCCCTTCTAGTGTCTTTAGAAGGTGCGTAGATTATAACATGGGGAATATTTTCAAAGAGTCAATGAATGAAAAAAGTGTGTTGGAGGTAAAAGTGTATAAGGAAAGTGTTTATTGAGTCCTAATTGGAGAATAATTCTTTTCCTTGTCCATCAAGAAGTCTTATGCACGCTATATAAACATCATTATGAAGACTTCAAGAGATATGCACGAAATACTATCTCTTTAGCCATATAGAGAGAGATTGAGAGCTCAAAAGGTTGATAATTCTGAAGAGAACGCGCAGAAGGAATTAACTGGACGAGAGGTTCTTCATCAGGCATAATAATACCAGTCCAGCAAGAACGTGCAGAAGGAACTGACTGACAAGTGGTTCTTCATCAAGCTGTATTGAGTTTCTGTCTTGGTCTAGTTCATATGTATTAGGGCCTTGAATTGTAACCTATTACGCTTATTTAAGAAGCATTGTTTAGGTATTTTATTTGGAGAAATTTTAGTGTTTTTAGGCTAGAGTTAGCTTAAAAGAGTTCTACGGACGTGGATCGTAGACAGTCTTTTACTTAGGAGTTTCCTAGGTGTATTTGCTATAATTGAGTTGATTGTAGGCAGTGTTAGGTACTAGAGTTTAGTCCCTTGGTTATAGAGTTTGTAACCTAAAACTTGCTCGTTGTGTTAGTGAAAGAGTGTTCAAAATCCCAGAATGTGGGTCGTGGTTTTTCTCCCTTGAGCAAGGAGTTTTCCACGTAAAAATCCCTATGCAAGTTTATTTCTGCATTATTGTTGTTAGCACGGTCTTTAGGGAAAACCAGTCAAGAACCAGGTTCTTGCGGGCACGAGCAAGGTTCTTCAGAAGGCGAAAATCGGAAGACACTATTCACCCCCCTCTAGTGTCTGTTGAAGGTGCACCAAGTACAATAGTAGGTGTTTAAATGCCTAGGGTAAAGCACACCGTTCCGAAGGGAAGAGGTCCACGAACTTGGGATGAGTGTGGAGCGGAAAATGAAGAAAACAAGAGAGCTCAGGAAAAAAATATACGTATACGTCGGTAGTCCCTGCGTAAATCAGCACAAAAGGCTTGGGTGTTTGCAAACATCCCCAAAGAATTTGTCTAAAGTAAAAGAAGAAGGGTGTAGAAACATGATGATAGTTATGAGACGACTATCGATAAAGATGTTGGTGGAGGTCAAACAGAGGTGGGTGACAACTCAGAGTTCCTGGGTTCAAAACGAGCATCTGCGGATGCGTTTGATCAAATCGATGCCTTTGGAGATGAGTCTGAGGCTGATGTTGGTGTTGGTGTTGCTTCTGCTGCAAGAAAACAAAAAAGAAAGACTATTGTTGTTGATATTGATGACGATGATGAGTCTGGTGAGGTAGGCACGAAGAGTGCAAGAAAGGAGAGAAGGGAACATGAAGAGGAGGGGGAAAATGCTGGTATACATGCACAGGAAGGGGCTGATGGAGTTGATGAAAGGGATGACGAGGATGATTCTGCTGCTGAGAAGAAAAAAAAGAGGAAGAAGAGAAAAGGGAGGATGAAGATGATGAAGAGGATGTGCATCCTCTTGATAGAATGAGTATACCAAAGAAGGTGATTGGCATGAACAAGTTTTATGACTTCAAGAAAATGTTGACAAAATTGGGGATTGAGATGATGTTTGGGAAATCAGTTTTTGGTGATTTCCTTAGGATTTATGAGAATTGGACCTTCAACGGTCAATTGGTGCATTCAGTGCTTTTGAGGACTATAAGGCATTCCAAAAAAAGGCACGAAATGTTGTTCTTGCTGGATGGGAAGCCAATTTGTTTTGGCTTGAGGGAATTTTATTTGATAACTGGCTTGAATTGTTGTCAAGAGCCAAATATCAAAGTGAAAGGCCAAGTACTTGGCAGAGGGGGAAGGCTTTTTTGAGAAGGTGTGTGAATGTGGGGATGTAAGGGCTGAAAATTTGTTGTATTTGATGGAACAGCCAAAATTTTCAAAGCAAGAGAAGCTGAAGCTGGCTTTGCTGTGGTTCTTGCACATAGTATTGATGGCTTAGGACAAAACAAAGAATGTTAAGAAGTGGTGGATTCAGTGCGTGGATGAACTGGACTTCTTCAGCAAGTACCTTTGGGGTAAGTTGTGCTATGACTTGACAATTGAATACCTCTACAACAAAGTTGATTTAGCAAAAAGCCTATCGATAGTATGCATAGGGAGAAGTTGCTGGTTATGCCCTGTTTGGATTTCTCTAGGCCTTCCTTGTAAGTATTGTTATATTATTATCCAGTTTTCTCAAGTATGATTATGTTATAACTTATATATTGTGACTGCGGCATTCATGACAGGCATGGATATATGAGGCAGTCCCCTTAGTTGGTCGTACAACTGGCAAAACTGGAAAGTCTCTACTGCCAATCCCAAAGATTTTGAGGTGGCACCAAACAAGAAAACATGTCGGAGATGTTCATGCATCCCAACAAGGAGCTACACAGGTATATGTGTCAATTTCATTTCGTTAACTATTTTATCATTTAATGATGACGTTTGGTTATTTAATTCTTTTAATGTATGTAAAATGGCAAGTTTTGCACCCTTCTTGATCCCGTCAATGCAAGAAGTGTAGGGCTGCAAAAGATTTGTGTCTCCTCATGCTGATGAGGTCAAGGATGTTGCACTGGACAAGATAAGGGGTCAGCTGGAGGGGGTCACATGCATAAGGTACATTTTAGAGAAGTACGATGATGAGGAAACAATGGAGAACCAGGATGATGGTGGTGATGGTGGTAGGAGGGGAACTTGCAGGCATTGTAGCCATGTTGAAGGTGTGCTGGAAAGAATGCTGGTAGTGAATGAAGAGATTTTAAAGTTGATGAAAGAGGAAAAAGAGAGGAGGACAAAAACAAAACCAAGTCGAGGAAGTTGATGAAGAGGAAGCTGTTCAAGCTGAGGAAGATTTGAAGAGAAAAAAGAAAGGTATGTAACTTAGTTACTATTATTTTGATTTATTTTGTCTGTATCTAAGTATTTCTATTTACTTGTGGTGCATGTTGAAGTGGAAGAGGAAGAGAAGAATGATGCTCAAGTTGATGGAGCAGATAAAGAGATGACTGGAGAGTTGAATGGTAGAGATGTTGTAGCTGAGGAAGAAGAGAAAAATGATGCTCAAGTTGATGGAGCAGATGAAGAGATGACTGGAGAGGTGAATGGAGAAAGATGTTGCAGCTGAAGAAGAAGAGAAAATCGATGCTCCAGTTGATGGAGAAGATAAAGAGATGACTAGAGAGGTGAATGAGAAAGATGTTGATGTTGAGGAAGAAGTAAAAAATAATGCTCCAGTTGATGGAGAAGATGCAGAGATGCAAGAAAGGGTTGCTGATGAAGCTCCAATTGATGGAGAAGTTGCAGAGATGAATGAAAGGGATGATACTGGAGATGAAGGTGGGGATAACAGAGTAGAGAGTGAAGAGGTTGTAAAGAATGTGATTGTTGAAGAGAATCGAGAGACACAAGCAGCAGTGCAGGTGGATGAAGCTGATGTGTTTGTGAATCAAGTGCTTGTGAGTCTGAATGATCAATTTGCTTCAGAGAATAGTGGAGCAGATAATATTTGACAGTATTAATGCTTGGTTTTGTATAGGTTGACAGTTGAATTGGTTGTTAATGACAGTAGTTGATGATAGTAGTTGGTTGGTTTAGGTTAATTGATGACAGTAGTTGACAGTTAACTTTGAACTTGATATTTTTGGAAATATTATTAGTCATGGACAAGTGTATGGTTGCTGACCTTGTTTTTTAGTTAGTTTTTGGATATTAAGTGTTGGTTTATTAATGCAACTTGTTAGGAGCTCATTTCATTCATTGTTCAATGTTTCAATTTTGGTTTGCAACTGATAACATGTTTGTACTAATGTGCTTGCAACTTAAACAATATCGAAGCTTTTATAACACAAACAGTCATACGAACACATTAGTGTGTCAAAATACTACACATCTCTGGGTAGATTATAAAATTTGCACTGTGTCAAAGTAATACACATATCCAGGTTGATTACAAGATTTACACAGTGTATAAATATTATAATAGACCAACTGAGATGTCTAAAACACCAATATTTACATAATATATATAGCGAACTAAGAGGAGATCCATTTAATAAAGGTGCAGATGACACAACCAGCAACCATTGACTTAATCAACTTCTTCAGTCGATCAATCTTCATTTCAGCTTCTTCCCTCTTCATTTCAGCTTCTTTCAGCTTTATTTCAGCTTCCCTCAGCGTGATTTTCAGAAAATTCTTTTGCTCTTCACATTCACTCAACAGTTCTCTCACTAGAAGACAATTGTCTTCTGTTTTTAGCTTTCTAACTAAGCTTCCAATCACCCTTGATGCTGCTTCAGGTAGTGGTCCATCAAACCACCTAAAATAGTCGCACCCACCATTTAGCTGCATTATTTAACAAAACCCAAGAAAAAATCAGCACATTAACAATTAATCAAAAACAAACATAGAACTATAATGTATGAATAACACACTTTTGGAGTTTTACAACTCTAGAATTTGCAGCCAGGGTTTGTCACAGTATGGAGGTCCTCAACTTCGTGTATTGGCCACAAAGAGAGACATCGGGTTCCTCTGGTACGTTGGAGCTCGTTGAACCTTGATTCATGATGTTATTGGACTTGTTTGATTTGTATGCGGGTGGAAGCGAAGATTTTGAAGAATAGAAGATGAGGACTGTTTAGGGGTCGGTTAGGTTTGATTTGTAAAATAGAAAATTTAATTGTGGGTTTTGGGGTTAAATCAATTTTTATATATTTGTGGGGTTGTGTTAAAATATTAAAATTTATGTTTAAGGGAGGCGGAAAATTAGGGTTGCTTTGCCGCTTAATTTTTTTTACTTTCGTCTAAGCCACGTGTCTTGGGGCGTGACGTGTTAAGTGTTTGAGTTTGGGGTTTGAGGTTAGGGTTTAGGGTTAGGGTTAGCTATAATGGACAAATAGTAGTCGATAATCAACTTTATCTCTTGAAAAATAACATATGGAATTTTTGTCGATTCCAAAAAAGTAATACTATAATTATTCATTGAAAAGTGTATAAATGATGTTATAAATAGATTGCACTGACTTAATACATGCTTATACTTAAGTTATGTAGTATTTATCCCATCATTCATGGTGTAACAAGATATATGAGTCGAAATACTAGGCATTGCTTAACAAGAATTGACGTAATAGGCTTATGTATAGATGAGTTATACTCTTGTAGGCATCAATGAGTTGTTATAATGTATTAAAGTGGGAAATAACATTAGATGGGCACATTATACCATCATTCATGGTGTAACAAGAAATATGAGTCGTAACACTAAGGCATTGCTTAACAAGAATAGACATAGTAGGCTTATATACATGAGCTTTACCCTTTTAGGCATCAATATGCTGTTTTAATGTATCAATGTGAGCTATAATACTTAAATGTGTTCAATATACCAACATATGAGGTGTAACAACACACATTAGTCGTAACACTAAGACATTACTTAACAAGAATAGACATAGTAGGCTTATATATACATGAATTTTAACCTTTTAGGCATCAATATATTATTTTAATGTATCAATGTAGGTATAATACTCAAATGGGTACGATATACTAATATATGAGGTGTAACAACACACATTAGTCATGTTTTTTTGATTTTATGTGAAATTACACTAGGTCGATAATCAACCCTTTCGTGGTTGAGTTGGTTAATAGTCGATTAAGAACTTATGTGCAGTCAAGTCTTGCCTTTTTTGGACCTTATTTGGGATCCTTATATTAGTTTATAACTGATTTAATGTGAAATTGAGCAAGGTTGATAATCAATGCGTCAATTGGTTGATTTGGTTAATAGTCAATTATCTCTATCCAGTCAAGTCCCGACTTTTCTGATATGTTTCCTTTTTTCAGAAAATTCTCCCCTTACTTAAATATTTTTCTTATTATTTAATATTTTTTTATTTACCTTTTCTAGTAAAATTCACTTTTTCTATTAATTAAATATTATCGTTATTTATTATTTTACTTTTATCTTTTTCTATTTATTTTTATTTTTACTCATTTTCTGATTATTTCTATTTTTGATAACCTATCTATCCATTTATCTACTTGGTGTTGGTTGATTATACACCAAAATAGAGTATGGACAGTTCATCAAGAATATATATAAAAAAAGGGGGAGCAGAAAATTGAACGAGAAATTAAAGGAACAACCAGTTATCATATTAATAATAATGCCCAGGGGGCTTTTCAATTATAATAATTTAAAAGAAAAGAGCAATCATAATTAAAACTCTTTTCTTTTTTATATGTTAAAATTAAAAAAAAAAAAATACTAATTATTACGAGGGGAGGGGGAGGGGTGATGTAGTTGTCCAGATCCTCCCCTGCCCGTTCCATGAGCACCCTCAACATCCTAGCAGTACGGCAGATGTTCATCTTCTGCCTCCTATGATCATCAGACAGGAGGCGGATAAGCCTATCTATGTCAGCACGAATCAACAGCACCACTGGGTCGTTGTTCCTGAGAGTGAGAATTCCTCCATTTCCATTGTTGTTGTTGTTGTTGTTTTTGGTGGCACTTCCACATCTACTTGCAGCGCCTAGAGCTCTTGTCATTATAATCTGAGAGTGATTCTTGAGTTGTGTTGTAGATTATTGGATCTAATGCCTCTATTTATAGGCTCCAAGTCGATGCAACCTTTGGTGTTCCCAAAAAAGGTCTCATCATTTCCAGTGGCAATTATGAACAGCCACTTCGTTTAACCCAATTCCGGCTGCTTTCAATGATGGGGCGCACACCTGTATTAAATGAGTTTAATTACTTTATCAACTGCATTGGGTCAATTAATCTACATTATTTTTTTCCATAATCAACCCATTTAGTGTCTATTGACCGAAAATGTAAATACCCAACTGATTGTAAACATGTCCAGCATTTGGTGAAATAAAAAATGTCATTTTTATAAAAGACACTTAAAATAGAAATAAAATACATTAACGGAACTATTACAATCAGTTCAAATTGTTCCAACGAATAACACAGTACCAAATTAAGACAACCACATCTAACACTACTAAAACACACCAAATTATTACAACTTAAGCTAATACACTAAATCAAAATTGCAAGGTTGATTATCAACCTTGTACCAAAGCAGGGCAGGTTGTCCTCTTTTGGCCACTTTTCCTGCAGTTTGAACATCTATTTTGCCTCTTCCTTGAGAAAAATATTTCACCAACTGAGGAAAAACAATTAATTCTCCTTCTACCCTTTTTGGGATCGACCATCGGCGGAAGAATTCTTCTACGAACTACCTCTGGAGGAACCATCCACTCTTGCTCTGGTGGCATTGGATTCTTCATACGCACACATATAAGTTTGAAGCCTATAAAATGGACAAGTGTAATGGTGCGCGCTATCACCATATTCATCTCCATACCTTATTCTTAACACTGCAAACGCATGCTTGCATGGTATCTTGTCCAGGTCAAACTCCCGGTATGTACACGTTCTGAAATGAAGATTAATAGTGTGGGATAGGCCATCTCCAACCACAGTGTACTTCAGTACTTCCATGTTCCCGCCTGCATGATAAGCAACCAATTTGTTTCCTCTAGGCATATTCTGATTTAATTTTATTTCAGCACTGGGCACCAAAATGGTGTTGTGTTTCTTCATCTCCTCACGCCTCTCATTGAACTTGTCAGTAAACCTACGAGTAATAGCATTGCACAGTCCCAGGATGGGGTATTCTCTCTCGTCCTTGAACATTGCGTTGAGGGACTCGGAAAGGTTTGTGGTCATTACATCGTACATGTTTCCTGGAAAAAATGCTCTCGTCCACCTATGAAAGCCTACTTCATCATTAAGACAAGCAGTTGCAGCAGGGCATTTTGACGCGAGCTGGTTAAAAGCATCGTTGAACACTTCAAAATGGTATGCCTTTGCAGCGGTATAATAATCTGTCAAAAATGATCCACACTTGAACCTTACGCGCATGTTTTCAGCTAGGTGCTTGGTGCAACAACCATGAGATGCTAAGGTATACACCCTTCTAATTCCCATTTGCTATGGCCTTGATGCGATCAGAAATTATGCACAGGTCCGGTGTATTGAGGACTACGTGAGCCAGCTGTTCAAAGAAGAATTGCCATGAGCTATTTTACTCCTTGTCTACCACACAAAAAGCCAATGGATAAATGTTGTTCTCCATGTCTTGCCCGACAGCCGTCAACAAAACACCGCCGTAGGGGGACGATTAATGTGTCCCATCGACTGATATCACCTTCCTCATATATGTAAACCCTCTAACCCAAGCTCCGTAAGCTACAAAAAAATACTTGAACCTCCCATGTTCATCAACCCTTAACCCAGTCTTGCTTCCAGGATTTAGGCTTTCCAACACAAAACTGTACGCATCTAAAACTACGTAACCATGCTTCGGACTGCCCCTGACTAAAGTCTTTGCAGTTTCGCTTCCTTTCCAGCACATCCAATAATTTACCTTTCTATTCAGTTGTTGATCCAAAGCACTCTTGATATCTTTTGTCATCAACCCTTTGCCTTCAATAAACCTGTTCTTGAAATATTCTCCGATGACATCCGCTGAAGCATGTGGATGATGGCTTGGTAAATGTTGCACCCCACATTTGTGCTCTTTAAAGTATTTGGTGATCACAAACCTGTTGGAATTAATATACTTCATAGCGTGCACCATCCACCTGCAGTGCGCTTCTACACGCGCCATGACATTCATGGATTTAGTACTCTTCTTTGTTTTGAATGTGAATGGCTTCTTCATTGAACCCATCTTCAAAGCCACAATCAGGCTCTTCTTGGTATCGAAGGTTTTCCCACTATGAAAACCTGTGCAATCATCAACCACATCACCCAAGTTGCTGCCTTGAGTGGGAGCAAATTCGGCAACACAGTTGCTCCCATTTACATCGAGATCTCCAACCTCTGGATCTTCAATAGAATTTTCTTCCTCACTATCCATATCACCAGCAGTATCACCAACTCCTGCATCATTGCCATAATCACCCGTACTCTCATTGAAGAGTGGTGGTCGTGCAGAATTAGTGGCAGCATTTGAGCCTGCTTGAGAGCTCTCGGCACAAATATATTTAAAATAGGCCTGCTACCATTATTTCCAACATCGAGCATGTAGATATTCAAATCATTGTCATTCCTTATAAAAAGATGGAGCCACCTTATCCCTCGTAGGAGCAGCACTAAAAACATAGCTAATTGAAACCTCACTGCGATGGCACGTTAAGTTGCTGCGATCGATTAATTGGTCAATTAACTGATCGTAGGTACATTCCAAATTTAATGCAATAGGTATTGTTATCTTTGTCTTAGATTGCCAATATGAGGTCTCAACCCATTCACCAGTAAAGTCAGCACCTACTACTACGAAACCCCCATCTACTTCAATGAAGTCGATGATCAACTAAATATGGTCGATGGTCGATGAAATAATGCAGTAGTTCTGCAACAATGGCGAACAAATAAAAAACAACTTGAACTTCTTACCAGCTGAAGAAATGAAAGGATGTATGTGCAAAGACGTAAGCCCAATCCAATTCACCTCAGATTTCCATCCACATTACTTGCATCGAGACGTTACAGTCGCAACAAGAAATTTTCAGAAAAACGGGTTCCAAAAGAGAAAACAGTTATAGATCGAGACGACACAGTTCTTGATGAGTGAAATGGAGCAAAAAACGAAGCTCAAACAACCATTGAAGGCACGGGTGGTTCTGGGCGGGAAAGCTTGGAGGGAAGAAGAAGGTAAATGGAGCCTAGGGGTTTTGGTGGGAAGATTTAATTATTTTTTTGCTATTTTAGGAAAATAATAGTAATTGTTTATATAGTAGACCAAAGTGTAATTTTTGTAACTTGGGGGCTGGGGGTTTAAGACTTGAGAACTTGGGTAAGATCATTAATATTAAATGGTCATTAAGGAATTAAAGGGTTATACACCCAATTTTTAAGACTTGAGCGTTATTCTCTTGTTTTCCTTCGTTGCAGGGATCTTTTAGCCAATGCAACCTTATTACTGGTAAGAGGTAAAATTTGATTGGCAGCGTGTTCAATCAAACGGTGCCCATACTACCCTTCATAAACTGAAAATCCATAATCTCAATTGCTACGAGAATGCTGTTTAGTTGGCATATGCCGGTTTGAACAACCTCGGTTAATCCTGCCTTTCTTTGATAATAATCAATATGATCTTTTATTGTTACTATTAAATAATATTTATTTTGATAGTTACTTTAAAATTATATAGTATCGTATCGTTAATCCATCTTACATAACAATGAAAAGTATTATTTTATATAACAACCGAGATGGTATGATCAATTCATTAACATTTCTTTTTTTTTTTTTTTTGTCCTTAATGTTCTCATATTACCATTTACTTTGTCTTTTCTATAGCAATCCTACCGGTAATTTTTTTTTTTTGGACAATATTGTAAGTTAATTCTTCATATGGCTAGTTTATTGTGTATCATGAAACGAGGAAACATTACAATTTACTCGAATAAAATGTTAAAAAGTAAATTGTCCCACTACTAATATGCGTTTGTTTGAAAATTATCATAATGACGACACTCCTTTTGTTCTTCATTTAAAATAAATTAGTTTAACCATGTACATCTCCTTAACACACGAGTCAATGCCTGGGTTAGTGTTTTTCCTGTTTTGAGGTTGTCAATTGAAGTCAAATTCCATGGCCAGTCAATCAAAGAAAAACCCAGAATCTGTCTATGACTTCACTGTAAAGGTTAGCTTAATCTTTTTTCTAAACCCACAATTATGTTGATCCCTTTTATCAACTGAAGAATATAAATTTCCATTTATTTTTAAAGAAATGAATATTAAGAATTCAGCTCAGGTATTTCAATTAATCTCCAATAATTTTTTTAAAAGGAGAAATATTACAATAGAATATGCATCTAGGAAAGGAATTTCTTATCTATTTGGTTGCATATATTTATATTTTTCATTAGTTTAGAGGGAAATAGTGGATGTAAGTATGATATTCACCTTGTATTCGAGTAGACAAAAGCTTGTTATTTAAGTGGTGGTAGGCACTTTATCCAAGTTTCGAAACGGTCCGGCTTTTGAGAGTTCTAGGTTATGACAAATATTATGGCACATTGAACTTGGAAGAACTGAACTAGAGACTTTAGAGGTGAAGATTTAGTGTATGGTAATTAACCATTATGGTTGAAACCAGCGGAATATAGTCTATAGACACTCCTTCACATGAGGCTCAATCTTTATCAAGATACGATTATCTTAACTCTCTGTCCATATAATATAAGAAGGCACATGTTTCCCTTTGTCAACTTTCGTGTTTTCTAACTAGTAAATGTATAACTATTGGAGTAACAGCTTTCGGACCAATGGACGTTTTACGTGCTAGATGGTTCAGAGAGATAGAAGTTGGATAGAGTTCCTCTTTGTTCATAAATATATTCCTATGCAATTAGTCCAATCTCTTATGACTGATTTACTATCTACCGATAAGCTTTCATTATTACTGAATGTCTACCGGTTTGCCCATTTATAGCTCCCCTTTCGATCTTAAAGGACCTGAAGTGATTACTTACCTTCAACTACTCAACAGAACTAAAAGAGGCAGTGAGATGATATACATATACAAGCTGCTAGCCTTCTATTAACAATCAAACTTTTTAAAATTCATTTGAACACAAATGAATAGATTTAAACTTTAGAAAATGTGCATTAGTGAAAGGGAGATAGACACGGATACTGGTGATGCTAACGGAGCTCCGGTTTAGAATGATTAGAAAGCACCCTGAAGGCCTGAAAGAAGAGAGAAAGCAATACGCAATGAAGGTTTTTAGGTTAAAGAATGGAGAGCTGTTATAGCTTGAGTGAAAAAATATAAACGATCAGGATAAATGATACTAATAGGATAGTGCCAGGATCTTTCTATGCCTCAGGGCATTACCCCTTACCCATGCTACATAATAACCCCGTGCCCTATAAAAACTGAGAAAACACATTATAAAAAGATTGAAACTTGGTTGATTCTGCTAAAGTTAAACACCATGAATACAAGTAACTGGAGTAACATGTTTCATTTACTTGTACCTTTTTCCCTCTTCTAAGTACACTGTTTCTTTTGCTTGCAGGATGCAATGGGAAATGATGTAGATCTTAGTATCTACAAAGGAAAAGTTCTGCTTATCGTGAATGTTGCTTCCAAGTGGTAGAATCATTTAATTTCCACTCAGCATTATATTTTTAGTTTTATGTGTGATTTCTTTCTTGGATATCTCTGATACCAGTTGAAGTCCGGGGGATGAAATAACCTCTATCCAGAAGAGTGTCAAGATTTCATGAACTTGTTTTCTTCTCTATTATATGTTTTACGCATTCGATGCTTCAAGTAATGTCTGTCTGAATGAACTTCCTACCATATCTGTTTGGTTGTCAACAGCGGGATGACGAACTCGAACTACACAGGACTTAACCAATTATATGAGAAGTACAAAGATCAAGGTATGTGTCTTCAGTTAAGTGACCATTTTACTCTTTTTGGTTATTTCGCGACTTTCATATATCCCTTCCTGGATGATTCCTCCTAAATAGAGGCTGAATCCTGCCAAATAGGAAGAAAAAAAAGGGTAGTTTTGAAAAAAAAATGGAACATTTGATATCTGCAGTTAAAGCTTACAGTTCAATAATTATGGGTTGAACATCAGTTAATCTGCCTTTATTTCTTTGTTAATTTCTTCTCCATTTAGATTTTGAAACTCATGTTCTTTGTGTATTTAAATTTAGGCCTGCAAATTTTAGCATTTCCTTGCAATCAATTTGGTGAGGAAGAACCAGGGAGCAATGATCAAATCTTAGACTTCGTTTGTACTCGTTTCAAGTCAGAGTTCCCTATCTTTGACAAGGTAAAAGAAAGCACAGGAGTCAGTTGTTTTTATTTTAGCTACTGATTGGTGATTTGCTTGTTAATGCGTCTCATCTTTTAAACAGACCTTCTCTCCTTGTTTGTGTGTGTTGGTGTTTTCAAAATGTTTAATGTCTTGGTAGAATATTTTGAGAAAATAGAAAAGTTGCCTTTATCCATCACTCAGAGATTTAAATTCGTGCGCATCTTCTCTCAGCTATAAACATTATAGTTGCAGTGTCAAATGGACAATATTACATTCTGAAATAACCTGTTCCCGTAGAAATCATGGTTGAGGGATCATTATTTGCTATTTCGATGGGGTCTTGTTTTTATTCTCAAATATCTATCTTTCTTGAATTAGATTGATGTGAATGGCGAAAACACATCTCCTCTCTATAAGTTCTTGAAATCAGGGCAGTGGGGAATAATTGGGGATGATATTCAGTGGAATTTCGCTAAGTTCCTGGTTGATAAGAACGGGCATGCAGTTGATCGTTATTATCCTACCACATCTCCGCTGACAATTGAGGTAATTAGCTGCTTGAAATACTTGATCTTCCTTGTAGGTTTGTGTATATCATAAATTATGTAGTGATTCTTATGCTTCATGATTTTGTTGTAGAGGGATATTAAAAAGCTGCTGTGCATCGTGTAGTTGCCAAGGCTTGAGCCTTCAACAAGAATGCCTATCATGTAGATGATTGCCAATGAAATATTGCAAACAGGAATCCTATGTACTTCTAGAGAAAATTGAAGCTAATTTATTTTTAATGTATCCCTTATTATTCTTGTCTCTTGATAGTTAGCCAATCTGCTGGACAGCATTTAATATTGTTCACCTCTCAGTTATCTGATGGTGTCGTGTCCAATTGAAAATAGGCTTTTTCTTGACATCCTTGATGTTCTTTTTAAGTCCATCTTCTGATTGTTGAGGTTCATTTGGGGTATTATTGTTCCCTCAACTGAAAGTTATAACTGAATTTTCTGCAATTTTGCATAATCAGAATACTTTTATGAAATTCTAGAAACACCTTTGTAGTCTCTCCTCCATTTTCTTTTAATACTGAGGCTACTGGGATCTTCTCTTCTAAGCTAACAAGAAAATTGCAGTATCACTCCGCTGATGGAATAATGAAAGCTGATTCTTGCTATCAGCCTCTCTGGAGATGCAGGTACGTGTTCGAAGAGAAAACTTAATAGCTACTGTAGTAATATCACTACTGTAATAAGAATACAAGATTGATCAAATTCATTCTTCACACCTAGAATGAAATCTTTCAACTAAAGAGGCTCATAACAGTGATTCCATTACAAAATTTTTCTAAGAAATTGCGAACTAGCAAATTTTTCACTATAACGCCTACATCTTTTTCAAATATTCGCTACTAAAAGCTCAAACTACCCCTTTTTGTAGCAGTTCACTACCAAATTTTGATTTTTTTTAGCTGTTCGCAACTAGAAAAAGCACAAACTATCCTTTTCTCAAAGAAACAACGAATTAGTGTATTTTTTATTACGACGCCTACCTCTTTATAAAACATTCGCGATTGAAAGGTCAAATTACCCTTTTTTTTTTAGCAATTAACTACTAAATTTCGAAGTATTTTTTTTTTAACAGTTCACTGCTACAGAAAGCGCGAATTACTTTTTTTTCATGAAATTGGGAACTAGCCCATTTTTCGCTACAATGCCTACTTCTTTTTCAAAATTTTGCTACTGAAACCTCAAACTACCCACTTTTTATAGCAGTTCACTACTAAATTTCGAATTATTTTTTATTTTACAGTTCCCTACTAGAAAAAGTGCGAACTAGCCCATTTTTTCTCTACAACGCGAAGCATTTTTTAAAACGTTCGCTATTGAAAGCGCAAACTACCCTCTTTTTATAGCAGTTCACAATTAAATTTTGAACAATCTTTTTCTGAACAGTTTGCTACTAGAGAAAATGCGAACTACCCTTTTTTTTTTTTCAAAAAAAACTGCGAACTAGCCAATTTCTCGCTACAACGCCTACCTCTTTTTCAAACGTTCGCTACTGAAAGCTCAAACTATCCCCTTTTTACAGCAGTTCGTTACTAATTTTTGAACTATCTTTCTTTGAACCGTTCGCTACTAGAGAAAGCACAAGCTACCATTTTTTTTCAAGAAATTGCGAAATAGCCAATTTTTAAGCATAACGCCTACATCTTTTTCAAGCGTTCGCTACTGAAAGCTCAAACTACTCCCTTATTGAAGCAGTTCACTGCTAAATTTCGATTTGTATTAGCAGTTCGCCACTACAAAAAGCACGAATTGACTTTTTTTTTTTTCCAAAAATATTGCGAAGTAGTGCATTTTTTTCTACAACGCCACGTATGAAAAAGAGATAGTGTTGCAGCGAAAACTAGGTTAGTTCGCAGTATCTTAAAAAAAGGGTAGTTTGCACATTTTCAAGCTGCGAACTGTTCAAAAAAGAAAAAAATTCTAAATTTAGTAGTGAAATGTTGTAAAAAGGGTAGTCTGCGTTTTCAATATCGAACGTATGAAAAATATATAGGTGTTGTAGTGGAAAATGGGTTAGTTCGCAGTTTCTGAAAAAAAAAAAAAAAAAAAAAGTAATTTGCACTTTCTCAAGTTGCGAACTATTCAAAAAAAAAAAAAAAAACTCTAGTAGTGAACTGCTATAAAAAGAGATAGTTTGCGCATTCAGTGTCAAACGTATGAAAAAGAGGTGTGTTGTAGTGAAAAATGGGTTAGTTCGTAGTTTCTTGAAAAAAATGGTAGTTCGCACTTTCTCAAGTGACGAACTGTTCAAAAAATAAAAATTTGAAATTTTGCACTTTCGGTAGCGAACATATGAAAAAGAGGTAGGTGTTGTATCGAAAAAATGGGCTAGTTTGCAGTTTCTTGTAAAAAATGGTAGTTCACACTTTCTCAAGTTGCGAACTGTTTAAAAAAACGAAAATTCAAAATTTAATAGTGAACTACTATAAAAAAAAAGGAGTATTTTACGCTTTCAGTAGTGAACATATGAAAATGATATAAGCATTGTATTGAAAAATGGGCTGGTACGAATTTCTTGAAAAAAATTGTAATTCGCACTTTCTCAAGTTTCGAACTGTTCAAAAAACAAAAAAAAAATTCAAATTTAGCAGTCAACTGCTAAAAAAATGGGAAGTTTGCGCTTTCAATAGTGGACATATGAAAAAGAGGTACGCGTTGTAGCGAAAAATGGCCGAGTTCACAGTTTCTTGAAAAAAAAATGGTAGTTCGCACTTTCTCAAGTTGTGTACTGTACAAAAAATGAAAATTCGAAATTTATTAGTGAACCTGCTGTAAAAACGGGGCAGCTTACACTTTCAGTAGCGAACATATGAATAAGAGGTAGGCGTTGTATCGAAAAATGGGCTAATTCGTAGTTTTTTGAAAAAATATGGTAGTTCGCACTTTCTCAAGTTGCGAACTGTTCAAAAAACGAAAATTCGAAATTTAGTAGTAAAATGCTGTAAAAAGGGGTAGTTTGCGCTTTCAGTGTCGAACGTATGAAAAAGATGTAGGTGTTGTAGTGAAAAATTTGTTAGTTCGCAGTTTCTTGAAAAAAATGGGTAATTCGCGCTTTCTCAAGTTGCAAACTGTTCAAATATCGAAAAAATAATTTAGTAGTGAATTACTATAAAAAGGAGTAGTTTGCACTTTCAGTGTCGAACGTATGAAAAAGAGGTGGGTCTGTAGTGATAAATGGGTTAGTTCGTAGTTTCTTGAAAAAAAATGGTAGTTTGCACTTTCTCATGTTGCGAACTGTTCAAAAAATAAAAATTCAAAATTTAGTAGTGAACTGTTATAGAAAAAGGGATAGTTTGCGCATTCAGTAGCGAACATATGAAAAAGAGGTAGGCGTTGTATCGAAAAATAGGTTAGTTTGCAGTTTCTTGTAAAAAATGGTAGTTGGTACTTTCTCAAGTTGCAAACTTTTAAAAAAATGAAAATTTGAAATTTAGTAGTGAACTGTTATAAAAAAGGGGTAGTTTGAGCTTTCAGTAGCGAACATACGAAAAAGAGGTAGGCGTTGTATAAAAAAATGGGCTAGTTTGAAGTTTCTTGTAAAAAATGGTAGTTCGCACTTTCTCAAGTTGCAAACTGTTCAAAAAATGAAAATTCTAAATTTCGTGAACTGCTATAAAAAAAGAGTAGTTTGTATTTTCACTAAGCGAACATATGAAAAAGAGGTAGGGTGTTGCATTGAAAAATGGGGTAGTTCGCAGTTCCTTAAAAAAAATGGCAGTTCGCACTTTTTAAGTTGCGAACTGTTTAAAAAATGAAAATTCGAAATTTAATAGTGAACTGCTTTAAAGATGGGGTAGTTTGCGTTTTTATTTCGAACGTATAAAAAAGAGGTGGGTGTTGCATCGAAAAATGGGTTAGTTCATAGTTCCTTGTAAAAAATGGTAGTTCGCACTTTCTCAAGTTGCAAACTGTTCGAAAAACGAAAATTCTAAATTTAGTGAACTGCTATAAAAAGGGAGTAGTTTGTATTTTCACTAAGCAAACATATGAAAAAGAGGTAGGTGTTGCATTGAAAAATGGGGTAGTTCAAAGTTTCTTAAAAAGAAAATGGCAGTTTGCACTTTTTAAGTTGCGAACTTTTTAAAAAATAAAAATTCGAAATTTAATAGTGAACTGCTGTAAAGATAGGGTAGTTTGTGCTTTTATTTCGAACGTATGAAAAAGAGGTGTGTGTTGTAGTGAAAAATGGGTTAGTTCGTAGTTCCTTGTAAAAAATGATAGTTCCCACTTTCTCTAGTTGCGAACTTTTCAAAAAAAAAAAATTCAAAATTTAGTAATGAACTGTCATAAAAAGAGATATTTTGTGCTTTCAGTAGCGAACATATGAAAAAGAGGTAGGCGTTGTATCGAAAGTTGGCACGGATACGCTCTTTTCATTCAACCTTATATCTTTGCAGGGATCTGCGATGATCGTGCCAAGTTATAAGTTGGTAGGGATACGCACTTTTCGTGCCAACTTATATCTTCGCAGGGATCCGCGATAACCGTGCAAAGTTATAAGTTGGCAGGGATACGCGCTTTTCGTGCAAAGTAGTAGGCAAGGTTCCGCGATAACCGTGCAAAGTTATAAGTTGGCTCGGATACACGCTTTTCGTGCCACCTTATATCTTGGGAGAGATCCGCGATAACCCTGCCAACTTATAAGTTTGCAGGGATACGCGCTTTTCGTGCCAACTTATATCTTGGCAGTGATCCGCGCTAACCGTGCCAAGTTATATGTTCGCTATAGAAAGTGCAAATTATCCCCTTTTTATAGAATTTCTAGACAAAATTTTGAATTTTCATTTTTTGAACAGTTCGCAAGTTCAGAAAGTGCGAACTACCAGATTTTTCAAAAAACTGAGTACTAGCCCATTTTTCCTTACAACGCCTACCTCTTTTTCATATGTTCGCTATAGAAAATGCAAACTATACCTTTTTATAGCATTTCTCTACAGAATTTTGAATTTTCATATTTTGAACAGTTCGCAAGTTCAGAAAGTGCGAACTATCAGATTTTTCAAAAAACTGAGTACCAGCCCATTTTTTCTTTACAACGCCTACCTCTTTTTCATATGTTCGCTATAGAAAGTGCAAACTATACCTTTTTATAGCATTTCTCTACAGAATTTTGAATTTTCATATTTTGAACAGTTCGCAAGTTCAGAAAGTGCGAACTATCAGATTTTTCAAAAAACTGAGTACCAACCCATTTTTTCTTTACAACGCCTACCTCTTTTTCATATGTTCGCTATAGAAAGTGCAAACTATACCTTTTTATAGCATTTCTCTACAGAATTTTGAATTTTCATATTTTGAACAGTTCGCAAGTTCAGAAAGTACGAACTACCAGATTTTTCAAAAAACTGAGTACTAGCCCATTTTTTCTTACAACGCCTACCTCTTTTTCATATGTTCGCTATAGAAAGTGCAAACTATACCTTTTTATAGCATTTCTCTACAAAATTTTGAATTTTCATTTTTTGAACAGTCCGCAACTTCAGAAAGCACGAACTACCAGATTTTTCAAAAAACTGAGTATTAGCCCATTTTTCTTTACAACGCCTACCTCTTTTTCATATGTTCGCTATAGAAAGTGCAAACTATCCCTTTTTATAGCATTTCTTGACAAAATTTTGAATTTTCATTTTTTGAACAGTTCGCAAGTTCAGAAAGTGCGAACTACCAGATTTTTCAAAAAACTGAGTACTAGCCCATTTTTTCTTACAACGCCTACCTCTTTTTCATATGTTCGCTATAGAAAGTGCAAACTATACCTTTTTATAGCATTTCTCTACAGAATTTTGAATTTTCATATTTTGAACAGTTCGCAAGTTCAGAAAGTGCGAACTATCAGATTTTTCAAAAAACTGAGTACCAGCCCATTTTTTCTTTAATACGCCTACCTCTTTTTCATATGTTCGCTATAGAAAGTGCAAACTATACCTTTTTATAGCATTTCTCTACAGAATTTTGAATTTTCATATTTTGAACAGTTCGCAAGTTCAGAAAGTGCGAACTATCAGATTTTTCAAAAAACTGAGTACCAGCCCATTTTTTCTTTGCAACCCCTACCTCTTTTTCATATGTTCGCTATAGAAAGTGAAAACTATACCTTTTTATAGCATTTCTCTACAGAATTTTGAATTTTCATATTTTGAACAGTTCGCAAGTTCAGAAAGTACGAACTACCAGATTTTTCAAAAAACTGAGTACTAGCCCATTTTTTCTTACAACGCCTACCTCTTTTTCATATGTTCGCTATAGAAAGTGCAAACTATACCTTTTTATAGCATTTCTTGACAAAATTTTGAATTTTCATTTTTTGAACAGTGCGCAAGTTCAGAAAGTGCGAACTATCAGATTTTTCAAAAAACTGAGTACTAGCCCATTTTTTCTTACAACGCCTACCTCTTTTTCATATGTTCGCTATAGAAAGTGAAAACTATACCTTTTTATAGCATTTCTCTACAGAATTTTGAATTTTCATATTTTGAACAGTTCGCAAGTTCAGAAAATGCGAACTATCAGATTTTTCAAAAGACTGAGTACCAGCCCATTTTTTCTTTACAACGCCTACCTCTTTTTCATATGTTCGCTATAGAAAGTTCAAACTATACCTTTTTATAGCATTTCCCTACAGAATTTTGAATTTTCATATTTTGAACAGTTCGCAAGTTCAGAAAGTACGAACTACCAGATTTTTCAAAAAACTGAGTACTAGCCCATTTTTTCTTACAACGCCTACCTCTTTTTCATATGTTCGCTATAGAAAGTGCAAACTATACCTTTTTATAGCATTTCTTGACAAAATTTTGAATTTTCATTTTTTGAACAGTTCGCAAGTTCAGAAAGCACGAACTACCAGATTTTTCAAAAAACTGAGTATTAGCCCATTTTTCTTTACAACGCCTACCTCTTTTTCATATGTTCGCTATAGAAAGTGCAAACTATCCCCTTTTTATAGCATTTCTTGACAAAATTTTGAATTTTCATTTTTTGAACAGTTCGCAAGTTCAGAAAGTGCGTACTACCAGATTTTTCAAAAAACTGAGTACTAGCCCATTTTTCTTTACAACGCCTAACTCATTTTCATACGTTTGCTACTGAAAACGCAAGCTATCCCTTTTTATAGCATTTCTCTACTAAATTTTGAAATTACATTTTTTGAACTGTTCGCAATTTCAGAAAGTGCGAACTATCAAATTTTTCAAAAAACTGAGAACTACTCAATTTTTCTTTACAACGCCTACCTCTTTTTCATTCTTTCGCTACTGAAAGCGCAAAGTATCCCTTTTTTATAGCATTTCAATACTAAAATTTGAATTTTCATTTTTTGAACAGTTCGCAGCTTCAGAAAGTGCGAACTATCAGATTTTTCAAAAAACTGAGTACTAGCCCATTTTTTCTTTACAACGCCTACCTCTTTTTCATATGTTCGCTATAGAAAGTGCAAACTATACCTTTTTATAGCATTTCTCTACAAAATTTTGAATTTTCATATTTTGAACAGTTCGCAAGTTCAGAAAGTGCGAACTATCAGATTTTTCAAAAAACTGAGTACTAACCCATTTTTTCTTTACAACGCCTACCTCTTTTTCATATGTTCGCTATAGAAAGTGCAAACTATACCTTTTTATAGCATTTCTCTACAAAATTTTGAATTTTCATATTTTGAACAGTTCGCAAGTTCAGAAAGTGCGAACTACCAGATTTTTAAAAAAACTGAGTACTAGCCCATTTTTCTTTACAACGCCTACCTCTTATTCATATTTTCGCTATAGAAAGTGCAAACTATACCTTTTTATAGCATTTCTTGACAAAATTATGAATTTTCATTTTTTGAACAGTCCACAGCTTCAGAAATCACGAACTACCATATTTTTCAAAAAACTGAGTATTAGCCCATTTTTCTTTACAACTCCTACCTCTTATTCATATGTTCGCTATAGAAAGTGCAAACTATACCTTTTTATAGCATTTCCCTACAAAATTTTGAATTTTCATATTTTGAACAGTTCGCAAGTTCAGAAAGTGCGAACTACCAGATTTTTCAAAAAACTGAGTACTAGCCCATTTTTTCTTACAACGCCTACCTCTTTTTCATATGTTCGCTATAGAAAGCGCAAACTATACCTTTTTATAACATTTCTCTACAGAATTTTGAATTTTCATATTTTGAACAGTTCGCAAGTTTAGAAAGTGCAAACTATACCTTTTTATAGCATTTCCCTACAAAATTTTGAATTTTCATATTTTGAACAGTTCGCAAGTTCAGAAAGTGCGAACTACCAGATTTTTCAAAAAACTGAGTACTAGCCCATTTTTTCTTACAACGCCTACCTCTTTTTCATATGTTCGCTATAGAAAGTGCAAACTATACCTTTTTATAGCATTTCCTGACAAAATTTTGAATTTTCATTTTTTGAACAGTGCGCAAGTTCAGAAAGTGCGAACTACCAGATTTTTCAAAAAACTGAGTACTAGCCCATTTTTCTTACAACGCCTACCTCTTTTTCATATGTTCGCTATAGAAAGTGAAAACTATACCTTTTTATAGCATTTCTCTACAGAATTTTGAATTTTCATATTTTGAACAGTTCGCAAGTTCAGAAAGTGCGAACTATCAGATTTTTCAAAAAACTGAGTACCAGCCCATTTTTCTTTACAACGCCTACCTCTTTTTCATATGTTCGCTATAGAAAGTGCAAACTATACCTTTTTATAGCATTTCCTACAGAATTTTGAATTTTCATATTTTGAACAGTTCGCAAGTTCAGAAAGTACGAACTACCAGATTTTTCAAAAAACTGAGTACTAGCCCATTTTTTCTTACAACGCCTACCTCTTTTTCATATGTTCGCTATAGAAAGTGCAAACTATACCTTTTTATAGCATTTCTTGACAAAATTTTGAATTTTCATTTTTTGAACAGTTCGCAGCTTCAGAAATACGAACTACCAGATTTTTCAAAAAACTGAGTACTAGCCCATTTTTCTTTACAACGCCTACCTCTTTTTCATATGTTCGCTATAGAAAGTGCAAACTATACTTTTTATAGCATTTTTTGACAAAATTTAGAATTTTCATTTTTTGAACAGTCCGCAGCTTCAGAAAACACGAACTACCAGATTTTTCAAAAAACTGAGTACTAGTCCATTTTTCTTTACAACGCCTACCTCTTTTTTATATGTTCGCTATAGAAAGTGCAAACTATCCCTTTTTATAGCATTTCTTGACAAAATTTTGAATTTTCATTTTTTAACAGTCCGCACCTTCAGAAAGCACGAACTGCCAGATTTTTCAAAAAACTGAGTACTAGCCCATTTTTCTTTACAACGCCTACCTCTTTTTTATATGTTCGCTATAGAAAGTGAAAACTATCCCTTTTTATAGCATTTCTTGACAAAATTTTTAATTTTCATTTTTTGAACAGTCCGCAGCTTCAGAAAGCACGAACTACCACATTTTTCAAAAAACTGAGTACTAGCCCATTTTTCTTTACAACGCCTACCGCTTTTTCATATGTTCGCTATAGAAAGTGCAAACTATCCCTTTTTATAGCATTTCTTGACAAAATTTTGAATTTTCATTTTTTGAATAGTGCGCAAGTTCAGAAATTGCGAACTACCAGATTTTTCAAAAACCTGAGTAGTTGCCCATTTTTCTTTACAACGCCTACCTCTTTTTCATATGTTCTCTATAGAAAGTGCAAACTATCCCTTTTTATAGCATTTCTCTACAAAATTTTGAATTTTCATATTTTGAACAGTTCGCAAGTTCAGAAAGTGCGAACTATCAGATTTTTCAAAAAACTGAGTACTAGCCTATTTTTCTTTACAACGCCTACCTCTTTTTCATATGTTCGCTATAGAAAGTGCAAACTATACCTTTTTATAGCATTTCTCTACAAAATTTTGAATTTTCATATTTTGAACAGTTCGCAAGTTCAGAAAGTACGAACTACCAGATTTTTCAAAAAACTGAGTACTAGCCCATTTTTTCTTACAACGCCTACCTCTTTTTCATATGTTCGCTATAGAAAGTGAAAACTATACCTTTTTATAGCATTTCTCTACAGAATTTTGAATTTTCATATTTTGAACAGTTCGCAAGTTCAGAAAGTGCGAACTATCAGATTTTTCAAAAAACTGAGTACCAGCCCATTTTTCTTTACAACGCCTACCTCTTTTTCATATGTTCGCTATAGAAAGTGAAAACTATACCTTTTTATAGCATTTCTCTACAGAATTTTGAATTTTCATATTTTGAACAGTTCGCAAGTTCAGAAAGTACGAACTACCAGATTTTTCAAAAAACTGAGAACTACTCAATTTTTCTTTACAACGCCTACCTCTTTTTCATTCTTTCGCTACTGAAAGCGCAAAGTATCCCTTTTTTATAGCATTTCAATACTAAAATTTGAATTTTCATTTTTTGAACAGTTCGCAGCTTCAGAAAGTGCGAACTATCAGATTTTTCAAAAAACTAAGTACTAGCCCATTTTTCTTTACAACGCCTACCTCTTTTTCATATGTTCGCTATAGAAAGTGCAAACTATCCCTTTTTATGGCATTTCTCTACAAAATTTTGAATTTTCATTTTTTGAACAGTCCGCAACTTCAAAAGCACGAACTACCAGATTTTTCAAAAAACTGAGTATTAGCCCATTTTTCTTTACAACGCCTACCTCTTTTTCATATGTTCGCTATAGAAAGTGCAAACTATCTCCTTTTTATAGCATTTCTTGACAAAATTTTGAATTTTCATTTTTTGAACAGTTCGCAAGTTCAGAAAGTGCGAACTACCAGATTTTTCAAAAAACTGAGTACTAGCCCATTTTTCTTTACAACGCCTACCTCTTTTTCATATGTTCGCTATAGAAAGTGCAAACTATACCTTTTTATAGGCATTTCTCTACAAAATTTTGAATTTTCATTTTTTGAACAGTTCGCAACTTCAGAAAGCAGCGAACTACCAGATTTTTCAAAAAACTGAGTACTAGCCCATTTTTCTTTACAACGCCTACCTCTTTTTCATATGTTCGCTATAGAAAGTGCAAACTATCCCTTTTTATAGCATTTCTTGACAAAATTTTGAATTTTCATTTTTTGAACAGTTCGCAAGTTCAGAAAGTGCGAACTACCAGATTTTTCAAAAAACTGAGTACTAGCCCATTTTTCTTTACAACGCCTACCTCTTTTTCATATGTTCGCTATAGAAAGTGCAAACTATACCTTTTATAGCATTTCTTTACAAAATTTTGAATTTTTATTTTTTGAACAGTTCGCAACTTCAGAAAGCACGAACTACCAGATTTTTCAAAAAACTGAGTACTAGCCCATTTTTCTTTACAACGCCTACCTCTTTTTCATATGTTCGCTATATAAAGTGCAAACTATCCCTTTTTATAGCATTTCTTGACAAAATTTTGAATTTTCATTTTTTGAACAGTTCGCAAGTTCAGAAAGTGCGAACTACCAGATTTTTCAAAAAACTGAGTACTAGCCCATTTTTCTTTACAACGCCTACCTCTTTTTCATATGTTCGCTATAGAAAGTGCAAACTATACCTTTTATAGCATTTCTCTACAAAATTTTGAATTTTCATTTTTTGAACAGTTCGCAACTTCAGAAAGCACGAACTACCAGATTTTTCAAAAAACTGAGTACTAGCCCATTTTTCTTTACAACGCCTACCTCTTTTTCATATGTTCGCTATAGAAAGTGCAAACTATCCCTTTTTATAGCATTTCTTGACAAAATTTTGAATTTTCATTTTTTGAACAGTCCGCAACTTCAGAAAGCACGAACTACCAGATTTTTCAAAAAACTGAGTACTAGCCCATTTTTCTTTACAACGCCTACCTCTTTTTCATATGTTCGCTATAGAAAGTGCAAACTATCCCTTTTTATAGCATTTCTTGACAAAATTTTGAATTTTCATTTTTTGAACAGTTCGCAAGTTCAGAAAGTGCGAACTACCAGATTTTTCAAAAAACTGAGTACTAGCCCATTTTTCTTTACAACGCCTACCTCTTTTTCATATGTTCGCTATAAAAAGTGCAAACTATACCTTTTTATAGCATTTCTCTACAAAATTTTGAATTTTTATTTTTTGAACAGTCCGCAACTTCAGAAAGCACGAACTACCAGATTTTTCAAAAAACTGAGTATTAGCCCATTTTTCTTTACAACGCCTACCTCTTTTTCATATGTTCGCTATAGAAAGTGCAAACTATCCCTTTTTATAGCATTTCTTGACAAAATTTTGAATTTTCATTTTTTGAACAGTTCGCAAGTTCAGAAAGTGCGAACTACCAGATTTTTCAAAAAACTGAGTACTAGCCCATTTTTCTTTACAACGCCTACCTCTTTTTCATATGTTCGCTATAGAAAGTGCAAACTATACCTTTTTATAGCATTTCTCTACAAAATTTGAATTTTCATTTTTTGAACAGTCCGCAACTTCAAAAAGCACGAACTACCAGTTTCTTGACAAAATTTTGAATTTTCATTTTTTGAACAGTTCGCAAGTTCAGAAAGTGCGAACTACCAGATTTTTCAAAAAACTGAGTACTAGCCCATTTTTTCTTTACAACGCCTACCTCTTTTTCATATGTTCGCTATAGAAAGTGCAAACTATACCCTTTTATAGCATTTCTCTACAAAATTTTGAATTTTTATTTTTTGAACAGTCCGCAACTTCAAAAAGCACGAACTACCAGATTTTTCAAAAAACTGAGTATTAGCCCATTTTTCTTTACAACGCCTACCTCTTTTTCATATGTTCGCTATAGAAAGTGCAAACTATCCCTTTTTATGGCATTTCTCTACAAAATTTTAAATTTTCATTTTTTGAACAGTCCGCAACTTCAGAAAGCACGAACTACCAGATTTTTCAAAAAACTGAGTATTAGCCCATTTTTCTTTACAACGCCTACCTCTTTTTCATATGTTCGCTATAGAAAGTGCAAACTATACCTTTTTATAGCATTTCTCTACAAAATTTTGAATTTTCATTTTTTGAACAGTTCGCAACTTCAGAAAGCACGAACTACCAGATTTTTCAAAAAACTGAGTACTAGCCCATTTTTCTTTACAACGCCTACCTCTTTTTCATATGTTCGCTATAGAAAGTGCAAACTATCCCTTTTTATAGCATTTCTTGACAAAATTTTGAATTTTCATTTTTTGAACAGTTCGCAAGTTCAGAAAGTGCGAACTACCAGATTTTTCAAAAAACTGAGTACTAGCCCATTTTTCTTTACAACGCCTACCTCTTTTTCATATGTTCGCTATAGAAAGTGCAAACTATACCTTTTATAGCATTTCTTTACAAAATTTTGAATTTTCATTTTTTGAACAGTCCGCAACTTCAGAAAGCACGAACTACCAGATTTTTCAAAAAACTGAGTACTAGCCCATTTTTCTTTACAACGCCTACCTCTTTTTCATATGTTCGCTATAGAAAGTGCAAACTATCCCTTTTTATGGCATTTCTCTACAAAATTTTAAATTTTCATTTTTTGAACAGTCCGCAACTTCAGAAAGCACGAACTACCAGTTTCTTGACAAAATTTTGAATTTTCATTTTTTGAACAGTTCGCAAGTTCAGAAAGTGCGAACTACCAGATTTTCAAAAAACTGAGTACTAGCCCATTTTTCTTTACAACGCCTACCTCTTTTTCATATGTTCGCTATAGAAAGTGCAAACTATACCCTTTTATAGCATTTCTCTACAAAATTTTGAATTTTTATTTTTTGAACAGTCCGCAACTTCAAAAATCACGAACTACCAGATTTTCAAAAACTGAGTATTAGCCCATTTTTCTTTACAACGCCTACCTCTTTTTCATATGTTCGCTATAGAAAGTGCAAACTATCCCCTTTTTATAGCATTTCTTGACAAAATTTTGAATTTTCATTTTTTGAACAGTTCGCAAGTTCAGAAAGTGCGAACTACCAGATTTTTCAAAAAACTGAGTACTAGCCCATTTTTCTTTACAACGCCTACCTCTTTTTCATATGTTCGCTATAGAAAGTGCAAACTATACCTTTTTATAGCATTTCTCTACAAAATTTTGAATTTTCATTTTTTGAACAGTTCGCAACTTCAGAAAGCACGAACTACCAGATTTTTCAAAAAACTGAGTACTAGCCCATTTTTCTTTACAACGCCTACCTCTTTTTCATATGTTCGCTATAGAAAGTGCAAACTATCCCTTTTTATAGCATTTCTCTACAAAATTTTGAATTTTCATTTTTTGAACAGTTCGCAACTTCAGAAAGCAGCGAACTACCAGATTTTTCAAAAAACTGAGTACTAGCCCATTTTTCTTTACAACGCCTACCTCTTTTTCATATGTTCGCTATAGAAAGTGCAAACTATCCCTTTTTATAGCATTTCTTGACAAAATTTTGAATTTTCATTTTTTGAACAGTTCGCAAGTTCAGAAAGCGCGAACTACCAGATTTTTCAAAAAACTGAGTACTAGCCCATTTTTCTTTACAACGCCTACCTCTTTTTCATATGTTCGCTATAGAAAGTGCAAACTATACCTTTTTATAGCATTTCTCTACAAAAATTTGAATTTTCATTTTTTGAACAGTCCGCAACTTCAAAAAGCACGAACTACCAGTTTCTTGACAAAATTTTGAATTTTCATTTTTTGAACAGTTCGCAAGTTCAGAAAGTGCGAACTACCAGATTTTTCAAAAAACTGAGTACTAGCCCATTTTCTTTACAACGCCTACCTCTTTTTCATATGTTCGCTATAGAAAGTGCAAACTATCCCTTTTTATAGCATTTCTCTACAAAATTTTGAATTTTCATTTTTTGAACAGTCCGCAACTTCAGAAAGCACGAACTACCAGATTTTTCAAAAACTGAGTATTAGCCCATTTTTCTTTACAACGCCTACCTCTTTTTCATATGTTCGCTATATAAAGTGCAAACTATCCCCTTTTTATAGCATTTCTTGACAAAATTTTGAATTTTCATTTTTTGAACAGTTCGCAAGCTTCAGAAAGCGCGAACTACCAGATTTTTCAAAAAACTGAGTACTAGCCCATTTTTCTTTACAACGCCTACCTCTTTTTCATATGTTCGCTATAGAAAGTGCAAACTATACCTTTTTATAGCATTTCTTGACAAAATTTTGAATTTTCATTTTTTGAACAGTTCGCAACTTCAGAAAGCACGAACTACCAGATTTTTCAAAAACTGAGTACTAGCCCATTTTTCTTTACAACGCCTACCTCTTTTTCATATGTTCGCTATAGAAAGTGCAAACTATCCCTTTTTATAGCATTTCTTGACAAAATTTTGAATTTTCATTTTTTGAACAGTTCGCAACTTCAGAAAGCGCGAACTACCAGATTTTTCAAAAAACTGAGTACTAGCCCATTTTTCTTTACAACGCCTACCTCTTTTTCATATGTTCGCTATAGAAAGTGCAAACTATCCCTTTTTATAGCATTTCTTGACAAAATTTTGAATTTTCATTTTTTGAACAGTTCGCAACTTCAGAAAGCGCGAACTACCAGATTTTTCAAAAAACTGAGTACTAGCCCATTTTTCTTTACAACGCCTACCTCTTTTTCATATGTTCGCTATAGAAAGTGCAAACTATCCCTTTTTATAGCATTTCTTGACAAAATTTTGAATTTTCATTTTTTGAACAGTCCGCAACTTCAGAAAGCGCGAACTACCAGATTTTTCAAAAAACTGAGTACTAGCCCATTTTTCTTTACAACGCCTACCTCTTTTTCATATGTTCGCTATAGAAAGTGCAAACTATCCCTTTTTATAGCATTTCTTGACAAAATTTTGAATTTTCATTTTTTGAACAGTTCGCAAGCTTCAGAAAGCGCGAACTACCAGATTTTTCAAAAAACTGAGTACTAGCCCATTTTTCTTTACAACGCCTACCTCTTTTTCATATGTTCGCTATAGAAAGTGCAAACTATACCTTTTTATAGCATTTCTTGACAAAATTTTGAATTTTCATTTTTTGAACAGTTCGCAACTTCAGAAAGCACGAACTACCAGATTTTTCAAAAAACTGAGTACTAGCCCATTTTTCTTTACAACGCCTACCTCTTTTTCATATGTTCGCTATAGAAAGTGCAAACTATCCCTTTTTATAGCATTTCTTGACAAAATTTTGAATTTTCATTTTTTGAACAGTTCGCAAGCTTCAGAAAGCGCGAACTACCAGATTTTTCAAAAAACTGAGTACTAGCCCATTTTTCTTTACAACGCCTACCTCTTTTTCATATGTTCGCTATAGAAAGTGCAAACTATCCCTTTTTATAGCATTTCTTGACAAAATTTTGAATTTTCATTTTTTGAACAGTTCGCAACTTCAGAAAGCACGAACTACCAGATTTTTCAAAAAACTGAGTACTAGCCCATTTTTCTTTACAACGCCTACCTCTTTTTCATATGTTCGCTATAGAAAGTGCAAACTATCCCTTTTTATAGCATTTCTTGACAAAATTATGAATTTTCATTTTTTGAACAGTTCGCAAGTTCAGAAAGTGCGAACTATCAGATTTTTCAAAAAATTGAGTACTAGCCTATTTTTCTTTACAATGCCTACCTCTTTTTCATATGTTCGCTATAGAAAGTGCAAACTATACCTTTTTATAACATTTCTCTACAAAATTTTGAATTTTCATTTTTTGAACAGTCCGCAACTTCAAAAAGCACGAACTACCAGATTTTTCAAAAACTGAGTATTAGCCCATTTTTCTTTACAACGCCTACCTCTTTTCATATGTTCGCTATAGAAAGTGCAAACTATACCTTTTTATAGCATTTCTCTACAAAAATTTGAATTTTCATTTTTTGAACAGTCCGCAACTTCAAAAAGCACGAACTACCAGTTTCTTGACAAAATTTTGAATTTTCATTTTTTGAACAGTTCGCAAGTTCAGAAAGTGCGAACTACCAGATTTTTCAAAAAACTGAGTACTAGCCCATTTTTCTTTACAACGCCTACCTCTTTTTCATATGTTCGCTATAGAAAGTGCAAACTATACCTTTTTATAGCATTTCTTGACAAAATTTTGAATTTTCATTTTTTGAACAGTTCGCAACTTCAGAAAGCGCGAACTACCAGATTTTTCAAAAAACTGAGTACTAGCCCATTTTTCTTTACAACGCCTACCTCTTTTTCATATGTTCGCTATAGAAAGTGCAAACTATCCCTTTTTATAGCATTTCTTGACAAAATTTTGAATTTTCATTTTTTGAACAGTTCGCAAGTTCAGAAAGCGCGAACTACCAGATTTTTCAAAAAACTGAGTACTAGCCCATTTTTCTTTACAACGCCTACCTCTTTTTCATATGTTCGCTATAGAAAGTGCAAACTATACCTTTTTATAGCATTTCTTGACAAAATTTTGAATTTTCATTTTTTGAACAGTTCGCAACTTCAGAAAGCGCGAACTACCAGATTTTTCAAAAAACTGAGTACTAGCCCATTTTTCTTTACAACGCCTACCTCTTTTTCATATGTTCGCTATAGAAAGTGCAAACTATACCTTTTTATAGCATTTCTTGACAAAATTTTGAATTTTCATTTTTTGAACAGTTCGCAACTTCAGAAAGCGCGAACTACCAGATTTTTCAAAAAACTGAGTACTAGCCCATTTTTCTTTACAACGCCTACCTCTTTTTCATATGTTCGCTATAGAAAGTGCAAACTATCCCTTTTTATAGCATTTCTTGACAAAATTTTGAATTTTCATTTTTTGAACAGTTCGCAAGCTTCAGAAAGCGCGAACTACCAGATTTTTCAAAAAACTGAGTACTAGCCCATTTTTCTTTACAACGCCTACCTCTTTTTCATATGTTCGCTATAGAAAGTGCAAACTATCCCTTTTTATAGCATTTCTTGACAAAATTTTGAATTTTCATTTTTTGAACAGTTCGCAACTTCAGAAAGCGCGAACTACCAGATTTTTCAAAAAACTGAGTACTAGCCCATTTTTCTTTACAACGCCTACCTCTTTTTCATATGTTCGCTATAGAAAGTGCAAACTATCCCTTTTTATAGCATTTCTTGACAAAATTTTGAATTTTCATTTTTTGAACAGTTCGCAAGCTTCAGAAAGCGCGAACTACCAGATTTTTCAAAAAACTGAGTACTAGCCCATTTTTCTTTACAACGCCTACCTCTTTTTCATATGTTCGCTATAGAAAGTGCAAACTATACCTTTTTATAGCATTTCTTGACAAAATTTTGAATTTTCATTTTTTGAACAGTCCGCAACTTCAGAAAGCACGAACTACCAGATTTTTCAAAAAACTGAGTACTAGCCCATTTTTCTTTACAACGCCTACCTCTTTTTCATATGTTCGCTATAGAAAGTGCAAACTATCCCTTTTTATAGCATTTCTTGACAAAATTTTGAATTTTCATTTTTTGAACAGTTCGCAAGTTCAGAAAGTGCGAACTACCAGATTTTTCAAAAAACTGAGTACTAGCCCATTTTTCTTTACAACGCCTACCTCTTTTTCATATGTTCGCTATAGAAAGTGCAAACTATCCCTTTTTATAGCATTTCTTGACAAAATTTTGAATTTTCATTTTTTGAACAGTCCGCAACTTCAGAAAGCACGAACTACCAGATTTTTCAAAAAACTGAGTACTAGCCCATTTTTCTTTACAACGCCTACCTCTTTTTCATATGTTCGCTATAGAAAGTGCAAACTATACCTTTTTATAGCATTTCTTGACAAAATTTTGAATTTTCATTTTTTGAACAGTTCGCAAGCTTCAGAAAGCGCGAACTACCAGATTTTTCAAAAAACTGAGTACTAGCCCATTTTTCTTTACAACGCCTACCTCTTTTTCATATGTTCGCTATAGAAAGTGCAAACTATACCTTTTTATAGCATTTCTTGACAAAATTTTGAATTTTCATTTTTTGAACAGTCCGCAACTTCAGAAAGCACGAACTACCAGATTTTTCAAAAAACTGAGTACTAGCCCATTTTTCTTTACAACGCCTACCTCTTTTTCATATGTTCGCTATAGAAAGTGCAAACTATCCCTTTTTATAGCATTTCTTGACAAAATTTTGAATTTTCATTTTTTGAACAGTTCGCAACTTCAGAAAGCGCGAACTACCAGATTTTTCAAAAAACTGAGTACTAGCCCATTTTTCTTTACAACGCCTACCTCTTTTTCATATGTTCGCTATAGAAAGTGCAAACTATACCTTTTTATAGCATTTCTTGACAAAATTTTGAATTTTCATTTTTTGAACAGTTCGCAACTTCAGAAAGCGCGAACTACCAGATTTTTCAAAAAACTGAGTACTAGCCCATTTTTCTTTACAACGCCTACCTCTTTTTCATATGTTCGCTATAGAAAGTGCAAACTATCCCTTTTTATAGCATTTCTTGACAAAATTTTGAATTTTCATTTTTTGAACAGTTCGCAAGTTCAGAAAGCTGCGAACTACCAGATTTTTCAAAAAACTGAGTACTAGCCCATTTTTCTTTACAACGCCTACCTCTTTTTCATATGTTCGCTATAGAAAGTGCAAACTATACCTTTTTATAGCATTTCTTGACAAAATTTTGAATTTTCATTTTTTGAACAGTTCGCAACTTCAGAAAGCGCGAACTACCAGATTTTTCAAAAAACTGAGTACTAGCCCATTTTTCTTTACAACGCCTACCTCTTTTTCATATGTTCGCTATAGAAAGTGCAAACTATCCCTTTTTATAGCATTTCTTGACAAAATTTTGAATTTTCATTTTTTGAACAGTTCGCAACTTCAGAAAGCGCGAACTACCAGATTTTTCAAAAAACTGAGTACTAGCCCATTTTTCTTTACAACGCCTACCTCTTTTTCATATGTTCGCTATAGAAAGTGCAAACTATCCCTTTTTATAGCATTTCTTGACAAAATTTTGAATTTTCATTTTTTGAACAGTTCGCAACTTCAGAAAGCGCGAACTACCAGATTTTTCAAAAAACTGAGTACTAGCCCATTTTTCTTTACAACGCCTACCTCTTTTTCATATGTTCGCTATAGAAAGTGCAAACTATACCTTTTTATAGCATTTCTTGACAAAATTTTGAATTTTCATTTTTTGAACAGTTCGCAACTTCAGAAAGCAGCGAACTACCAGATTTTTCAAAAAACTGAGTACTAGCCCATTTTTCTTTACAACGCCTACCTCTTTTTCATATGTTCGCTATAGAAAGTGCAAACTATCCCTTTTTATAGCATTTCTTGACAAAATTTTGAATTTTCATTTTTTGAACAGTTCGCAACTTCAGAAAGTGCGAACTACCAGATTTTTCAAAAAACTGAGTACTAGCCCATTTTTCTTTACAACGCCTACCTCTTTTTCATATGTTCGCTATAGAAAGTGCAAACTATACCTTTTTATAGCATTTCTTGACAAAATTTTGAATTTTCATTTTTTGAACAGTCCGCAACTTCAGAAAGCGCGAACTACCAGATTTTTCAAAAAACTGAGTACTAGCCCATTTTTCTTTACAACGCCTACCTCTTTTTCATATGTTCGCTATAGAAAGTGCAAACTATACCTTTTTATAGCATTTCTTGACAAAATTTTGAATTTTCATTTTTTGAACAGTTCGCAAGCTTCAGAAAGCGCGAACTACCAGATTTTTCAAAAAACTGAGTACTAGCCCATTTTTCTTTACAACGCCTACCTCTTTTTCATATGTTCGCTATAGAAAGTGCAAACTATACCTTTTTATAGCATTTCTTGACAAAATTTTGAATTTTCATTTTTTGAACAGTTCGCAACTTCAGAAAGCGCGAACTACCAGATTTTTCAAAAAACTGAGTACTAGCCCATTTTTCTTTACAACGCCTACCTCTTTTTCATATGTTCGCTATAGAAAGTGCAAACTATACCTTTTTATAGCATTTCTTGACAAAATTTTGAATTTTCATTTTTTGAACAGTTCGCAACTTCAGAAAGCGCGAACTACCAGATTTTTCAAAAAACTGAGTACTAGCCCATTTTTCTTTACAACGCCTACCTCTTTTTCATATGTTCGCTATAGAAAGTGCAAACTATACCTTTTTATAGCATTTCTTGACAAAATTTTGAATTTTCATTTTTTGAACAGTTCGCAACTTCAGAAAGCGCGAACTACCAGATTTTTCAAAAAACTGAGTACTAGCCCATTTTTCTTTACAACGCCTACCTCTTTTTCATATGTTCGCTATAGAAAGTGCAAACTATACCTTTTTATAGCATTTCTTGACAAAATTTTGAATTTTCATTTTTTGAACAGTTCGCAACTTCAGAAAGCGCGAACTACCAGATTTTTCAAAAAACTGAGTACTAGCCCATTTTTCTTTACAACGCCTACCTCTTTTTCATATGTTCGCTATAGAAAGTGCAAACTATCCCTTTTTATAGCATTTCTTGACAAAATTTTGAATTTTCATTTTTTGAACAGTTCGCAAGCTTCAGAAAGCGCGAACTACCAGATTTTTCAAAAAACTGAGTACTAGCCCATTTTTCTTTACAACGCCTACCTCTTTTTCATATGTTCGCTATAGAAAGTGCAAACTATCCCTTTTTATAGCATTTCTTGACAAAATTTTGAATTTTCATTTTTTGAACAGTTCGCAACTTCAGAAAGCGCGAACTACCAGATTTTTCAAAAAACTGAGTACTAGCCCATTTTTCTTTACAACGCCTACCTCTTTTTCATATGTTCGCTATAGAAAGTGCAAACTATCCCTTTTTATAGCATTTCTTGACAAAATTTTGAATTTTCATTTTTTGAACAGTTCGCAAGCTTCAGAAAGCGCGAACTACCAGATTTTTCAAAAAACTGAGTACTAGCCCATTTTTCTTTACAACGCCTACCTCTTTTTCATATGTTCGCTATAGAAAGTGCAAACTATACCTTTTTATAGCATTTCTCTGACAAAATTTTGAATTTTCATTTTTTGAACAGTCCGCAACTTCAGAAAGCACGAACTACCAGATTTTTCAAAAAACTGAGTACTAGCCCATTTTTCTTTACAACGCCTACCTCTTTTTCATATGTTCGCTATAGAAAGTGCAAACTATCCCTTTTTATAGCATTTCTTGACAAAATTTTGAATTTTCATTTTTTGAACAGTTCGCAAGTTCAGAAAGCTGCGAACTACCAGATTTTTCAAAAAACTGAGTACTAGCCCATTTTTCTTTACAACGCCTACCTCTTTTCATATGTTCGCTATAGAAAGTGCAAACTATCCCTTTTTATAGCATTTCTCTACAAAATTTTGAATTTTCATTTTTTGAACAGTTCGCAAGTTCAGAAAGCGCGAACTACCAGATTTTTCAAAAAACTGAGTACTAGCCCATTTTTCTTTACAACGCCTACCTCTTTTTCATATGTTCGCTATAGAAAGTGCAAACTATCCCTTTTTATAGCATTTCTCTACAAATTTTGAATTTTCATTTTTTGAACAGTTCGCAACTTCAGAAAGCACGAACTACCAGATTTTTCAAAAAACTGAGTATTAGCCCATTTTCTTTACAACGCCTACCTCTTTTTCATATGTTCGCTATAAAAAG